>JAAKFY010000003.1:26549557-26572057 GCA_011823955.1 Dissostichus mawsoni
ACTTCTACTCCACTACAGTTCAGGAACATGGTTGTACTTCTACTCCACTACAGTTCAGAGGTACATGTGTACTTCTACCCCACTACAGTTCAGAGGTACATGGTTGTACTTCTACTCCACTACAGTTCAGAGGTACATGGTGTACTTCTACTCCTCTACAGTTTCAGAGGAACATGGTGTACTTCTACTCCACTACAGTTCAGAGGAAACATGGTGTACTTCTACTCCACTACAGTTCAGAGGAACATGGTGTACTTCTACTCCACTACAGTTCAGAGGTACATGGTTTGTACTTCTACTCCTCTACAGTTCAGAGGTACATGGTGTACTTCTACTCCTCTACAGTTCAGAGGTACATGTGTGTGTACTTCTACTCCACTACAGTTCAGAGGTACATGGTGTACTTCTATTCCTCTACAGTTCAGAGGAACATGGTGTACTTCTACTCCACTACAGTTCAGAGGTACATGGAGTACTTCTACTCCACTACAGTTCAGAGGTACATGGTGTACTTCTACTCCACTACAGTTCAGAGGTACATGGTGTACTTCTACCCACTACAGTTCAGAGGTACATGGTGTACTTCTACTCCACTACAGTTCAGAGGTACATGGTGTACTTCTCCTCCTCTACAGTTCAGAGGTACATGGTGTACTTCTACTCCACTACAGTTCAGACGTACATGGTGTACTTCTACTCCACTACAGTTCAGAGGTACATGGTGTACTTCTACCCCACTACAGTTCAGAGGTACATGGTGTACTTCTACCACTACAGTTCAGAGGTACATGGTGTACTTCTCCTCCTCTACAGTTCAGAGGTACATGGTGTACTTCTCCTCCTCTACAGTTCAGAGGTACATGGTGTACTTCTACTCCACTACAGTTCAGAGGTACATGGTGTACTTCTACTCCTCTACAGTTCAGAGGTACATGGTGTACTTCTACTCCTCTACAGTTCAGAGGTACATGTGTACTTCTACTCCTCTACAGTTCAGAGGTACATGGTGTACTTCTCCTCCTCTACAGTTCAGAGGTACATGGTGTACTTCTACCCCACTACAGTTCAGAGGTACATGTGTGTACTTCTACTCCTCTACAGTTCAGAGGAACATGGTGTACTTCTACTCCTCTACAGTCAGAGGTACATGGTGTACTTCTACTCCTCTACAGCTCAGAGGTACATGGTGTACTTCTCCTCCTCTACAGTTCAGAGGTACATGGTGTACTTCTACTCCACTACAGTTCAGAGGTACATGGTGTACTTCTACTCCACTACAGTTCAGAGGTACATGGTGTACTTCTACTCCTCTACAGTTCAGAGGTACATGGTGTACTTCTACTCCACTACAGTTCAGAGGAACATGGTGTACTTCTACTCCTCTACAGTTCAGAGGTACATGGTGTACTTCTACTCCACTACAGTTCAGAGGTACATGGTGTACTTCTACTCCACTACAGTTCAGAGGTACATGGTGTACTTGTACTCCTCTACAGTTCAGAGGTACATGGTGTACTTGTACTCCTCTACAGTTCAGAGGTACATGGTGTACTTCTACCCCACTACAGTTCAGAGGAACATGGTGTACTTCTACTCCTCTACAGTTCAGAGGTACATGTGTACTTCTACTCCACTACAGTTCAGAGGTACATGGTGTACTTCTACTCCACTACAGTTCAGAGGTACATGGTGTACTTGTACTCCTCTACAGTTCAGAGGTACATGGTGTACTTGTACTCCTCTACAGTTCAGAGGTACATGGTGTACTTCTACCCCACTACAGTTCAGAGGAACATGGTGTACTTCTACTCCTCTACAGTTCAGAGGTACATGGTGTACTTCTACTCCACTACAGTTCAGAGGTACATGGTGTACTTCTACTCCACTACAGTTCAGAGGTACATGTTGTACTTCTACTCCACTACAGTTCAGAGGTACATGGTGTACTTCTACCCACTACAGTCAGAGGTACATGGTGTACTTCTACTCCTCTACAGTTCAGAGGTACATGGTGTACTTCTACTCCTCTACAGCTCAGAGGTACATGGAGTACTTCTACTCCTCTACAGTTCAGAGGTACATGGTGTACTTCTACTCCTCTACAGTTCAGAGGTACATGGTGTACTTCTACTCCTCTACAGTTCAGAGGTACATGGTGTACTTCTACTCCTCTACAGTTCAGAGGTACATGGTGTACTTCTACTCCACTACAGTTCAGAGGTACATGGTGTACTTGTACTCCTCTACAGTTCAGAGGTACATGGTGTACTTGTACTCCTCTACAGTTCAGAGGTACATGGTGTACTTCTACCCCACTACAGTTCAGAGGAACATGGTGTACTTCTACTCCTCTACAGTTCAGAGGTACATGGTGTACTTCTACTCCTCTACAGTTCAGAGGTACATGGTGTACTTCTACTCCTCTACAGTTCAGAGGTACATGGTGTACTTCTACTCCTCTACAGTTCAGAGGTACATGGTGTACTTGTACTCCTCTACAGTTCAGAGGAACATGGTGTACTTCTACTCCTCTACAGTTCAGAGGAACATGGTGTACTTCTACTCCTCTACAGTTCAGAGGTACATGGTGTACTTCTACTCCTCTACAGTTCAGAGGTACATGGTGTGTACTTCTACTCCTCTACAGTTCAGAGGTACATGGTGTACTTCTACTCCTCTACAGTTCAGAGGTACATGGTGTACTTGTACTCCTCTACAGTTCAGAGGAACATGTGTACTTGTACTCTCTACAGTTCAGAGGTACATGGTGTACTTCTACTCCTCTACAGTTCAGAGGTACATGTGTACTTGTACTCCTCTACAGTTCAGAGGTACATGGTGTACTTCTACTCCTCTACAGTTCAGAGGTACATGGTGTACTTGTACTCCTCTACAGTTCAGAGGTACATGGTGTACTTCTACTCCTCTACAGTTCAGAGGTACATGGTGTACTTCTACTCCACTACAGTTCAGAGGAACATGGTGTACTTCTATCTCTACAGTTCAGAGGTACATGGTGTACTTCTCCTCCACTACAGTTCAGAGGAACATGGTGTACTTCTACTCCTCTACAGTTCAGAGGTACATGGTGTACTTCTACTCCACTACAGTTCAGAGGAACATGGTGTACTTCTACTCCTCTACAGTTCAGAGGTACATGGTGTACTTCTACTCCACTACAGTTCAGAGGAACATGGTGTACTTCTACTCCTCTACAGTTCAGAGGTACATGGTGTACTTCTACTCCTCTACAGTTCAGAGGTACATGGTGTACTTCTACTCCTCTACAGTTCAGAGGTACATGGTGTACTTCTACCCCACTACAGTTCAGAGGTACATGGTGTACTTCTACTCCTCTACAGTTCAGAGGTACATGGTGTACTTCTACTCCTCTACAGTTCAGAGGTACATGGTGTACTTCTACTCCTCTACAGTTCAGAGGTACATGGTGTACTTCTACTCCTCTACAGTTCAGAGGTACATGGTGTACTTGTACTCCTCTACAGTTCAGAGGTACATGGTGTACTTCTACCCCACTACAGTTCAGAGGAACATGGTGTACTTCTACCCACTACAGTTCAGAGGTACATGGTGTACTTCTACTCCACTACAGTTCAGAGGTACATGGTGTACTTGTACTCCTCTACAGTTCAGAGGTACATGGTGTACTTCTACTCCACTACAGTTCAGAGGTACATGGTGTACTTGTACTCCTCTACAGTTCAGAGGTACATGGTGTACTTGTACTCCTCTACAGTTCAGAGGTACATGGTGTACTTCTACCCCACTACAGTTCAGAGGAACATGGTGTACTTCTACTCCTCTACAGTTCAGAGGTACATGGTGTACTTCTACTCCTCTACAGTTCAGAGGTACATGGTGTACTTCTACTCCTCTACAGTTCAGAGGTACATGGTGTACTTCTACTCCTCTACAGTTCAGAGGTACATGGTGTACTTGTACTCCTCTACAGTTCAGAGGAACATGGTGTACTTCTACTCCACTACAGTTCAGAGGAACATGGTGTACTTCTACTCCTCTACAGTTCAGAGGTACATGGTGTACTTCTACTCCTCTACAGTTCAGAGGTACATGGTGTACTTCTACTCCTCTACAGTTCAGAGGTACATGGTGTACTTCTACCCACTACAGTTCAGAGGTACATGGTGTACTTCTACTCCTCTACAGTTCAGAGGTACATGGTGTACTTTACTCCTCTACAGTTCAGAGGTACATGGTGTACTTCTACTCCTCTACAGTTCAGAGGTACATGGTTGTACTTCTACTCCTCTACAGTTCAGAGGTACATGGTGTACTTGTACTCCTCTACAGTTCAGAGGTACATGGTGTACTTCTACCCCACTACAGTTCAGAGGAACATGGTGTACTTCTACCTCTACAGTTCAGAGGTACATGGTGTACTTCTACTCCACTACAGTTCAGAGGTACATGGTGTACTTCTACTCCACTACAGTTCAGAGGTACATGTTGTACTTCTACTCCACTACAGTTCAGAGGTACATGGTGTACTTCTACCCCACTACAGTTCAGAGGTACATGGTGTACTTCTACTCCTCTACAGTTCAGAGGTACATGGTGTACTTCTACTCCTCTACAGCTCAGAGGTACATGGAGTACTTCTACTCCTCTACAGTTCAGAGGTACATGGTGTACTTCTACTCCTCTACAGTTCAGAGGTACATGGTGTACTTCTACTCCTCTACAGTTCAGAGGTACATGGTGTACTTCTACTCCTCTACAGTTCAGAGGTACATGGTGTACTTCTACTCCACTACAGTTCAGAGGTACATGGTGTACTTGTACTCCTCTACAGTTCAGAGGTACATGGTGTACTTGTACTCCTCTACAGTTCAGAGGTACATGGTGTACTTCTACCCACTACAGTTCAGAGGAACATGGTGTACTTCTACTCCTCTACAGTTCAGAGGTACATGGTGTACTTCTACTCCTCTACAGTTCAGAGGTACATGGTGTACTTTACTCCTCTACAGTTCAGAGGTACTGGTGTACTTCTACTCCTCTACAGTTCAGAGGTACATGGTGTACTTGTACTCCTCTACAGTTCAGAGGAACATGGTGTACTTCTACTCCACTACAGTTCAGAGGAACATGGTGTACTTCTACTCCTCTACAGTTCAGAGGTACATGGTGTACTTCTACTCCTCTACAGTTCAGAGGTACATGGTGTACTTCTACTCCTCTACAGTTCAGAGGTACATGGTGTACTTCTACCCCACTACAGTTCAGAGGTACATGGTGTACTTCTACTCCTCTACAGTTCAGAGGTACATGGTGTACTTCTACTCCTCTACAGTTCAGAGGTACATGGTGTACTTCTACTCCTCTACAGTTCAGAGGTACATGGTGTACTTCTACTCCTCTACAGTTCAGAGGTACATGGTGTACTTGTACTCCTCTACAGTTCAGAGTACATGGTGTACTTCTACCCCACTACAGTTCAGAGGAACATGGTGTACTTCTACTCCACTACAGTTCAGAGGTACATGGTGTACTTCTACTCCACTACAGTTCAGAGGTACATGGTTGTGTACTTGTACTCCTCTACAGTTCAGAGGTACATGGTGTACTTCTACTCCACTACAGTTCAGAGGTACATGGTGTACTTGTACTCCTCTACAGTTTCAGAGGTACATGGTGTACTTGTACTCCTCTACAGTTCAGAGGTACATGGTGTACTTCTACCCACTACAGTTCAGAGGAATGGTGTACTTCTACTCCTCTACAGTTCAGAGTACATGGTGTACTTCTACTCCTCTACAGTTCAGAGGTACATGGTGTACTTCTACTCCTTACAGTTCAGAGGTACATGGTGTACTTCTACTCCTCTACAGTTCAGAGGTACATGGTGTACTTGTACTCCTCTACAGTTCAGAGGAACATGGTGTACTTCTACTCCACTACATTCAGAGGAACATGGTGTACTTCTACTCCTCTACAGTTCAGAGGTACATGGTGTACTTCTACTCCTCTACAGTTCAGAGGTACATGGTGTACTTCTACTCCTCTACAGTTCAGAGGTACTGTGTACTTCTACCCCACTACAGTTCAGAGGTACATGGTGTACTTCTACTCCTCTACAGTTCAGAGGTACATGGTGTACTTCTACTCCTCTACAGTTCAGAGGTACATGGTGTACTTCTACTCCTCTACAGTTCAGAGGTACATGGTGTACTTCTACTCCTCTACAGTTCAGAGGTACATGGTGTACTTGTACTCCTCTACAGTTCAGAGGTACATGGTGTACTTCTACCCCACTACAGTTCAGAGGAACATGGTGTACTTCTACTCCTCTACAGTTCAGAGGTACATGGTGTACTTGTACTCCTCTACAGTTCAGAGGTACATGGTGTACTTCTACTCCTCTACAGTTCAGAGGTACATGGTGTACTTGTACTCCTCTACAGTTCAGAGGTACATGGTGTACTTCTACCCCACTACAGTTCAGAGGTACATGGTGTACTTCTACCCACTACAGTTCAGAGGAACATGGTGTACTTCTACTCCTCTACAGTTCAGAGGTACATGGTGTACTTCTACTCCTCTACAGTTCAGAGGTACATGGTGTACTTCTACTCCTCTACAGTTCAGAGGTACATGGTGTACTTCTACCCCACTACAGTTCAGAGGTACATGTGTACTTCTACTCCTCTACAGTTCAGAGGTACATGGTGTACTTCTACTCCTCTACAGTTCAGAGGTACATGGTGTACTTCTACTCCTCTACAGTTCAGAGGTACATGGTGTACTTCTACTCCTCTACAGTTCAGAGGTACATGGTGTACTTCTACTCCTCTACAGTTCAGAGGTACATGGTGTACTTCTACTCCTCTACAGTTCAGAGGTACATGGTGTACTTGTACTCCTCTACAGTTCAGAGGTACATGGTGTACTTCTACCCCACTACAGTTCAGAGGAACATGTGTCATTCAAACTAGCTGCACCTTCACCAGCTTTGAGAACACTTTCATGATCAATCATTATAAAACATATCAGATATATTATTCTGAAATGGACCAATCTGCACAATCACTACTTTTACTGTCGCTAAAGTACTAGATCTGAGTACTTTACTCAAGTACAATTTTGAGGTACTTCTACTTTGACTTAAGTACAAGATCTGGATATTAAACACATCCCAGCCGGAGTTAATTCATCACTTAGATCATGACTTACATGTCTTTAGCATTAATCTGCTGAACCCTGAGACTAATTCTTCTTCTTCCCCCCCTCTCTCTCCTCTGCAGCCGCACCAGCAAGGCGTTCATCATCACTTCATTTATTTACATTTCAGAAAACAATCACTTTTGTACTTGCATTTTAATCTGAAAAACACTGAGGCTGATTCTTATTATTTCTTCCCTTGAGATGACGTTGTTTTTTTGTGCTTTATAAATGTTTCTTTCTATAAAGGATTCTTCCCTCCCTCTCCTCTGCAGCCGCACCAGCAAGGCGTTCATTCATCACTTTAATATCTCAGTCTTTGTGATTCATCTGCTGAACCCTGAGCCTAATTCTTATTCTTCCCCCCCTCTCTCCTCTGCAGCCGCACCAGCAAGGCGTTCAGCAACAAGCAGACGGTGAAGCTGTCCGGCTGCTCGGAGGTGTATCGCGGCTGCCTGCAGACCTTCCTCCCTGCGCTCAGCGTGCCGCTGCAGAAAGGGTCTCTACGCAGCGCCGTCAGGTCCTTCCTGCACCGCATGATCATCTGCATGGAGGAGGAGGTGCTGCCCTTCATCCCTTCAGCCTCCCAACACATGCTGAAGGACTGCGAGGCCAAAGACCTGCAGGAGTTCATCCCCCTCATCTCGCAGATCACCGCCAAGTTCAAGGTACGAAACTGAGGGGAAAGAGGGGGAAGAGAGGGGGGAGAGAGAGAGAGGGGAAAGAGAGGGGGAAGAGAGGGGGAAGAGAGGGGGGAGAGAGAGAGGGGGGAAGAGAGAGAGAGGGGGGAAGAGAGAGAGAGAGAGAGAGGGGGAAGAGAGGGGGGAGAGAGAGAGAGAGAGAGGGGAAAGAGAGGGGGAAGAGAGGGGGGGAGAGAGAGAGAGGGGGGAAGAGAGAGAGAGAGAGAGAGGGGGAAGAGAGGGGGGAGAGAGAGAGAGAGAGAGGGGGGAAGAGAGGGGAAACTGAGAGAAGAGAGAGAGGGGGGGAAACTGAGAGGAAAGAGAGAGAGAGAGAGGGGAAAGAGAGGGGGAAGAGAGAGAGGAAAAAAGGGAAAGAGAGAGAGAGGGGGAAGAGAGAGAAAGAGAGGGGAAACTGAGAGGAAAGAGAGAGAGGGGGGGAAAGAGAGGGGAAACTGAGAGGAAAGAGAGAGAGAGGGGGAAAGAGAGAGGGGGGGAAAGAGAGGGGAAACTGAGAGGAGAGAGAAAGAAGGAAGAGAGAGAGGGGGGAAGAGTAACAACCATAATAACATATATTATTAATTCTTTCCTCCCGTTCAGTCGCAGGTATCCCCCTTCCTGCAGCAGGTCTTCATGCCTCTGGTCCTCTCGATCTTTGAGGTTTTGGGCCGCCCGGCGGAGGAGAACGACCAGGCGGCGGCGCTGGAGAAGCAGATGCTGAGGAGGAGCTACTTCACCTTCATCCAGACGGTGGCCGGCAGCGGCATGAACGAGGTCATGGCCAACCAGGGTACGTGTGCACAAAGAAACATTCAATATCTGAGGGAAATCTGCACAAAGAAACGTGTTTGTATTTCACTGTTCCAGAGACATGCTAGCAGTTTCCCTCCGTGTCCAGTCTTCATGCTAAGCTAACAGACAACATATTAACATCAAATGAAGAGAATTTCCTGCAGATGTTGGATTTTTTGTAGTAAATTTAACACAAAATTCAAGTTTTATCCAGTTTTTGATCTCAGAATATCCTCGACAACATCTTTTTTAAGATGTACTTCTCCTTTTACGATGGCCCTCAAACTGTGATTTTTAAACCGTTTATTTGTGTTTTTTCTCAGAATCTTCCCATTTATGAACCGTATGAATGTTTTCTATGTTCCTCCAGGAGCGGAGAACATCGAGCGCGTTGTGTTCACGATCATCCAGGGCGCCGTGGACTTCCCCGACCCGATCGCCCAGAAGAGCTGCTTCATCATCCTCTCCAAGCTGGTGGAGCTGTGGGGTGAGCGGAGATATACATATATACATATATACATATATACATATATAGATATATACATATATACATATATACATATATAGATATATACAAATATACATATATACATAATATATAAATATATATCTAAAGTATTCTGTGTGTTTCTAACTGAGTGTTGTTCTTCCTGCAGGAGGGAAAGACGGCATGGTGGGATTCCCCGACTTCATCTACAAACACATCGTCCCCGCCTGTTTCCTCGCTCCGCTCAAACCCAGCTTCGACCTCTCAGACGCTCAGACCGTTCTGGTGAGGGTCCCCAAAAGCAAATGTGTAATCAGGGAATCAACTCTGAGTTTCTGGGATTCCAATCTTACATTACGGGAAGAAAACACGGATATCATGTTTTTTTCTGCACCGGGGCTAGATTTAGATATTTTAACGATTTTTATTTTTCTCAATTTAGACTTTTGGGGATTTATAGATTTTTTAGATTTTTGGGGATCCTTATTTATATAGATTTTTATTTAATTATTTTTTCTTCT
Organism: Dissostichus mawsoni; assembly: GCA_011823955.1. Taxonomy (NCBI): domain Eukaryota; kingdom Metazoa; phylum Chordata; class Actinopteri; order Perciformes; family Nototheniidae; genus Dissostichus; species Dissostichus mawsoni. The sequence goes on from JAAKFY010000003.1 coordinate 26,559,238, forward strand.
TAGATTTAGATTTTTTTGAAGATTTAGAGAAAACAAATTGGGATTTAAAAAAAATTTGTTTTAGATTTCATGGATTAAGATTTGTTTGCATTAAAATTATATTGAATTTTTATTAAAATAATGTTTTTGATTTTGATATTTTTTACTCCAGAAATCTGAGCATCAAACAGAGCTTCAGACGTCACGTTGTTGTTTACGTCAGGGGACATCTTGTTTACGTCAGGAGACATGTTGTTTACGTCAGGAGACATCTTGTTTACGTCAGGAGACATGTTGTTTACGTCAGGAGACATCTTGTTTACGTCAGGAGACATGTTGTTTACGTCAGGAGACATCTTGTTTACGTCAGGAGACATCTTGTTTACGTCAGGAGACATCTTGTTTACGTCAGGAGACATCTTGTTTACGTCAGGAGACATCTTGTTTACGTCAGGAGACATCTTGTTTACGTCAGGAGACATCTTGTTTACGCCAGGAGACATCTTGTTTACGCCAGGAGACATCTTGTTTACGTCAGGAGACATGTTGTTTACGTCAGGAGACATCTTGTTTACGTCAGGAGACATCTTGTTTACGTCAGGAGACATCTTGTTTACGTCAGGAGACATCTTGTTTACGTCAGGAGACATCTTGTTTACGTCAGGAGACATCTTGTTTACGCCAGGAGACATCTTGTTTACGCCAGGAGACATCTTGTTTACGTCAGGAGACATGTTGTTTACGTCAGGAGACATTGTTTACGTCAGGAGACATCTTGTTTACGTCAGGAGACATCTTGTTTACGTCAGGAGACATCTTGTTTACGTCAGGAGACATCTTGTTTGCGTCAGGAGACATCTTGTTTACATCAGGAGACATGTTGTTTACGTCAGGAGACATCTTGTTTACAGCAGGAGACATGTTGTTTACGTCAGGAGACATCTTGTTTACATCAGGAGACATGTTGTTAACGTCAGGAGACATGTTGTTTACGTCAGGAGACATGTTGTTTACGTCAGGAGACATCTTGTTTACGTCAGGAGACATCTTGTTTACGTCAGGAGACATCTTGTTTACATCAGGAGACATGTTGTTTACGTCAGGAGACATCTTGTTTACATCAGGAGACATCTTGTTTACATCAGGAGACATCTTGTTTACATCAGGAGACATGTTGTTTACGTCAGGAGACATCTTGTTTACGTCAGGAGACATCTTGTTTACATCAGGAGACATCTTGTTTACGTCAGGAGACATCTTGTTTACATCAGGAGACATGTTGTTTACGTCAGGAGACATCTTGTTTACATCAGGAGACATCTTGTTTACATCAGGAGACATGTTGTTTACGTCAGGAGACATCTTGTTTACATCAGGAGACATCTTGACATCTTGTTTACGTCAGGAGACATCTTGTTTACATCAGGAGACATGTTGTTTACGTCAGGAGACATCTTGTTTACATCAGGAGACATCTTGTTTACATCAGGAGACATGTTGTTTACGTCAGGAGACATGTTGTTTACGTCAGGAGACATGTTGTTTACGTCAGGAGACATCTTGTTTACATCAGGAGACATCTTGACATGTTGTTTACGTCAGGAGACATGTTGTTTACGTCAGGAGACATGTTGTTTACATCAGGAGACATCTTGTTTACATCAGGAGACATCTTGACATCTTGTTTACGTCAGGAGACATCTTGTTTACATCAGGAGACATCTTGTTTACGCGTCAGGAGACATCTTGTTTACATCAGGAGACATCTTGACATCTTGTTTACGTCAGGAGACATCTTGTTTACATCAGGAGACATCTTGTTTACATCAGGAGACATCTTGTTTACATCAGGAGACATGTTGTTTACGTCAGGAGACATCTTGTTTACAGCAGGAGACATGTTGTTTACGTCAGGAGACATCTTGTTTACGTCAGGAGACATGTTGTTTACGTCAGGAGACATGTTGTTTACGTCAGGAGACATCTTGTTTACATCAGGAGACATCTTGTTTACGCGTCAGGAGACATGTTGTTTACGTCAGGAGACATGTTGTTTACGCGCGTCATGTTGTTGTTTACGTCTAACGTGTTGTTCACGTGTCTCTTCCTCCAGACGCTGTCGGAGTGTGCGATCACGCTGAAAACTATTCATCTCAAACGGGTAAAAACTCTTATTTGAATACATTTAAAATACTGCAATATATTCCTGCTTTCTTTCTGAACGTGAAGTTTGGTGTTTCAGGGTCTGGAGTTCATCCGGTTTCTGCAGCAGGAGTATCTCCCCTCTCTGCAGGTCGCTCCGGAGGTCTCTCAGGTGAGCTGAGTCTCCTCTCATCACAGAGGCTTTGGGCCTAAATCTTGGAATGGAGACTTGATTACGTCGATATATTCTGTGATATTTAAGGAATATTTTTAATGTAATCTGTATTTTTGCATTCTGCTGCGGTTTGTTCCTCACACTCCTGCTGAGTTTAGGCCTTTCAATATATCAACATTTACTTTATTTCGCATATTTCTGACTTAAAACGTCGTATTTTCAACATTAAATGAGCAGAAACCAACCTGTAATTTACCTCCATGTTTGACTGGATTTAGTAAAAGATAAGAAATATATGAAGATGCAAGAAAGCTCTTTGCTCATTAAATACTGTATAAAGTGTTCTATTTACTGACGAACGTTGACTTGATTCCCAGGAGCTCGTTCAGGTTCTTCAGCAGCCGGACGTGAAAGTCCTGAAAAACTACATGAAGGTACGACAGATTTAATTACAATAAATAAAGCGTGTTTTTATGACTTTATTCACTAATAACGCCCCGATTTCTCCTCTTCAGGCGTTCTTCCAGCGGGCGAAACTGTAGGAAATAAAAAACTGGAAGTTCTCTTTGAAAAAGGACTCGAGACAGGAAGCGGTCGAACGCGCCGCGCACTACCAAAATAAAAGACCTTAGCATAGGAGCTGCTTTTGCACTTAAACGTGGCTCGAAGGACGGAAGAATCCTCCGAAGACGAGCTGTCCACGACTAACGAGACGATTAACCAGGGACGATAACGAGGAGGAGTTAACGAGGAGATAACGAGGAGATAACGAGGAGAAAACAAGGAGATAACGAGGAGGAGTTAACGAGGAGATAACGAGGAGAAAACAAGGAGATAACGAGGAGTTAACGAGGAGAAAACAAGGAGATAACGAGGAGTTAACGAGGAGTTAACGAGGAGTTAACGAGCGACGATGATGGGACGTTTGACAGGAAACAGATCTTTGGAGGACGCAAAAGAACGGAAAAGTGTTGGTAAACATCGTGAAAGAAGCCTCTCTGTAAACCCTCACGTTAGAGAAACTAAGGCGGCGTATCGAAGGCGTTGTGGGGAAAATATAAAAGGTGTGGAGCCGCGAGGTGGAGGAACTTTCTGAGGAGAAAGGAGGACAATCGGACATTAAAGTGGAGATTTTAGGAGAAACATGCGTGAATTTTCTGAGATTTAAATTGCTGAATTTACAAGATTATTATTATTATTATAATTTGACGCAAACAAGACGACATTTTGTAAAATAAAATGTACGATTTAAGAAGAAAATGTATTTGATTTACCAGAATTTTTGGGGGAAATTGTCATGAAATTTAATTTAGTAAAAATAAATATTAATTTGAGAAAGAATCTGATTTATTGGAAGAAAACTTAAATACAAAATAATTCTTTAATTAGTCAAATATTTTAAGAGAAATTTGTCGAATATTGTCTAAGAATTAAGTGTTGAATTAACGAGGAAAAAATGAAATTTTCTTTAAATATCTTGAATTTTTTTCCCCACAAATAAACCCTTTAAATCTCAGAAAGAATCCACATATTTTCTCCTACGTTTTCCGACTTGAATCCTGAAGCTTTTCCAGAACATTATTCCCCTCTTTGGCTCCAGATGTAAATATTTAACCTCCGATGGCACTCACTTGTCCACAGCTGTTCCTCTGTGTTACCTATCTCATTAAATCCTGAAACACCCGACGCTTCTCTCCTTCTCGTTAGAAATGTAAACACAGGTGTCGCTGCTGAACGGACAGAATATAAAGGGCTGAATTATTTTATTTTATGGCATCCATTTTGGTTTTTTATGCGTCGAGGAATGGATTTTTTTTTAAGGCTTGAAGTGAAAACGCTCGCTCTGCATCGTCTCAATTTGAAAGAAGAACATCCTGAATTTAAAAGCCGATAAACCACTCGTTGCAGACGTAGAGACCCTCGTTGCAGACGTAGAGACCCTCGTTGCAGACGTAGAGACCCTCGTTGCAGACGTAGAGACCCTCGTTGCAGACGTAGAGACCCTCGTTGCAGACGTAGAGACCCTCGTTACAGACGTAGAGACCCTCGTTGCAGACGTAGAGACCCTCGTTGCAGACGTAGAGACCCTCGTTACAGACGTAGAGACCCTCGTTACAGACTAACACAATGTAAATAAGAGAATAAGATGATTAAAACAAATGTAAATAAATAGTTTTTCTTTTCACCTGGAAGCTCGTTCGTGCCAAGAAAATAAAGAAAGATAAATATTTCAATTATATTTTTGGGCTTTTTCTCATTGTGATTATTATTAATTCATAACGACTGAAAAGCTCCTTTTTATAATAAATATTTTTATTTATTATGATTTTTAATAACGATCTTTTTTTCACTTTAATAATCGTGTAATTTTTACAAAAAGTCACATTTCTGTCTTTTTATCTCATTTGGATTCAGAGTGAAAGTTAAACTCAAATAACATTAAAAATATAATTTTAAATAAAAAAACTCACAATTCTGACTTAATGTCAAAAGATCTGATTTATTATTTCTTAAATGTTATCCTTTAGTTGCATTGGCACTAAAGAGCTTCCATAGAGTCCCATGAACTGAAGAAGAAGAAGAAGCTCCATTAGTTTTATACTTAATTATGCAAACGCTTCAATTCAAGCTGTGAAGATCTGGAGAGAAAACAATCAAAAACTGAAGGAAACACGTTGGATTTTCTGGGATTTTGCGACGCCGTGCTTTGATGTTTCTTTGATTGATTTCTGTTTTTAGTTTTAGCTTTAAAAAGTATTATTTTCCCACGAAAGTGAAGCACGAAAACTCCCGGAGAAAGTGCCTAAAAATTGACCAAAATTAGAAACAGTCGTGCTTTTTTTCATTTTTTTTGCCAACAAATTATAATTTCAAAAAAATCCCAAAACGGGAGAAAAACCCTCAAGAATGAACGAGAACAAAACATGTTGATTTAAATGTTAGATTTGATAGAAAAATGTTATAAAATCCAAGTTTTTTTCATTCTAATTTAGCGAGACGTTCTGCATTTTGTTGAGAAAATGTTTTTTGACTTCTTTTTCTTGAGATTTGTTGACAAGAAGAAAGTAGATTATTAAATGCCTTCAAATCATTTTAAATAAAACAATTCAGTCAAAATGCAAAAAAATCTGAATCAAATACTGAACAATTTACCGCAGCGACATCACTACTGCACTCGCGCTCCTATTGGCTATCGCTCCAACACATTGCACGTGATAGGTTAAGGGGCGGGACATCTCTAAGCGGTTGACCAATCACAGCAGCAGTACAGCACTACTTTGAGAAATACTCATTTATCAAGTTGTTTGACAAAAGGGGAATTAATTAAAGGAGAATTAAGTAAAGGGGAATTAATTAAAGGGGAATTTTAGGAGTAAAAACTCGTAAAGGGATTTTTTTATTACAAAACTTGTCTTTTTTTTGCTTTTTCTGTCAATTGTTAAAAAGTTAAAAATAATGAACGACAGATCTTTGAGGTGAAAGTAGAGAATCTCACATTTTAGTAGATTTCTTTCACACAGTCGTAGTTCCCCCCCCCACGAACACCTGCTCTGTTTCCTCCTCGTACCTCCGAGTGTTCACAGGTAAACCAGGTGTTCACAGGTAAACCAGGTGTTCACAGGTAAACCAGGTGTTCACAGGTAAACTGAGTGTTCACAGGTAAACCAGGTGTTCACAGGTAAACCGGGTGTTCACAGGTAAACCGGGTGTTCACAGGTAAACCGGGTGTTCACAGGTAAACCGGGTGTTCACAGGTAAACCGGGTGTTCACAGGTAAACCAGGTGTTCACAGGTAAACCGGGTGTTCACAGGTAAACCAGGTGTTCACAGGTAAACCGAGTGTTCACAGGTAAACCAGGTGTTCACAGGTAAACCAGGTGTTCACAGGTAAACCAGGTGTTCACAGGTAAACCAGGTGTTCTCACAGCAGGAGGTGAAAAATAAAAAGATTGTTTATGAATGAGTGATTTTGTTGAGCGTTATTAGGAACGGTGGAATCCGTTCGAAGATGAAATGTGTTTTTGTTTTGATATGAAGAGAAAAGAGATTCTGTTCGAACCAATAAAGTGTTCCTCAAATAATCCTCTTTTATTTATTCATGTTTCAGACGTTTCATATGTTTTGGCTCGGGCCTCATCGCTCCACAGATACACAGCACGATGAGTGATGATGGAATAACTACCCCCGAGCCTACAGGGGGGGGTGGGAGCTGGGGGGGGGCAGCAAGCAGCAGCAAGCGATGCATAGAGAGAGATCTGGCAGGTTAAATAGAGCGGCATATTAAGAGACTCTGGTTGGTTGTAGGGGGGCACGGGGCGTTGTGTATGAATGCAGCAGAAGTGCTCGAGTTGACTGCCTGAACTAGCTCGCAGGCTTCGCCCCATAAACGGCACCCCACCCCCACTGTGCACTTTGATGCAGCAGAACCACAAGGTCTGCCCTAAAGGCCGCGACACACCAACCTGAGGGGACTGCAGACCCTCTTAGGGCGGTTCCTTTGGTAAACAGGGTTTCTCTGTGAGGGCACCAACACTCTGGAACACAACACCAATGCAGATAAGGAATAACACCTCCTATCATACATTTAACCACGATCTTAAGAACTGGCTTTTAAGCAATCAAAAATGTGAACGCTTTGAGCTGCATCATGAGAGAGTTTCATCTGTTTGCATGTTCCTGTGTGTTGTCTGTTGCTGAGTGTATTCTTTTTAATGATGTTCTTATTTCTCTTGTTGTGGTTATTTTAACATCTTTCCAAAAGGACAACAGTTGAAAATTAGCCTGCTGGCTAACACTGGCACGTTTACAGCCATGTGGCTCAATGTGCTCTGGCCTTTAAACAAACAAACAAAAAACAAACCAATGTGATGTTATGAAGAACATTAGTTTTCCAAAGTGACAGCTATTCCATACAGTATGAATGTATTTCTTTCATTTGCAGGCTCCTAATCTCATCACAGCGAACACACTTCATGGGTACAGGCTGTCAAGACAAAGATTGGGTTGGAAATATATGATAATAAAAAGAATGGCTATCAGAGCCCTTGATGAGCTCACGCATCTAACACGGAGTGGTTGAACCTAATTATTCCATTGCAATTAAAAAAAAACTATTTAAACTTACAAGCAGTTTATTAAAATGTCACTGCTGGTTAAAAACAGTCAAAAATGGACATTTGAAACAGATGTTGACTCTTCATGGTCCATACAACCAGAACATAATCTGCCCTACAGCTTTTACATGACGGAGGGGACATCAGAGGACCGAGACACAGCTCTCCCGTATGAGCTATCAGAAGTCTCGGTTGGGAGGCAGAAGAACCCCAGGCACGCTTCCTCAGCAGCGGCAGGGCTCGCTTCATGAACCTTTGTCCCACAAAGGCGTAGATGATGGGGTTCAGGCAGCAGTGAGTGTAAGCCAAGGACTCAGTCACCGTTATTGACAGGCGTACACTGGCTGTTACGCTGCATTCCTTTGGCAATAACCCTTTAGACATTAGAAACTCCAAGAACAGGGAAAGGTTATACGGGGCCCAGAATAAGAAAAAGGCGATCACAATCGAGAGGATCAGCTTGACGACACGGTGCTTTTTAGCACTCCTCATGTTCACCAGTATGGGGAGGATCCTTGAGTAGCAAACTATCATCACCAGCAGAGGGATCACTAGACCCAACACATGCATTTAAAAGTTCCTCTAGAGCAGGGGTGCCCAATACGTCGATCGCGATCGACCGGTCGATCGCAAGGGTAGTGTGGGTAGATCGCATGGCATTTTAAAAAAAAATAAAAATTATTATTATTATATTTTTTTAAAGTTAGCCTATCATCCATCCTTACTATGGCATTTGCACTTGATTGAAGTACAGGTAAGCCAGTATGAGTTGTATTGTGCCATACGGGTTCATGCAGTTATGAGGGGGCCTCACCTCATCTGAAGCGCAAATGCGGCGCACTATTATCCACTTATGCGGCGCAATTAGTGTAAACGCGCCACAGTTTATCCGCCGTGTAGTCCACTAGCACCCCCACCCCCCCCGACACAGATTGGGCAGGGGCGGCCCTGTAGGTAGATCATTTGGGCTTGGTCATTTTAAAAGTAGCTCCCAAGCTGAAAAAGTGTGGGCACCCCTGCTCTAGCGCCTCCAGTCATCGTTTTCTGGTTCGTATCTACAAGCCACCCCATCGGACTCATCGTGCGTCACCTCCTCTGGATGCAGAGGCTCAGCATCCAGAGGAGCACGGTCAGGGCGATGGCTGACCTCAGGGGGCGATAGCGTGCATGATGACCATGTAGTGGTCAAGCGTCATGACCACCATGAAGAAGATGCTGCTGAAGAAACCAGTGCTGTGGGAGCCGGAGGCGAGACGGCACAGAAAGTCTCCGAAAGTCCATTGAGCGACCCTGGAGTAGTGAGAGTAGAAAGGCAGCGAGAGGACAAAGAGGAGGTCGGAGAGACCCAGGTTCAAAAGGCAGATGTCTGTCAAGTTGGTCTGTTTGCGATGCTTCACCAGGACACACACCACTAGGCCATTGCCTTGAGAGAGGGAGGGGAAAGATTACCATGCATCATTTGTAAAGTAATGGCCTTGTTTCATTTCTCTTTCAAATTGTCATTCAATGCTTTATTGGCATGAAAGTTCAAAGAAACAATACTGCCAAAGCATCACAATATGTACACTATGATATACAAACAACAATAACATACGTTTCAAAGTGTTACATATTAATGATATATATACAGTAATACAATTACACTTCAACACACACGTGTGGGTGGGTGGGTGTGTGTGTGTGTGTGTGTGTGTGTGTGTGTGTGTGTGTGGGTGTGAGTGTGTGTGTGTGTGTGTGTACACACACACACACACTCACACTGTCTCTTACCTAAGAAGCCTAGGACGAAAACCAAGCTCTAGAGGGCAGAAACACTTTGCTGGGAGTGAAGTCTTCCCCAGTTTCATTGTAATCGTCATACGGGCCGGTTGAATTTCCGTGATCATCTGCAAACAAAGAAATTCAACATTTAAGACTTATTTCCGATGTAATCCCTCATTGAGATACACCTTAGTTACAGAACATCTGTATTCAGTTAAACAATGAAAGCTGTTCACCGTGAATATTCATCAAATATGAATGTATTACAATGCTGTAAACACCGCAAAGAATCAGTCTAACTCCATTGTGTTGGGTAGATGAGTGGATACATCCTAAAAGTCGGTTGTTAGTGGTTGGTATGCCCTCTGCTGGTCTTAACAGGTAGTTCACTCCCTTTTAGAAACAATGGATACAATGTCAATTCCACATCAGAATCATCAGTTATTAAAAAGCCTACTGTTGTATGTAATTCTGTGTTTTCCCTCGTAGTCTGGCGTGTGTTTTCTATTTGAAGCCTTGTGTCATTTCATGTCTCTCTCTTCTAGTGTTGAGTCAACAGTCAACTGGCTTCATACTTTCATAGATCTTAGATGTGTTCCACAGATACAACTCTTTTAGATATATATTTCAGATGAAATAGTAACCTTATGAAGTTACTTCAGGTTTACATAATGATGCTTCAGATGTGATGCTATGTCTATACGTTTATACATTTGAAGGCTGTGTTTGCTCAATCTGAATAGTTTTAAAGATATTTTTAAAGGCCCTTAGATAACTGCCAAAACGTTTTTAATACACAGTTTAATGTGTCTTCAGTTTAATAAAGAAAATACCAAAATGAAATCATATTTAAGGACCTTAAACATAGTTTTTTAAAGATATAAAGACAAAAGTCTAAAGAAATGACAGCTGCATTCGTGACATAGAACACTTTTAGACCTCAGGCATTACTCATCAGAAATAAACCAAACAACATTTCTTCAACACGCAGGTCCCAAATATATTCATCAATGAAGACGTTATGCAAAAAATGAGTTGGCAAAATGCATTCACCTGTCATGATGATATCTCAGTGAGGCCTGTTCCTATCAGATGTACACAGGGGCTGCTCTTCAGGGCTCTTTAGAGACTCTCAAATGTAAAGTGATGCACTGACGGTCTTACTTTCTGCAGTGCCCTATTAATGAGTAGCATAGAAAGAGAGGCTACAGCTGCTGTTTCCTGTACGTCCCTAAGCGTGAATCTGAGATCTTTATCAGTTGCCCACACAGTTCACATCTACATCTTTTGTTATGTAGACAAATCTTTACACATTGAAAGCAACCATAATATTTAATTACAGTCCAGTATGATTCTAAAAACATATTCCTATTAATTCGGGCGTGAAAGTATATCCCAAACATCTTTGGTGAAGTATTTTCACATAGCAGAAAATGTTGACGGAGAGGCCCACAAATAGCCCCACTGTGTTTTCGCTGAAGTTTCGCAGCATCTTCCACAAATGCTGACTCTCATGTGGGCAGAACGGCTGGCACACTGAGCTGTTGTCGTCTGGATCTATCTCCAAGGCGGCAAATCTCAACCCAGGGATTGCCATGATGATGATCCAGATCGTGATGCTGCGAAGTGTGCGCGCTCGCATGGCTGCAACAGCATGGACAATAGCCAAGTAGCGGTCCACACTCATAAAGGTCACAAACAGATTCCCACTGTAGAAGCGACCTGTTCAAAGAAGCAGAGGGGGAAGGGATCTGGCTAACCTGGCCTCAATGAGGTTCTTCATACAGTCGACATTACACAGCAGCTGTCGTTACCAAAACATCTCATCTCACCTTTTATTATTAGCAGAATATCCCCCACATTGTAAAAACAACTAGAACTGTAGGAAGACGGGTGCACAACCGACATATACAGTCTTTGCAGAATCATTATTTACTTTTGCTCCACTTTACCCTTAACCCTTAGACACGGCACTTGTAGAAGGACGTGTTTTTTATAGATAATTGGTAATCGGCATGTTTTAATATGTTCTGCTTTCTGAACTAAGAAGTACCCAAACCCACTGAGTTTCAAACTTGAATTATAATGGACTTGTTATGGTTTTGTATTCCACCTGATAGACTCCTGTCAGCACTTTGCAGGTTGCCAGGTTCTGATAGTTCACCAAGAGGGGCAGGGATGCAGCCAGTATGAGGTCAGACATGAGGTCAGACAGAGCCAGGTTGAGGAGGCATGCGTCCGTCATACTCTCCAACTTTATGTACCGGATGAGAACACAGAAAAAAGTGGTGTTGCCTGTGAAATCAATTCAGATGATTTATCCATACTAACGTTTTTCTCACAATGTGTTAAAGGAGATACTCTTTCCATTTATCTTTAAGATTCTTGTTTGAACATACCTAGCACACTTAGACAAAACAGCATGTAGTACAGCATGTGTAATATTGTGGTTCCATTGGGCGACTCTGGACCGCCATCCGGATCACAGGTGTCATTGTAACCATAGTCCAGGTACGGAAATGACTCTGATATATTCATACTGCTGTGTGAGGAGGAAAAGAACATACGCAGATGAATTTGGGTACCACAATGTGACATGCAAGGTCCCCATGATGTACCAAATATATCTAGCATGACGCATGAAGTTGAAAAAACCATTGTGGTTGCCTGAAGCAACAGATGTCGGGGTGGGGGTGACTAGGTGGCTTCATGCTATCCACAAAGTCATTCAATATTACCACAATTACCATTATTCAAATCACTAAGTCAAGCAGCAAAAAATAAAAATCATATGATTTACATTTAACAATAAAGATGTTAGTATAACACTTCAAAGATTCACATTCTCTAAAGTCATCATGTATCTGGAGTCTGGACATGTTGGTCAGAGGCTCACTGGTTCCTGCGTGTGCAACAGTAAGTTGTTCTAGTACAATCCATGTTGGTATTGAACCAGGGCAACCCATGTCTACATCAGCTGTTGAAGTCTGATGGGATGAGTTTCACCAAGTGATCAAAGGGTATGAGGGGCACATAAGGTACTTGATCAAATCAATACACAGATAGAGTTTATTGAGTAAAGTGTATTGAGTTGAACAGCTCTGTCCTTTCAAAGTAACTCCAAAGCTTTAGACTTTCAAAGCTAACTTTGATCTGCAGTTTGTCATTGAAGTGTTCCTCCCAGCCCTTCTTTAATAAATAACAATAAAAAACGGGACAAAAATACAAAACGAATTTAAGCTCTTATTGAGTCTTATTAGTTATTTCCGCTTTTCATCCTGTGATTCTCAACCCGGTGTCACGGCAAGACGTGACACCGGGTTTAGAATAACCTACCCGGTGTCACGGCAAGACGTTACACCGGGTTGAGAATAACCAACCCGGTGTCACGGCAAGACGTGACACCGGGTAGAGGATAACCTACCCGGTGTCACGGCAAGACGTGACACCGGGGTAGAGAATAACCTACCCGGTGTCACGGCAAGACGTGACACCGGGTAGAGATAACCTACCCGGTGTCACGGCAAGACGTGACACCGGGTTGAGAATAACCTACCCGGTGTCACGGCAAGACGTGACCCGGGTAGAGAATAACCTACCCGGTGTCACGGCAGAACGTGACACCGGGTTGAGAATAACCTACCCGGTT
>JAAKFY010000003.1:26577057-26585395 GCA_011823955.1 Dissostichus mawsoni
TCCTTCTGAGCGTCCTAGTGAGGGCACGAGCCAGATTTGATGTTTGAACTGGATTGAGAGCAGCTTCCTTCTGAGCGTCCTAGTGACGACACGAGCCCCAGATTTGATGTTTAAACTGGATTGAGAGCAGCTTCCTTCTGAGCGTCCTAGTGAGGACACGAGCCCCAGATTTGATGTTTGAGCTGGATTGAGAGCAGCTTCCTTCTGAGCGTCCTAGTGAGGACACGAGCCCCAGATTTGATGTTTGAGCTGGATTGAGAGCAGCTTCCTTCTGAGCGTCCTAGTGAGGACACGAGCCCCAGATTTGATGTTTGAGCTGGATTGAGAGCAGCTTCCTTCTGAGCGTCCTAGTGAGGACACGAGCCCCAGATTTGATGTTTGAACTGGATTGAGAGCAGCTTCCTTCTGAGCGTCCTAGTGAGGACACGAGCCCAGATTTGATGTTTGAACTGGATTGAGAGCAGCTTCCTTCTGAGCGTCCTAGTGAGGACACTAGCCCCAGATTTGAGTGTTGAGCTGGATTGAGAGCAGCTTCCTTCTGAGCGTCCTAGTGAGGACACTAGCCCCAGATTTGATGTTTGAGCTGGATTGAGAGCAGCTTCCTTCTGAGCGTCCTAGTGAGGACACTAGCCCCAGATTTGATGTTTGAACTGGATTGAGAGCAGCTTCCTTCTGAGCGTCCTAGTGAGGACACTAGCCCCAGATTTGATGTTTGAGCTGGATTGAGAGCAGCTTCCTTCTGAGCGTCCTAGTGAGGACACTAGCCCCAGATTTGATGTTTGAGCTGGATTGAGAGCAGCTTCCTTCTGAGCGTCCTAGTGAGGACACGAGCCCCAGATTTGATGTTTGAGCTGGATTGAGAGCAGCTTCCTTCTGAGCGTCCTAGTGAGGACACGAGCCCCAGATTTGATGTTTGAACTGGATTGAGAGCAGCTTCCTTCTGAGCGTCCTAGTGAGGACACGAGCCCAGATTTGATGTTTGAACTGGATTGAAAGCAGCTTCCTTCTGAGCGTCCTAGTGAGGACACAAGCCCAGATTTGATGTTTGAACTGGATTGAGAGCAGCTTCCTTCTGAGCGTCCTAGTGAGGACACGAGCCCCAGATTTGATGTTTAACTGGATTGAGAGCAGCTTCCTTCTGAGCGTCCTAGTGAGGACACGAGCCCCAGATTTGATGTTTGAGCTGGATTGAGAGCAGCTTCCTTCTGAGCGTCCTAGTGAGGACACGAGCCCCAGATTTGATGTTTGAGCTGGATTGAGAGCAGCTTCCTTCTGAGCGTCCTAGTGAGGACCGAGCCCAGATTTGATGTTTAAACTGGATTGAGAGCAGCTTCCTTCTGAGCGTCCTAGTGAGGACACGAGCCCCAGATTTGATGTTTGAGCTGGATTGAGAGCGGCTTCCTTCTGAGCGTCCTAGTGAGGACACTAGCCCCAGATTTGATGTTTGAGCTGGATTGAGAGCAGCTTCCTTCTGAGCGTCCTAGTGAGGACACGAGCCCCAGATTTGATGTTTGAGCTGGATTGAGAGCAGCTTCCTTCTGAGCGTCTAGTGAGGACCGAGCCCTAGATTTGATGTTTGAGCTGGATTGAGAGCAGCTCCTTCTGAGCGTCCTAGTGAGGACACGAGCCCCAGATTTGATGTTTGAGCAGCTTCCTGACTCCTCCTGTTGACTCCTCCTCCTGTATGTATGTCGTTGGTATTGTAGATATGACTGAAGGTGTGTGCAGGTGCTTCGTCCTGCTGTAGCGTAAATAAACCTGTACAGTGTTGTTGATATATTTTTTCTATTTTATACCGAGGGTGAACGCTCCGGCTCCTCCAGAGAGAGACGATTGTAAATGATGATGAAATATAGATTATTATTATTCATTTCCTACCTTTGAGTTTTCCCTGTGTGCACTTTCTTCTCTTTGGCAGAAGCACTTTGTTAGAGGATGTACTTTCAAGCTTTGCAAATATACATTAATAAACATGTTCAAAGATAAATGGTGAATGTGTTTTTTATTTCCTGTCCAGGTTTCTGACCTCTGACGTCACACTTTGACTGATTCCTGGGTTTGAGACGGTTTCTCACACTTTGACTGATTCATGGGTTTGAGACGTTTCATACACTTTGACTGATTCATGGGTTTGAGACGGTTTCTCACACTTTGACTGATTCATGGGTTTGAGACGGTTTTCTCACACTTTGACTGATTCATGGGTTTGAGACGGTTTCTCACACTTTGACTGATTCATGGGTTTGAGACGGTTTCAAACAGAAATGAAAAACATCTATCTTCTGAAATATAGAGTTTAAAGCTATTTATTTTCCATTATGTGTTTTCTCTCTCTCTCTGTCTGTCTCTCTCTCTCGCTCTCTGCTCTCTGCTCTCTCTCTTCATCTCTCTCTCTCTCTCTCTCGCTCTCTAGCTCTCTAGCTCTCTCTCTCTCTCTTTCTCTAGCTCTCTCTAGCTCTCTCTCTCTCTCTAGGTAGCTAGCTCTCTCTCTCTCTAGCTCTCTCTCTCTCTCTCGCTCGCTCTCTCTCGCTCTCTCTCTCTCTCTCTCTCGCTCTCTCTCTCGCTCTCTAGCTCTCTCTCTCGCTCTCTCCCTCTAGCTCTCTCTAGCTCTCTCTAGGTAGCTAGCTCTCTCTCTCTCTAGCTCTCTCTCTCTCTCTCTCATAGGTAGCTAGCTCTCTCTCTCTCTCTCTCTCTCTCTCTCTCTCTCTCTCTCCTCTCTCTCTCTCTCTCTCTCTCTCTCTCTCTCTCTCTCTCTCTCTCTCTCTCTCTCTCCTCTCTCTCTCTCTCTCTCTCTCTCTCTCTCTCTCTCTCTCTCTCTCTCTCTCTCGGTAGCTAGCTAGCTCCTCTCTCTCTCTCTCTCTCTCCTCTCTCTCTCTCCTCTCTCTCTCTCTCTCTCTCTCTCTCTCTCTCTCCTCCTCTCTCTCTCCTCTCTCTCTCCTCTCTCTCTCTCTCTCTCTCTCCTTCTCTCTCTCTCTCTCTCTCGGTAGCTAGCTAGCTAGCTAGTCTCCCTCTCTCTCTCTCTCTCTCTCTCTCTCTCTCTCTCTCTCTCTCTCTCTCTCCTCTCTCTCTCTCTCTCTCTCGTCTCTCTCCTCTCTCTCTCTCTCTCTCTCTCTCTCTCTCTCTCTCTCTCTCTCCTCTCTCTCTCTCTCTCTCTCTCCTCTCTCTCTCTCTCTCACTCTCTCTCGCTCTCTCCTCTCTCTCTCTCTCTCTCTCTCTCTCTCTCTCTCTCTCTCTCTCTCTCTCTCTCTCTCTCTCTCAAATATGCTTAACACTCCCACTCAATTCACATTACTCTCCAAACAAATACCCTTTGAACTTGTCAAATTTAGCCTTGGTCAACGGCTTGGTTAGGACATCAGCTACCATATCTGCAGTAAGACAATATGTAATAGATATCTTCCCCTCGGCATGTGCAGATCGTACACAATGATATTTGATGTCTACATGCTTGCTTCTCTGTCTGGATACAGGGTTTTTGGATAGAGCTATTGCTCCCTGGTTGTCTCATATATCTCCACTGGTACATGTGGGCTATTACGGTCTACCCCTTTTAATAACTGTACAAGGTACATGCTCTCTTGAGTAGTAGCTGCTAATGCCATGTACTCGGCTTCACAGGTCGATAGCGCCACTGTTGGCTGCTTCCTACTTTCCCAGGATAACTGGACCATTTTCAGTTAAGCTGAAACAATATCCAGTTGTGCTTCTCCTATCATTTTTGATCGGCTGCCCATCAGCATCACTGTATCCCTCAAGCTTCAGGCTTTCCTCACTTTTCCTGTAATGTAGCTCTTGGTCTATAGTTCCCTTTAGATACCTCAACAGTTGTTTTGGTTCTGCTAAGTCTTGTGATAGTTTACTCACAATCCAGCTCAGATCCAGTCTAGTACATGTCATAATGTATATCAAGCTACCTACTATCTCTCTGTATCCTGTTGAATCGATAACTTCACCTTCAGTGTCAAAATGTATTCCCATTAATATTCTGGAGCGTTTCTTTGTCTAGTGGGATAGCGTCGTGCACTCTCTCCCTGTTCTCTTTGAGTACCATCTGTCTGGATCTGACTAGCCTCAATATTCTCCTCACTATAGGACTGTACACCCACATTAGGCTCTCTCTGATTCTGGTTGACCATTTTTGTCCCTGCTGGTGTTGTGGGAATAATTTCTCCATAAGTGTCATCATCCATATTATGATTTGTCTGAGTCTGACTATCTGCGCTACTCTTGGTGATACATTTTACCAGCCTATGTTTCAGGACTTTCCCTGTCTCAGGATAAAATACTTGGAATGCTGGGCTATATTTGTCGTATCCTACAAAAATACCCTTTGCACATCTAGAATCTAGCTTCTTCTTATCCTGCTTATACCCGTAGCATTCAGAGCCAAATATTTTCATGTTGGACAAGTTGGGTGTTTTGCCAGTAAAAACACGGTATGGTGTCTGCTCTAGACGCTTACAGTAACACCTGTTACGTATCTGTGCTGCTGTTTGTACAGCATATGTCCATAACTGCTTTGGGAGGTTACTCTCTAATAGCATGCATCGTGACATCTCAAATAAGGTCCTCCAACCTCTCTCGGCAGTACCGTTCTGGTGAGGTGAGTAGGGGGCACTTGTCTCGTGCCTTATCCCTTTCGTCCTAAGTAAAGTTTGAAACTCATGCCCGGTGAATTCAGTACCGTTGTCAGATCTTATGCACTTAATGTGTCCATATGGAGCAGTATCCGCTATGAATTTTTCAGTAGCTTTTGCTGTATCACTCTTTGCTTTGATAAAGTAGGGAAAAATCATCCCACTATAATCATCAGTAAATGCTATTGCATATCTGTACCCGTCTTTATCTGCTGGTTCTATTGGACCGCATAGGTCTGTATGTACTAGCTCTAGTACTGTCTTAGCTTTGCATCTGCCTGCCTGTTTCTGCTTTGAGTAATTTTCCCTGCGTACATATTTCACAGTTATGGTTAGACATGTCATGTTTCCCTTTGATCGACATACCTTCAACCACTTTCTCTAGTTTAGACACATCCTCAAAATTACAATGACCAAGTATTCTATGCCATGTCTGGATGTCATGACAACCATTACAAACATCATCAGTATTTTCATCCTCTACTGTGCTAAGGTAATATAGCCTACCATACACATCCATTTTAAACTTGGTACCATTTTGATGAATCAGCCAATCATCACCGTCCTTGAAGCGGACCTCAGCTCCGCTGGCTGTCGCTGCTTTCACGGAGAAAATGTCCTGTGGAAAAGATGGGATGTAAAGCGCTCGTTTGAGCCTCGTTTTCACTTGCCGTCCCTCGCTGTCGAGCAGAACAACTTCGGCTTCTCCCCTCATCTTCGCCATCCCGGTCGTTTTCGTTCCATCTGCCAGCTCTATCACATGGTCCTCGGGTCTAAAGCTCTTATCGATTGTCTTAAACTTTGCCGGGTCATTAATCATGTGTGTCGTGGCACCACAGTCGACCATAAGACCTCTCTTATTTCCTACTTGATCTTGACAGTCACTTATTTTGAAAAAGAATGATGCACCGGTATCATCCTCCGTGTCTCCGTCTGCCTTCTTCACCTGATCACGGCCCAGCCCTCTGCCTCGGCCTCGCCCCCTTCCTCGGTGTGGCGTGTCCCACCGTCGCTCCTCTCGCCTCGCTTGGATCTCGTTAGGGCATGTCCTAGCCATATGCCCCATCTTTCCGCATGTGTAGCATTCAGTGTCGGCTAAGTCCATCTTCTTCCCTCTTCCACGTCCTCGTGTCTTCGCCCCGCTAGTCCTCATAACGCCGTCCTCGTCCGCATTCATGTCACTCGTCCTATACTTGTCAGTGCTCTCATAGCTCCGCAGTTTAGCTTTGAACTCACCGAACGTTAGACGGTCGTTGGTTTGAGTGACGTGCACGACAAACGGGTTGAATGAGTCCGGTAACCCCTTCACTACCATGGCAATCTGCAACCCGTCACTGATATTTTCTTCGGCCCTTCTCAAAGACGTGAATATAGTCTCCGCTCGAATAATATAATCAGTAACAGTCTCGTTGCTTGCTTTGTGGAGAGAAGAGAGTTCACAGTACAGGCTCACGACTCGTGGTTTGTCCTTTCCTGCGTAGTGCTCTCGGAGTATTGCCAACGCTTTTCTTCCATCTCGTTTAGCGTCTCTCATTATGAGTGATAAACTTTTATTATCTAGACACTGCACTAATTCAGCATATGCTTCTGCATTCTTTGTTGCGTCTTCTTCAAGTGCTTGTTCGTCGTTGTAGTCTATCGCTGGCTCTTCCAGGATAACTTCACTGAGGCCGCGCAGTTCCATGTGCGCCAAAAACCTCGTCTCCCATAACTCAAAGTTTTTCTCGTCACCGTCGAATAACAACTTAAACCACCTTTGGCCTCCTTGACTGGGCCCATAACCTGTTGCGTGAGACATTATATTCAGCAGAAGTCTCCACGTTTGCAGTCAACCAAAGTAGTTTGTAAGTATGCTACGGACGGACAGAAAAAACACACGACCACATCGCTCAGAGTTTGGCCTGGAGTACGACCGTTTATTGTATCTGCGCATGCTCATTAGCATCACCACGTTTCAGGCACATTCTGATGATGTCATACACATGAACTGAAACATGACTTTGTTCTTATACAAATATGCTTAACACAAAGCATCAACATACAAAATAATT
Organism: Dissostichus mawsoni; assembly: GCA_011823955.1. Lineage (NCBI taxonomy): Eukaryota > Metazoa > Chordata > Actinopteri > Perciformes > Nototheniidae > Dissostichus > Dissostichus mawsoni. Next base: position 26,583,746 of record JAAKFY010000003.1, read on the forward strand.
AACAACATTAACTTACATTTCAAATGCTTACATATTATTGATATATATATATATACAGTGATACAATTACACTTCAACACACGTGTGTGTGTGTGTGTGTGTGTGTGTGTGTGTGTGTGTGTGTGTGTGTGTGTTTCTTTGGGTGTGTGATTGTGTGTGTGTGTGTGTGTGTGTGTGTGTGTGTGTTTCTTTGGGTGTGTGATTGTGTGTGTCTCTTTGGGTGTGTGATTGTGTGTGCGTGTGTGTGTGTGTGTGTGTGTTCTTTGGGTGTGTGATTGTGTGTGTCTCTTTGGGTGTGTGATTGTGTGTGTGTGTGTGTGTGTGTGTTTTCTTTGGGTGTGTGATTGTGTGTGTCTCTTTGGGTGTGTGATTGTGTGTGCGTGTGTGTGTGTGTGTGTGTGTGTGTGTTTGTGTGGGTTTGAGGGGGGTATAAGGAAACACAGACACTCATCACCGAGGTCACATTATCAATGGATCCAGCAGAGCAATAGCCTATAGGCAAACACAGAAGATCAACAAGAGATATGACATCACATGAACTTACCAAAGCTGCAGTAGACGGTCGACTTCATTCACTTTCTTTCCGTGTTACTGATTGGAATCGCTAGACGCTGCTCTCTCTCGTCTCCTCTTCACAAACAACTACTATTTTTGCGCCACACGTACTTACAGCCAATCAGCTCTCTGAATTATGAGATGACGTTTGGTGGGTATGTCAGCACAGTGCCCCTATGGTGATTATTTTTGTGCCGCACACATTAAATAAAAAAGACTCTGAGCATGCGCAGTGTAGTTTTTACAGCACCCATTCACTTTGACAGTGAGAGGGAGGGGCTAGATCGGGGCTTGACCCACATCGCTCAAAACGGCTCAATAGACACACTGCAGACACTAATTAGAACACAGACTAAAACAGCAGTGTACAGACGAATCAGATGATTAAACATGATCTTTAAATATATTTTTAACATGTGTTTATTTTTGCATTTTAAAAAAATTATTATTTGAATGACTTGCTGCTGACACTAGGTGGGGCTGTACCTGCCCCTAATGACCAGTCGCCACTGCTGAGACCTCTGCTATTGCCTAAAAATAGCATGATAGGTGACCTTTAGAGCCCTCTGGTACTTCCTGCAGATCTCTGGGTTCAGTCTCTTCTTCTCTGCAGAGGCTGTAATTGTCTCCTCGTTGTGAGGCAGCCATGCAGAGGACGATCGCTCCAGAATGAGGACACGTTACCTTTGTTCTCCGTCCTGCAGGAATCTCAGCGCTGCAAAGAATAACAATTCAACTTTGCAATCAGGAAATATCAGAAAGTGCTAAAAGTGTTTATTTACAAGGATTTATCCTCAGTGTTTGCGCACAATAAAGATATTTAATAATATTAAAAAGGAGAACAATAGAAATACAAAATCAAAAAATTACAATACATTTATTTTAAAATACTATAAAATACAAATACTATTAAAACATGGTTATGGGATGTGTACATTACATTACATGACATGTCACTTGTTAGACGCTTTTATCCAAAGCGACTTACATACTCAATACTGTGGCCAATCCCCACAGGAGCACTTTGGGGTGAAGTGTCTCAGGGACACAACGACATGCTGACTGCAGTGGGGTTTGAACCTGTGCTCCCCTGAT
>JAAKFY010000003.1:26586395-26606395 GCA_011823955.1 Dissostichus mawsoni
TATCATTTATCCACTATTAAACTGTATTTTGAATAATTGCTAAATAAACGTCCTCTAAATAGGTGGAAAACAGCAGTATGGAATAAAAGTTGTATAAACATTAATATACTAACAGGTATGTGTGATGTGTGTACACCGAGTAAAAGATGTGATCCCGTAGATTCCTGTACTCATGCTATTGAGTGTGTGTTTTAATGTAACATCTACAGGATCATATAATGCATGTTTTTCCAATGAGGTCTGGTTTAAAGCACCGCTAACCCTCCTTTGTTGTTCGGTCTGACCGATTTACTACTTTCATCATCATCATCACTTTTTAGTTTTACATTCGACTGCATTAAGGCTTCATGATATCCTTCACACACACACACACACACACACACCACACACACACACACACCACACACACACACACACACACACACCACACACAAACACCACACACACACACACACACACACACACACACACACCCACACACAAAACCACACACACACACACACACACACACAGTGGTGATTCTAGTCTCTGGGGGCCCTAGGCAACATTCACTGGGGGGCCCTCGAACCAGCTTTTCATCACCACGCACTGCCGACGCACCCCCCCCCCCTCCCCCCCGGAGCTGAGCAAGGCAACGAAGAACGAAACTAAAGATAAGAAGCAGTATTGTACGGCGCGCTATGCACGGGGCCCCCTTGAGGGGTTTCCCGACATGTCGTTGCAGTAAATTAAAGGGTGTTTCATGTTGTCGTTGCTGTGGACCTTCTTAATCGCCTTCTTTGGGGGGCCCCTTCTGGTCCGGGGCCCCAAGCAGTTGCCTGCCTTCCTGTTCGCAAGGTGCGCCCACGCACACACACAAACACAAACTTCTGCTCTTATGTGCCCATCCCCCCCCAAGTATCACACACACACACACACACACACACACAACACACACACACACTTCTAGAGTCTCTGGGGGCCCTAGGCAAACATTCACTGGGGCCCTCGAACCAGCTTTTCATCACCACACACTGCCGACAGCACCTCCCCCCCGGAGCTGAGCAAGGCAACGAAGAACGAAACTAAAGATAAGAAGCAGCATTTTACGGCGCGCTATGCACGGGGCCCCCTTCTGGTCCGGGGTCCCAAGCAGTTGCCTGCCTTCCTGTTCGCAAGGTGCGCCCACGCACACACCCACACACAACACACACACAACGTACACACACACCAAAACTCACACTTCTGCTCTTATGTGCCCCCCCCCAAGGATCACTCACACACACACACACACACACACACACACACACACACACACACACCACACACACACAGTGGTGATTCTAGAGTCTGTGGGGGCCCTAGGCAAACATTCACTGGGGCCCTCGAACCAGCTTTCATCACCACGCACTGCCGACAGCACCCCCCCCCCCCTCCCCCCCGGAGCTGAGCAGGCAACGAAGAACGAAACTAAAGTATAAAAGCAGTATTGTACGGCGCGCTATGCACGGGGCCCCCTTGAGGGGGTTTCCCGACATGTCGTTGCAGTAAATTAAAGGGTGTTTCATGTTGTCGTTGCTGTGGTCGTTCTTTGGGGGGCCCCCTTCTGGTCCGGGCCCCAGCAGTTGCCTTTCCTGTTCGCAAGGTGCGCCCACGCACACACACACACACACACACACACAAACTCACACACACACACAGAACAATTTGATACATTTCCCGCTCTTATGTGCCCCCCCCCCATGGATCACACCTGGCACACGCAATACATGTTCAGTGTCTATTCTTTGTATATTTACTGCAGTTTTTCATGTATACCAGGAGTCTGATACAATATGTACAGTTTGAAAGGGTGTTCAATGAAATGTGGTGATGATTAATGGTTTTTGTGTTAATGTAATAGCAGTTAAAACAGGACCGGTTACATTTGACCGCGAACACCAAAGTAGGGGAAAACGAAGACAACAGAACCATTAAAGAACAAGCTTACCTGCATCAAGTCCTCCGTTAGAAACACCTGGACCGGGCTCCTCTGGGGGGTTTGTATCCGAATAGGAGCTGTTTTTCGGCTGCAAGGGTGTTGTTTTCCGCTCCTCTGTTCGGAGAAGTGAGTGCTTTACAACCAGCGGCGGCGGGGGGAGGGGCTAGCAGGGGCTTAAGCTCCCTCTGAAAAAGCTCAGCCCCCTCTAAGCCCCCCCCCCCCCCCAGTAATGTTTTGCTGAAAATATTTATGGAATAAAAAAGATAATATATGAAGACATCGGACTGACTGATGTAACTAAACTAAATTATTAAATCATATTTTTTATTTACACAAGTGATGATGACCGTTCGTTGACCTTTGCCGCACTTGTTGTGTGATTTGATTGGTTGGTTCGTAATATCGTTGCAAGTGTGATGATGATGCATGCGTCACACTTTAACGTTAACGTCTAGCTAGCGCGAGCAGTTTCTAGTCTAGCACTCTACTTAGTAGTTAGTAGCAGCAGTTATTTACAACTTACAAGCATCGATTAAGTTAGGTGACATTTAGGTGAAATACAATACGTTTGGAATTGTGCGTTATATTGTTTTTAAAGCAAATTATGGACCGCTTTACGTTTGTTATCGGAAAAAAGCGAGGGAGAGTCACACACACACACACACACACACACACGGGAATGTATGGGCCGCCGTGCCAATTTTAATGTATGGGCCGTGCCGATTTGACTATACACTGCTCTGTGCTCTCATGGTGGCTGGTGGTGGCTATCCATGGTGAATGGTGCATGTCAGAAATGTAGTCATATTATTAGGTTATGTTTTCGTTGTCCTTGTGGTTTGTTGGACTTTGTCATGTTATATCATTATCTGATATATATATTTCGTTTCTATACCCTTTGTAGAAACGAAATCTTAAATTTGACACCTTTTCTTTGGTTACTTTTCTTTCAAACGTTGTTTTAAATTGTAATCTTACTGACTGAGCGACTTTTTACGCACGAGCGTCAGATTACCACCCCGGACACTCCCGATATAATGTCAAGCTTTACTGGGTTTGTGCTTGCATTGGTGTATAACGCTAAACATTTAGTAACGTGCATTTTCAATTATGTAGCCTATATTAGCCCGGAATGATTGAATGCCGTTATTTGTTATTGTTTGTTGCATTAAAATTCATTAGCACCTGCTATAAACAATCCAGCCCCCCCATAGCTCCCCCAATCCCAATTCTCTGGCGCCGCTGCTGTTTACAACTTGACTTTGACTTAAAAGCAGACCTGAGCTGTGACTCCCAGGAGGGGGCGGGGCCTGCCCTCAGTGGTGACTGACAGGAGGGGCGGGGCCTGCCCTCAGCTGTGACTCCCAGGAGGGGGCGGGCCTGCCCTCAGTGGTGACTCCCAGGAGGGGGCGGGGCCTGCCCTCAGTGTGACTGACAGGAGGGGGCGGGGCCTGCCCTCAGTGGTGACTGACAGGCAGGACTCGGTACTACACTACACATGTATAAATAATTAATTGATTAGTCCAGGTGATGTGTTTGATGTCTTAAGATATATCAGTTCATGATCAATATTAGTTGTTGTCATACCCTGGGTCTCCACTATCAGCTGCAACAAGAAAGGACATCAAATACCACAAACATACAAATATGAATTCAAAGATTATTGTTATTTCTTTAAAAAAATCTATTCTGCATTAATATATTCAAATAAAGAAATAAAGAAAATAATGTTCTATAAAATGTCTTGTTTTGTCAGTGAACATTTTATAAAAATACGATTAATTAATTAAAATACTCACTAATAATAAGGTGTCAAACAACACGTGAAATGCCCCAAAATAAGAACATTAATTAAAAAAACGGCACTTTTTTTAATCAGAAATCTTTTTTGTTTCATAAAAAAATAGAAAAATCCCGTTTCTTGAATATTTAGTTAAATTAAGAAATAAAGAAAAAAGAAAATTACTTTTATAACATTTTAGAAATACTAATATTTAATATTAAAATAAATGGATAAATATTTCTTATAAGATAAAAATTATAATAAAAAAAGAGCAGGAAATTAGAGGTGAAAATGTGTTGCAGGTAAAATCTATTGTTTAAATAATAATCAAATAAAACATTTATTATATGTATTTCCTCTCGTTTGTCCAGCAGGGGGCGCTGTGGGATCAAAGATCATTTAAGAAAATTCATGAATCAATAAATAAATGTTCACCTTTTCAGGTCTTAATGAGAAAATGAACTATGATCTAAAACTCACTTTGTATCATCGAAACTCAGAATTATGAGAAAATGGTTTTTTTAAAAGTCAACATTTTTCAGATTTTCATGAAAAATGGCAAAATGTTTAGATTTCCCGTAAAAAGTCAAAATGAGAGATGTCCCAACCCTTAGCATACAATGTATTGCAGCACTAGCCAATAGGAGTGCGAGTGTTCCGTAGTGATGTCACCGTGTTCCTGAGCTTTGGGATTGTATCCTTTGCAGACCATGCACTAACACCTAGAGAACTGCAGGAGAGGCAACACCACAGAGAGAGGAACAGGGCCTCTTTCATATTTAAACACCAACTCAGAATGAAGGTCTGCTTTGTATATGTTTTTTAATCATCAAATCCATTCTGCTGCAGTGAAGAGTATCTGAGAGAGGATTCCAGAAGTCTCAGATCACCGATCCTCTGCTGAAGTGAAGAGTATCTGAGAGAGGATTCCAGAAGTCTCAGATCACCGATCCTCTGCTGCAGTGAAGAGTATCTGAGAGAGGATTCCAGAAGTCTCAGATCACTGATCCTCTGCTGAAGTGAAGAGTATCTGAGAGAGGATTCCAGAAGTCTCAGATCACCGATCCTCTGCTGAAGTGAAGAGTATCTGAGAGAGGATTCCAGAAGTCTCAGATCACCGATCCTCTGCTGAAGTGAAGAGTATCTGAGAGAGGATTCCAGAAGTCTCAGATCACCGATCCTCTGCTGAAGTCCACAAAACAAAAACAATAGAAATAAATCAACATGGAAAAAGCCACGAGGCGTTCAAAGACCTTCAGGGAGTCCGGGGAAAACGTCCGTCGTTTCCTTTCAAGAGTTTTTACTGCGACACACACCGGACCCCAGCGGACGGTGCTCTGAAGGATGGTTCCTGACCAGGCCAATGACTCTTTCCACATGGATCCTGACGGCAGCGAGTCCCCTTGTGGATTCAGGTTCCAGTGGATGCAGTCGCTGCTTGCCTTTGGTGAATGCTGGTATTTTCAACTGTGCACTATACAGCCCCAGTGTCTTTCACATTGAAGCCTATCAGCAAGAACAACATCTCCTGGCGATCATTTCTCAAGATATGAGCATATAATCATTTATAGCAGTTTTTGGAAGTGGACATTTTGTCCCGAATGACTAATGTGGGAGTTTTTTGTTTAATCTGATTTTGTGCAAAAACTAATAATGCCCAAAAATCTATTTTGTTGCTAATCTTTGACATATCCAAGACTGTGATAAAAAAAAGAGCCAGTCCCCAGATATGTATTATATGGAAAATAACTCATTTTCTGTTTTTATCATCAAAAACAACAGCGATTTCATGGTATTTAAAGGTTAAAATCCTGAAAATGATTCAATATTCAGTATTTTCGATTAGGGCTGAAGTTGCTTTAAAGATTGAACCCAAAAAAGTGGTGAAAAAAATATGTTAAATAATGTTTTTATCAAAGTCTTTTGCAGTGGACCTTTTTGTCCCCAATGGTCAATTAGCGTAGTGGATTTGTTACAGCGTGAACCAAAGAGCCATTTCAAGCATTTCAATTGGAATTCCAAAATAGATCGAGAAAATATCCTTGTTACAAAAAAATCACAAACACAACCAAAGTTATTGCAAAATGAAACGTGAAAAAGGACCCATTTGGACTAAAGGTCCACAGTGACACCGGAGGGTTAAAGAAATATTAAGAAATGCTGAAGGACAGCATCATAAAAGAGATTACAGGGGGAACCGTAGATGATCATCACGGGGAACCAGTCCTCAAACCTTCATCCTGCTCATCCTGCTCTTCTACTTCTTCTTCTTCTTCGTCACCTGTGGGATCAAACACATGTGATGAAACCAGAGATCACAGTGAAACATGTTTTCATACAATATGTTCATTTAGTGAAAGCTAAAGTCAAGTGTGTTTTTGTGACAGATACATGTGAAAACCCTTAAAGTGTATATAGAAAATGAACACACCATGTGTTATGGCAAAAGTCAAACCCAACCAGCCAGTGTAAGTCAACAAACCCTTATTCCACAAAATACAATGATTTTATTGACCTTTTCAGACTTCCACGAAGGTTGTCATCATTTACAGACCCACGGAAACTGAAAACGGGTACTGAAATGTTAATGATCATGAAGCTTTGCGTCATTGTCAGATGAATCAGATCCCTGATTAGAGATTTCAAACATAATCAATCTCTCGTAGTCGATAAGGAAAAATAAATAACACTCAAACTAGGGACAGGAATCTAATCAAAAGTTCACGTCAGCTTCTCCACTCCGTGCTGCGGTTTGATTATCAGCAGAGTATGACTCTTTGTCCTGCCTGCAGCCTCATATGCAACCTGCACTCAATGGAAGCAGATTGCCCAGCCATGTGCGCTACACAAGCTACTACAAGAGGCCTGCTGGCAGGGGGAGATCAAGTGCAGAGAGAAGAACTCCACAGGATACTTCACAAAAGAATATGTGCCCTGTAAAACCCTGAATGGATTTGTCTGTGTGAGCGTTTACCTTGCGAGCACTAGACGGTCCAGGAGACTTTGCAGACCTGCTGGTGGCTTTGGGTGCTTTGGTGGCTTTGGTCCTTTGGAGGCTTTGGGTCCTTTGGTGGCTTTGGGTGCTTTGGTGGCTTTGGTCCTTTGGAGGCTTTGGGTGCTTTGGTGGCTTTGGGTCCTTTGGAGGCTTTGGGTCCTTTGGTGGCTTTGGGTCCTTTGGAGGCTTTGGGTGCTTTGGGTGCTTTGGGTCCTTTGGTGGCTTTGGGTCCTTTGGAGGCTTTGGTGCTTTGGTGGCTTTGGGTGCTTTGGGTCCTTTGGAGGCTTTGGGTCCTTTAGTGGCTGCCGGTCCTTTGGAGGCTTTGGGTCCTTTGGAGGCTTTGGGTCCTTTAGTGGCTTTGGGTCCTTTAGTGGCTGCCGGTCCTTTGGTGGCTGCCGGTCCTTTGGAGGCTTTGGGTCCTTTGGAGGCTTGGGTCCTTTAGTGGCTTTGGGTCCTTTAGTGGCAGCCGTCTTTGAAGCTTTTCCTTGGGATTTCCGAGTGGAGCTGGGTGGTTTGTTAATATTTTTCATGGTGTTGAAAATCTGTTCAACATAGAGAATAATAAAAGGGTAACTGTTAGAAAAACATGCAAAACATTGTATGTATCCTTTTGTTCCATAAAATGACATATATGTCATATTTTGTGTGTGTGTGTGTGTGTGTGTGTGTGTGTGTGTGTGTGTGTGTGTGTGTGTGTGTGTGTGTGTGTGTGTGTGTGTGTGTGTGTGTGTGTGTGTGTGTGTGTGTGTGTGTGTGTAATATTTCACTCACTGGACAGAAGGCGGTTGGAATCTGAAAGTTGAAAGGCTCCCTCATCACGTTCTCGGCTTTGGGAGTGAGTGGTCGGGGGAGAGCTGGCCCTCACCTTTTTCTGTCAGATGGAAACGTGGAAAGACAAGTTGGGAGAAGATAAAGAGGATTTCAGAAAGTTACATTTCAGAGTAACTTCATGTTAAGAGTAAGCTTTCAGATAACCAATGAAATAGGCAAACAACACAAGGCCTGCAACTATTCTTTGAGGATAATGCTCCAAATATCTGTTCACATGTCAGCAACAGGCAAATGTGGTGTTCAGGCAAGACATGACATACGATAAGCTACTTTATAGTTAATTGTAAAAGATAGCATAGGAAAAGGTACATTTTCAATAATTACATTATAAATAACATAAGTCATGAGTCAAAACATACATTTGGTACAAAAAAAACTAAAATTGTAGCCTATGAAACATTCATCATTTGCACTTCAGTCAGGCTCTCACATTCCCAACACAACATGTAACGAATACTCCTGCAGGACGCGAACCAACCTCAGGCGAAGGATGGTGTTCGGACAACGTTGATGAGACCGCTTGGTGCCTCTCGAGCTGCTCGGCTGGGAAATATAAATAAATACAAAATGAACACTCTAAGCATCTTTTATCCAAAACTGTAATAATAAGACTTCAGAATTGGGCAATATTTTCGAAAGACACCCCCCCAAGGATTAGATCAGCACCTTGTTTGGTACCTGAGGGCAGGGAGGTGAGAGAGACCTGCATTATGTTTTTTTTGTTTTTTTATTTAGTTTATACATGTTTATTATAACACCTTTTATTTTACAATAAAATCTTTAGAAATCTTAAATGTAGTATTCTTATTTTCCAAAATCACAGAATTTGGTCGAGTGGTGAAAATGTTAAAATACTGTTTACTTGGATGGAAATGACGGCCATCTTGGAAGTCGGACGCATTGTAAGTGGCTAACGGATTATTTTTTTATAAATTGCCCCAGGGGAACGGACAAGAAAATGTTGGTGCTTGAATGCACTTTCTACATCTATATGCAGCACTATGAGACAATAATAGAAGAAAGAGAAAAATGTATGTAAATTCTGAAATTAACACTTAAACAATATTACCATGTCAGAAATGTAAGAAGATATCTAGTCCCATTTACCTTTACACCTTACCTATTCTATTCTTAACTAGTTTGAATCTTACCCTAACAGTATTACAATGCTACTACTCTAGAGGTTACAGGATAATAAGGATGTTAATTGTGTCTTTTTTACAAAGGCTAACTAAAAACCCTGACGCAAGCATTTTAACATTAAGTGTGCTTTTTCAATATTAGGTTATCTCACCTCCTCTCCCCTTTGTGGCTGATGATCTGCGGGAATTAGAGGGAAACAGAAGGACACTTTACAAACGTAACATTTTAAAATGTCAACCTCACAGTAACACACATTTGGCTTGCGTATTAGTCATTGGTATGCATGTTAACGTACCGGTGTAGTCAACTGAAGAAGACTGAACCGGGTGTGGCAAGAGGCAGTTTTCCTTCTTCAGTATGTTCTTCAGCTCAGGGAAAGTCCCCTGGATAGCCTCATCAGTTTGCAGGAGGTTCAGGAAGAGTTGGCAGTTCTCCTCTCCTTGTCCATGATCTTATCCACCAACTTCACAACGTGGCCCTTATCGTTCTCTTTGTTGATGCTTTCCAGTTTGTTGTACTCATCTCGAGTTATGAACTGTTTCTCATCAGCTTTGTTGAGGATTAGCGTGTAGTCTGCACACAAAGTGTCCACAATGGATGGCCTATTACTTCTCAAAATGTCCTTGGCTGCCATGTTGAATCTGACAGGGAGAAACAACACGCATAGTAAATACTGGTCTATTTTTTTTTCATCATAATCTGGCACCAAAAATAAAATGTATAATTTTTTAATTTACTCAGGAGTTAAAAGCAACAATAAAAGCAGCAACACCTTCAGAATGAATCCATATCGCTTTAAAATGTAGTTCATCTATCTAGATTGAATCCATGCTAACCTGCTATCAGCTAACTTTCAGAACTACTTCCTACGATAATGGCATTAAGTGACGTTGCTAAAGTTAGCCACTTTATCAAAGTCGACCACATGTTTCAGTGCACCGCTATCTCTGTCCTGCCGAGCCACCGGGCTCCATTCAGGCCAGACCAAACAATGTACCAAACCCCACCCAAATATCTGAGTATTTAAGGAAAACATGGGTATAATGACAAATAAAGGTTGATTCAAACAATAATAATTCATAATAAGCTGTTGTGGTTAATGCTGGTGAGTTCGGCAGATATTCCATCCTCTATTAAGCTCTGTATTTAGCATACATCGCCTCATAAACTAACAGACAACCTGTGCGACGCGCTCAACCTCCATTTGTCTCCCAAGCACACAGGTACCAAACTCCACTCAACTTACTGTATATTTAACGAAAACGTGGATATTTATCAAGATATGTGTTGATTTCAGACAGGATAGTTCACAGTAAGCTGTTCTGGTTAGTTCTGATGAATTCGGCATATCATTTATCCACTATTAAACATGTATTTTGAATAAATTGCTAAATAAACGTCCCTCTAAATAGGCGGGAAAACAGCAGTAGTGGGAATAAAGTTGTATAAACATTAATATACTAACAGGTATGTGTGTGTGTGTACACCGAGTAAAAGATGTGATCCCGTAGATTCCTGTACTCATGCTATTGAGTGTGTGTTTTAATGTAAACATCTACAGGATCATATAATGCATGTTTTTCCAATGAGGTCTGGTTTAAAGCACCGCTAACCCTCCTGTTGTGTTCGGGTCTGACCGATTTACTACTTTCATCAATCATCACTTTTTAGTTTTACATTCGACTGCATTAAGGCTTCATGATATCCTTCACACACACACACCACACACACACACACACACACACACACACACACACACACACACACACACACACACACCACACACACACACACACACACACACACACACACACACACACACACACACACACAGTGGGATTCTAGTCTCTGGGGGCCCTAGGCAAACATTCACTGGGGGGCCCTCGAACCAGCTTTTCATCACCACGCACTGCCGACAGCACCTCCCCCCCCTCCCCCCCGGAGCTGAGCAAGGCAACGAAGAACGAAACTAAAGATAAGAAGCAGTATCGTACGGCGCGCTATGCACGGGGCCCCCTTGAGGGGGTTTCCCGACATGTCGTTGCAGTAATTAAAGGTGTTTCATGTTGTCGTTGCTGTGGACCTTCTTAATCGACCTTCTTTGGGGGGCCCCTTCTGGTCCGGGGCCCCAAGCAGTTGCCTGCCTTCCTGTTCGCAAGGTGCGCCCACGCACACACACAAACACAAACTTCCTGCTCTTATGTGCCCATCCCCCCCCAAGTATCACACACACACACACACACACACACACACACACACACACACACACACACACACACACACACACACACACACACACACACACACACACACACACTTCTAGAGTCTCTGGGGGCCCTAGGCAAACATTCACTGGGGGGCCCTCGAACCAGCTTTTCATCACCACACACTGCCGACAGCACCTCCCCCCGGAGCTGAGCAAGGCAACGAAGAACGAAACTAAAGATAAGAAGCAGTATTGTACGGCGCGCTATGCACGGGGCCCCCTTCTGGTCCGGGTCCCAAGCAGTTGCCTGCCTTCCTGTTCGCAAGGTGCGCCCACGCACACACCCACACACAACACACACACAAACGTAACACACACACAAACTCACACTTCCTGCTCTTATGTGCCCATCCCCCCCAAGGATCACTCACACACACACACACACACACACACACACACACACACACACACACACACACACACACACACACACACACACACACACACAGTGGTGATTCTAGAGTCTGTGGGGGCCCTAGGCAAACATTCACTGGGGGCCCTCGAACCAGCTTTTCATCACCACGCACTGCCGACAGCACCTCCCCCCCCTCCCCCCCGGAGCTGAGCAAGGCAACGAAGAACGAAACTAAAGATAAGAAGCAGTATTGTACGGCGCGCTATGCACGGGGCCCCTTGAGGGGTTTCCCGACATGTCGTTGCAGTAAATTAAAGGGTGTTTCATGTTGTCGTTGCTGTGGTCGTTCTTTGGGGGCCCCCTTCTGGTCCGGGGCCCCAAGCAGTTGCCTTTCCTGTTCGCAAGGTGCGCCCACGCACACACACACACACACACAAACTCACACACACACAGAACAATTTGATACATTTCCCGCTCTTTTGTGCCCCCCCCCATGGATCACACCTGGCACACGCAATACATGTTCAGTGTCTATTCTTTGTATATTTACTGCAGTTTTTCATGTATACCAGGAGTCTGATACAATATGTACAGTTTGAAAGGGTGTTCAATGAAATGTGGTGATGATTAATGGTTTTTGTGTTAATGTAATAGCAGTTAAAACAGGACCGGTTACATTTGACCGCGAACACCAAAGTAAGGGGAAAACGAAGACAACAGAACCATTAAAGAACAAGCTTACCTGCATCAAGTCCTCCGTTAGAAACACCTGGACCGGGCTCCTCTGGGGGTTTGTATCCGAGAATAGGAGCTGTTTTTCGGCTGCAAGGGTGTGTGTTTTCCGCTCCTCTGTTCGGAGAAGTGAGTGCTTTACAACCAGCGGCGGCGGGGGGGAGGGGCTAGCAGGGGCTTAAGCTCCCTCTGAAAAAGGCTCAGCCCCCTCTAAGCCCCCCCTCCCCCCCAGTAATGTTTTGCTGAAAAATATTTATGGAATAAAAAAGATAATATATGAAGACATCGGACTGACTGATGTAACTAAACTAAATTATTAAATCATATTTTTTATTTACACAAGTGATGATGACCGTTCGTTGACCTTTGCCGCACTTGTTGTGTGATTTGATTGGTTGGTTCGTAATATCGTTGCAAGTGTGATGATGATGCATGCGTCACACTTTAACGTTAACGTCTAGCTAGCGCGAGCAGTTCTAGTCTAGCACTCTACTTAGTAGTTAGTAGCAGCAGTTATTACAACTTACAAGCATCGATTAAGTTAGGTGACATTTAGGTGAAATACAATACGTTTGGAATTGTGCGTTATATTGTTTTTAAAGCAAATTATGGACCGCTTTACGTTTGTTATCGGAAAAAAGCGAGGGAGAGACACACACACACACACACACACGGGAATGTATGGGCCGCCGTGCCAATTTTAATGTATGGGCCGTGCCGATTTGACTATACACTGCTCTGTGCTCTCATGGTGGCTGGTGGTGGCTATCCATGGTGAATGGTGCATGTCAGAAATGTAGTCATATTATTAGGTTATGTTTTCGTTGTCCTCGTGGTTTGTTGGACTTTGTCATGTTATATCATTATCTGATATATATATTTCGTTTCTATACCCTTTGTAGAAACGAAATCTTAAATATGACACCTTTTCTTTGGTTACTTTTCTTTCAAACGTTGTTTTAAATTGTAATCTTACTGACTGAGCGACTTTTTACGCACGAGCGTCAGATTACCACCCCGGACTCCCGATATAATGTCAAGCTTTACTGGGTTTGTGCTTGCATTGGTGTATAACGCTAAACATTTAGTAACGTGCATTTTCAATTATGTAGCCTATATTAGCCCGGAATGATTGAATGCCGTTATTTGTTATTGTTTGTTGCATTAAAATTCATTAGCACCTGCTATAAACAATCCAGCCCCCCCATAGCTCCCCCAATCCCAATTCTCTGGCGCCGCTGCTGTTTACAACTTGACTTTGACTTAAAAGCAGACCTGAGCTGTGACTCCCAGGAGGGGGCGGGGCCTGCCCTCAGTGGTGACTGACAGGCAGGACTCGGTACTACACTACACATGTATAAATAATTAATTGATTAGTCCAGGTGATGTGTTTGATGTCTTAAGATATATCAGTTCATGATCAATATTAGTTGTTGTCATACCCTGGGTCTCCACTATCAGCTGCAACAAGAAAGGACATCAAATACCACAAACATACAAATATGAATTCAAAGATTATTGTTATTTCTTTAAAAAAATCTATTCTGCATTAATATATTCAAATAAAGAAATAAAGAAAATAATGTTCTATAAAATGTCTTGTTTTGTCAGTGAACATTTTATAAAAATACGATTAATTAATTAAAATACTCACTAATAATAAGGTGTCAAACAACACGTGAAATGCCCCAAAAATAAGAACATTAATTAAAAAAACGGCACTTTTTTTAATCAGAAATCTTTTTGTTTCATAAAAGAAAATAGAAAAATCCCGTTTCTTGAATATTTAGTTAAATGAAGAAATAAAGAAAAAAGAAAATAACTTTTATAACATTTTAGAAATACTAATATTTAATATTAAAATAAATGGATAAATATTTCTTATAAGATAAAAATTATAATAAAAAAAGAGCAGGAAATTAGAGGTGAAAATGTGTTGCAGGTAAAATCTATTGTTTAAATAATAATCAAATAAAACATTTATTATATGTATTTCCTCTCGTTTGTCCAGCAGGGGGCGCTGTGGGATCAAAGATCATTTAAGAAAATTCATGAATCAATAAATAAATGTTCACCTTTTCAGGTCTTAATGAGAAAATGAACTATGATCTAAAACTCACTTTGTATCATCGAAACTCAGAATTATGAGAAAATGGTTTTTTTAAAAGTCAACATTTTTCAGATTTTCATGAAAAATGGCAAAATGTTTAGATTTCCCGTAAAAAGTCAAAAATGAGAGATGTCCCAACCCTTAGCATACAATGTATTGCAGCACTAGCCAATAGGAGTGCGAGTGTTCCGTAGTGATGTCACCGTGTTCCTGAGCTTTGGGATTGTATCCTTTGCAGACCATGCACTAACACCTAGAGAACTGCAGGAGAGGCAACACCACAGAGAGAGGAACAGGGCCTCTTTCATATTTAAACACCAACTCAGAATGAAGGTCTGCTTTGTATATGTTTTTTAATCATCAAATCCATTCTGCTGCAGTGAAGAGTATCTGAGAGAGGATTCCAGAAGTCTCAGATCACCGATCCTCTGCTGCAGTGAAGAGTATCTGAGAGAGGATTCCAGAAGTCTCAGATCACCGATCCTCTGCTGCAGTGAAGAGTATCTGAGAGAGGATTCCAGAAGTCTCAGATCACCGATCCTCTGCTGAAGTGAAGAGTATCTGAGAGAGGATTCCAGAAGTCTCAGATCACCGATCCTCTGCTGCAGTGAAGAGTATCTGAGAGAGGATTCCAGAAGTCTCAGATCACCGATCCTCTGCTGCAGTGAAGAGTATCTGAGAGAGGATTCCAGAAGTCTCAGATCACCGATCCTCTGCTGCAGTGAAGAGTATCTGAGAGAGGATTCCAGAAGTCTCAGATCACCGATCCTCTGCTGCAGTGAAGAGTATCTGAGAGAGGATTCCAGAAGTCTCAGATCACCGATCCTCTGCTGAAGTGAAGAGTATCTGAGAGAGGATTCCAGAAGTCTCAGATCACTGATCCTCTGCTGCAGTGAAGAGTATCTGAGAGAGGATTCCAGAAGTCTCAGATCACTGATCCTCTGCTGCAGTGAAGAGTATCTGAGAGAGTTCCAGAAGTCTCAGATCACTGATCCTCTGCTGAAGTGAAGAGTATCTGAGAGAAGATTCCAGAAGTCTCAGATCACCGATCCTCTGCAGAAGTCCACAAAACAAAAACAATACAAATAAAACAACATGGAAAAAGCCACGAGGCGTTCAAAGACCTTCAGGGAGTCCGGGGAAAACGTCCGTCGTTTCCTTTCAAGAGTTGTTACTGCGACACACACCGGGCGCTCTGGAGGTTCAAACTGGTTTCTATATTTAAACACTTTTTACTCTTTTGAACCTAAAGAATAAATGTAGTTTGAATTATAACATGTATTCTGATTGGTGCAAAGTCTACGAATCAGGCTAACAAATATATCTTTATTTATATATTTATTTAATCAGACAACTTTTACATTTTTACAACAAAAATATATTAAAAAAAAAATACATATATTTATTTTATAATTATTCGGGGGGAAATTTGAAGTAAATGATGTGTTTTTTATGTTTGTTATTATTCCTTAAATATAAAATGTATAAAAGAAATTAATAATTTGACCTAATATATATTTGTGAAATTATTTGTATTTATTATTATTTATTTTACATTCATTCTTTATATTATTGTTATTTCTTCAGCGTTTTATCTGCAACTAACAAACACAACAGCTTTATCATATTTTACAATAATACATTTATTTGGACATTTAAACATTTATTTCAGAATTAATTTTGCTAGAAATTTGAATTTATTAATTATTTTGGATGACTTTTCATCCAGCGTCCGGTGTGTGTCTCTGCAGGACGTCTGAGATCCTGATCAATAGTGCCTCCTGATCAGGGTCTGAGTCTCTCCTCATCAGGGTCTGAGTCTCTCCTCATCAGGGTCTGAGTCTCTCCTCATCAGGGTCTGAGTCTCTCCTCATCAGGGTCTGAGTCTCTCCTGATCAGGGTCTGAGTCTCTCCTCATCAGGGTCTGAGTCTCTCCTCATCAGGGTCTGAGTCTCTTCTGATCAGGGTCTGAGTCTCAGGGTCTGAGTCCCTCCTGATTTAAAGACATTCCTCCTCAGGACCCCTGTATGACCCCACGCTCCTCAGGACCCCTGTATGACCCCACGCTCCTCAGGACCCCTGTATGACCCCACGCTCCTCAGGACCCCTGTATGACCCCACGCTCCTCAGGACCCCTGTATGACCCCACGTTCCTCAGGACCCCTGTATGACCCCACGTTTCTCAGGACCCCTGTATGACCCCACGCTCCTCAGGACCCCTGTATGACCCCACGCTCCTCAGGACCCCTGTATGACCCCACGTTTCTCAGGACCCCTGTATGACCCCACGCTCCTCAGGACCCCTGTATGACCCCACGCTCCTCAGGACCCCTGTATGACCCCACGCTCCTCAGGACCCCTGTATGACCCCACGCTCCTCAGGACCCCTGTATGACCCCACGCTCCTCAGGACCCCTGTATGACCCCACGCTCCTCAGGCTAAAGGCTCTTTGAGCAGGTCTTCTCTCAGTGATCCTGATGTTATGTTAAATGTTTGTTGTTTGTTTTTCATGTATTGTGTCTTAAAGTATTATCGCATCGTATCGTATGACCTCCATGTTCCTCAGGACACCTGAATGACCTCCATGCTGCCGGAGAATCCTCCTCCTCTTCCTCCTCTTCCTCCCCCTTCCTCCCCCCTCCCCTCCCCCAGCTCCATGTGGCAGCTCCGTCTCTTCAGCTGTTTCTCGAAGCTGCTCTCCTCATGCCAGCTCCGCCGTGAGGCCCGTCCTCCGTCCCCTGTCCTGACGCTCCGCCGCTGCACCGTGAGGCCCCCCTGCTGCACCGTGAGGCCCTGCTGCACCGTGAGGCCCAGCAGGAGGTCTGAGTGCCAGCCCTTCAACGGGAAGCTGCTCCTCTCTGTGGGGGGGCGGCTGGAAACCTCCTCTTTATCCGGACTCTGCTCCGACACCTCCTCCACCGGGGAGAACTGGCAGGGCTTCCCCCTGACGGATATCATCATATTCACATCAACATTAGAAGTACAAATATAAAGATATACAAATATAAAATATAAATATATAAATACCAGATTATTGAATCCGGACGGTTTGAAGAACTCGTCCCCGGCACCCCCTCGGTGAGCAGCCCCTCCCCCCTGCTCTCCGTACGCCTTGATGTCCAATGAGAAGGAGCGCTTGATGCGGGGGGGGGGGTCACTGAGCTGCAGCGCCTGCAGGGGGGGGGTCAGCGTGCACGGGAGGGTGAGGGGGGGCGGGGCTAACTCCTGCTCACCCCCCGATCCAGACCTCACATCAACTCTCTTTATCCGCCGCTCAAAGTCCAGCAGCTGACCCAGGAAGTTAAAGTTCGGGGAGATGGTCGGACGCTTCTCCTTCACGAACCTGGGGCGGAACGTGCTCTCAATTACCAGGAAGTAAACTATAATACTTATCAGATCACCTGTGTGCTCTCACCTGTAGGCCTGTAATCAGATCACCTGTGTGCCCTCACCTGTAGGCCTGTAATCAGATCACCTGTGTGCCCTCACCTGTAGGCCTGTAATCAGATCACCTGTGTGCCCTCACCTTTAGGCCTGTAATCAGATCACCTGTGTGCTCTCACCTGTAGGCCTGTAATCAGATCACCTGTGTGCCCTCACCTGTAGGCCTGTAATCAGATCACCTGTGTGCCCTCACCTGTAGGCCTGTAATCAGATCACCTGTGTGCTCTCACCTGTAGGCCTGTAATCAGATCACCTGTGTGCTCTCACCTGTAGGCCTGTAATCAGATCACCTGTGTGCTCTCACCTGTAGGCCTGTAATCAGATCACCTGTGTGCTCTCACCTGTTGGCCTGTAATCAGATCACCTGTGTGCTCTCACCTGTAGGCCTGTAATCAGATCACCTGTGTGCTCTCACCTGTAGGCCTGTAATCAGATCACCTGTGTGCCCTCACCTGTAGGCCTGTAATCAGATCACCTGTGTGCCCTCACCTGTAGGCCTGTAATCAGATCACCTGTGTGCTCTCACCTGTAGGCCTGTAATCAGATCACCTGTGTGCCCTCACCTGTAGGCCTGTAATCAGATCACCTGTGTGCTCTCACCTGTAGGCCTGTAATCAGATCACCTGTGTGCCCTCACCTGTAGGCCTGTAATCAGATCACCTGTGTGCCCTCACCTGTAGGCCTGTAATCAGATCACCTGTGTGCCCTCACCTGTAGGCCTGTAATCAGATCACCTGTGTGCCCTCACCTGTAGGCCTGTAATCAGATCACCTGTGTGCTCTCACCTGTAGGCCTGTAATCAGATCACCTGTGTGCCCTCACCTGTAGGCCTGTAATCAGATCACCTGTGTGCTCTCACCTGTAGGCCTGTAATCAGATCCCCTGTGTGCTCTCACCTATAGGCCTGTAATCAGATCACCTGTGTGCCCTCACCTGTAGGCCTGTAATCAGATCACCTGTGTGCTCTCACCTGTAGGCCTGTAATCAGATCACCTGTGTGCTCTCACCTGTAGGCCTGTAATCAGATCACCTGTGTGCCCTCACCTGTAGGCCTGTAATCAGATCACCTGTGTGCCCTCACCTGTAGGCCTGTAATCAGATCACCTGTGTGCCCTCACCTGTAGGCCTGTAATCAGATCACCTGTGTGCTCTCACCTGTAGGCCTGTAATCAGATCACCTGTGTGCTCTCACCTGTAGGCCTGTAATCAGATCACCTGTGTGCTCTCACCTGTTGGCCTGTAATCAGATCACCTGTGTGCTCTCACCTGTAGGCCTGTAATCAGATCACCTGTGTGCCCTCACCTGTAGGCCTGTAATCAGATCACCTGTGTGCCCTCACCTGTAGGCCTGTAATCAGATCACCTGTGTGCTCTCACCTGTAGGCCTGTAATCAGATCACCTGTGTGCCCTCACCTGTAGGCCTGTAATCAGATCACCTGTGTGCTCTCACCTGTAGGCCTGTAATCAGATCACCTGTGTGCTCTCACCTGTAGGCCTGTAATCAGATCACCTGTGTGCTCTCACCTGTAGGCCTGTAATCAGATCACCTGTGTGCCCTCACCTGTAGGCCTGTAATCAGATCACCTGTGTGCCCTCACCTTTAGGCCTGTAATCAGATCACCTGTGTGCTCTCACCTGTAGGCCTGTAATCAGATCACCTGTGTGCTCTCACCTGTAGGCCTGTAATCAGATCACCTGTGTGCTCTCACCTGTAGGCCTGTAATCAGATCACCTGTGTGCCCTCACCTGTAGGCCTGTAATCAGATCACCTGTGTGCTCTCACCTGTAGGCCTGTAATCAGATCACCTGTGTGCCCTCACCTGTAGGCCTGTAATCAGATCACCTGTGTGCTCTCACCTGTAGGCCTGTAATCAGATCACCTGTGTGCCCTCACCTGTAGGCCTGTAATCAGATCACCTGTGTGCTCTCACCTGTAGGCCTGTAATCAGATCACCTGTGTGCTCTCACCTGTAGGCCTGTAATCAGATCACCTGTGTGCTCTCACCTGTAGGCCTGTAATCAGATCACCTGTGTGCCCTCACCTTTAGGCCTGTAATCAGATCACCTGTGTGCCCTCACCTGTAGGCCTATAATCAGATCACCTGTGTGCCCTCACCTGTAGGCCTGTAATCAGATCACCTGTGTGCCCTCACCTGTAGGCCTGTAATCAGATCACCTGTGTGCTCTCACCTGTAGGCCTGTAATCAGATCACCTGTGTGCCCTCACCTTTAGGCCTGTAATCAGATCACCTGTGTGCCCTCACCTGTAGGCCTGTAATCAGATCACCTGTGTGCCCTCACCTGTAGGCCTGTAATCAGATCACCTGTGTGCTCTCACCTGTAGGCCTGTAATCAGATCACCTGTGTGCTCTCACCTGT
>JAAKFY010000003.1:26611395-26613412 GCA_011823955.1 Dissostichus mawsoni
GGTGTCGTTCTGCAGGTAGGGTGACACGTATACGAGGAAGTGGACTTGGTGTCGTTCTGCAGGTAGGGTGACACGTATACGAGGAAGTGGACTTGGTGTCGTTCTGCAGGTAGGGTGACACGTATACGAGGAAGTGGACTTGGTGTCGTTCTGCAGGTAGGGTGACACGTATACGAGAAGTGGACTTGGTGTCGTCTCCAGGTAGGGTGACACGTATACGAGGAAGTGGACTTGGTGTCGTTCTCCAGGTAGGGTGACACGTATACGAGGAAGTGGACTTGGTGTCGTTCTCCAGGTAGGGTGACACGTATACGAGGAAGTGGACTTGGTGTCGTTCTGCAGGTAGGGTGACACGTATACGAGGAAGTGGACTTGGTGTCGTTCTCCAGGTAGGGTGACACGTATACTAGGAAGTGGACTTGGTGTCGTTTCTCCAGGTAGGGTGACACGTATACGAGGAAGTGGACTTGGTGTCGTTCTCCAGGTAGGGTGACACGTATACGAGGAAGTGGACTTGGTGTCGTTCTGCAGGTAGGGTGACACGTATACGAGGAAGTGGACTTGGTGTCGTTCTGCAGGTAGGGTGACACGTATACGAGGAAGTGGACTTGGTGTCGTTCTCCAGGTAGGGTGACACGTATACGAGGAAGTGGACTTGGTGTCGTTCTCCAGGTAGGGTGACACGTATACGAGGAAGTGGACTTGGTGTCGTTCTGCAGGTAGGGTGACACGTATACGAGGAAGTGGACTTGGTGTCGTTCTCCAGGTAGGGTGACACGTATACGAGGAAGTGGACTTGGTGTCGTTCTGCAGGTAGGGTGACACGTATACGAGGAAGTGACTTGGTGTCGTTCTCCAGGTAGGGTGACACGTATACGAGGAAGTGGACTTGGTGTCGTTCTGCAGGTAGGGTGACACGTATACGAGGAATTGGACTTGGTGTCGTTCTCCAGGTAGGGTGACACGTATACGAGGAAGTGGACTTGGTGTCGTTCTGCAGGTAGGGTGACACGTATACGAGGAAGTGGACTTGGTGTCGTTCTCCAGGTAGGGTGACACGTATACGAGGAAGTGACTTGGTGTCGTTCTCAGGTAGGGTGACACGTATACGAGGAAGTGGACTTGGTGTCGTTCTGCAGGTAGGGTGACACGTATACGAGGAAGTGGACTTGGTGTCGTTCTGCAGGTAGGGTGACACGTATACGAGGAAGTGGACTTGGTGTCGTTCTGCAGGTAGGGTGACACGTATACGAGGAAGTGGACTTGGTGTCGTTCTGCAGGTAGGGTGACACGTATACGAGGAAGTGGACTTGGTGTCGTTCTCCAGGTAGGGTGACACGTATACGAGGAAGTGGACTTGGTGTCGTTCTCCAGGTAGGGTGACACGTATACGAGGAAGTGGACTTGGTGTCGTTCTCCAGGTAGGGTGACACGTATACGAGGAAGTGGACTTGGTGTCGTTCTCCAGGTAGGGTGACACGTATACGAGGAAGTGGACTTGGTGTCGTTCTCAGGTAGGGTGACACGTATACGAGGAAGTGGACTTGGTGTCGTTCTGCAGGTAGGGTGACACGTATACGAGGAAGTGGACTTGGTGTCGTTCTCCAGGTAGGGTGACACGTATACGAGGAAGTGGACTTGGTGTCGTTCTCCAGGTTTGGGTGACACGTATACGAGGAAGTGGACTTGGTGTCGTTCTCAGGTAGGGTGACACGTATACGAGGAAGTGGACTTGGTGTCGTTCTGCAGGTAGGGTGACACGTATACGAGGAAGTGGACTTGGTGTCGTTCTCAGGTAGGGTGACACGTATACGAGGAAGTGGACTTGGTGTCGTTCTCAGGTAGGGTGACACGTATACGAGGAATTGGACTTGGTGTCGTTCTGCAGGTAGGGTGACACGTATACGAGGAAGTGGACTTGGTGTCGTTCTCCAGGTAGGGTGACACGTATACGAGGAAGTGGACTTGGTGTCGTTCTGCAGGTAGGGTGACACGTATACGAGGAAGTGACTGGTGT
>JAAKFY010000003.1:26614412-26616912 GCA_011823955.1 Dissostichus mawsoni
CAAACATCGGGTTTAAACGAGAAACAAACACAACAAATCTTAACTTCCTAATTATTTTAAAGCGAGCTACGGCTAAAGCTGCAGCGTGCAAACTGATCTCAAAGCTGCTGATCGGCTAGAGCTGCAGCGTGCAAGCTGATCTCAGAACAGCTGCTGATCGGCTAGAGCTGCAGCGTGCAAACTGATCTCAGAACAGCTGCTGATCGGCTAGAGCTGCGCAGCGTGCAAGCTGATCTCAGAACAGCTGCTGATCGGCTAGAGCTGCAGCGTGCAAGCTGATCTCAGAACAGCTGCTGATCGGCTAGAGCTGCAGCGTGCAAACTGATCTCAGAACAGCTGCTGATCGGCTAGAGCTGCAGCGTGCAAACTGATCTCAGAACAGCTGCTGATCGGCTAGAGCTGCAGCGTGCAAACTGATCTCAGAACAGCTGCTGATCGGCTAGAGCTGCAGCGTGCAAACTGATCTCAGAACAGCTGCTGATCGGCTAAAGCTGCAGCGTGCAAACTGATCTCAGAACAGCTGCTGATCGGCTAGAGCTGCAGCGTGCAAGCTGATCTCAGAACAGCTGTTGATCGGCTAGAGCTGCAGCGTGCAAGCTGATCTCAGAACAGCTGCTGATCGGCTAAAGCTGCAGCGTGCAAGCTGATCTCAGAACAGCTGCTGATCAGCTAGAGCTGCAGCGTGCAAACTGATCTCAGAACAGCTGCTGATCGGCTAGAGCTGCAGCGTGCAAGCTGATCTCAGAACAGCTGTTGATCGGCTAGAGCTGCAGCGTGCAAGCTGATCTCAGAACAGCTGCCTGATCGGCTAAAGCTGCAGCGTGCAAGCTGATCTCAGAACAGCTGCTGATCGGCTAGAGCTGCAGCGTGCAAACTGATCTCAGAACAGCTGCTGATCGCTAGAGCTGCAGCGTGCAAGCTGATCTCAGAACAGCTGCTGATCGGCTAGAGCTGCAGCGTGCAAACTGATCTCAGAACAGCTGCTGATCAGCTAGAGCTGCAGCGTGCAAGCTGATCTCAGAACAGCTGCTGATCGGCTAGAGCTGCAGCGTGCAAACTGATCTCAGAACAGCTGCTGATCGGCTAGAGCTGCAGCGTGCAAACTGATCTCAGAACAGCTGCTGATCGGCTAGAGCTGCAGCGTGCAAACTGATCTCAGAACAGCTGCTGATCGGCTAGAGCTGCAGCGTGCAAACTGATCTCAGAACAGCTGCTGATCGGCTAAAGCTGCAGCGTGCAAACTGATCTCAGAACAGCTGCTGATCGGCTAGAGCTGCAGCGTGCAAGCTGATCTCAGAACAGCTGTTGATCGGCTAGAGCTGCAGCGTGCAAGCTGATCTCAGAACAGCTGCTGATCGGCTAAAGCTGCAGCGTGCAAGCTGATCTCAGAACAGCTGCTGATCAGCTAGAGCTGCAGCGTGCAAACTGATCTCAGAACAGCTGCTGATCGGCTAAGCTGCAGCGTGCAAGCTGATCTCAGAACAGCTTGATCGGCTAGAGCTGCAGCGTGCAAGCTGATCTCAGAACAGCTGCTGATCGGCTAAAGCTGCAGCGTGCAAGCTGATCTCAGAACAGCTGCTGATCGGCTAGAGCTGCAGCGTGCAAACTGATCTCAGAACAGCTGTGATCGGCTAGAGCTGCAGCGTGCAAGCTGATCTCAGAACAGCTGCTGATCGGCTAGAGCTGCAGCGTGCAAACTGATCTCAGAACAGCTGTTGATCGGCAGCTTTATAACCAGTCGTATCGGCTGCAGCTCCATCCTTACGTCGGGTTTAGCATAAAAACATTACAATCAGGAACCAATATTACATTTTTTACATATATATAATCTGTATTTGTTACAGATTTCTCAGATTTTTTTTCCTCATTATTTGCATGTTTTTGCATTTTATGGATTCTTTTCAAAGTTTTTTCCACATTTCTGGGTGTTTTCACGTCAGCATCTTTACAGACCCTCAATAAGAGCTGAAGATAAAGATCACACTAATATTCGGTACAGCCCTACGCTCTTTCCTCCTGCCAATCAGAGGGTTGTTCAGCTGTGAGGAGCAGGAGCATCTCTACAGGGTCAGGGGCATGCTGGGTAATGTAGTCTAACAGCTGGTCACACAAAGATCTGGCAAACTGCAGAGTCATGATTTAGGAAATAGCAAAACAAAATATATTACAATGATTTGTTGCAAGCAGAATGGAGGATCACCATCGAAAGATAAATACATAAATACCAATAAATACAACAAATGTATCAAATAATAAATAAAAAAATAATTTTAAAAATATAAATGTATTTTATATATTTGTACCACTGCTCTGTGTTTTTGTATTTGTGCGAGCGGCTGCAGGTGAAAACGCTCTGAAAGGTACATGCTAACCAAAGCTAAGCTAGCATTATAACACATAACACACGTCGTCTCTTATTCCAGCCACGAGATCTACATCCTGGTCTCTACAGGTGAGGTGAGGGGGGGGGGGGGGGTCAGGTGTAACAGGAAGTGGCTCA
>JAAKFY010000003.1:26621912-26631912 GCA_011823955.1 Dissostichus mawsoni
CCTGACAGACCACACTCAGGGTTAAAAACAACCTGACAGACCACACTCAGGGATTTGAGACACAGAGAATAACCTGACAGACCACACTCAGGGTTAGAGACACAGAGAACAACCTGACAGACCACACTCAGGGGTTATACACAGAGAACAACCTGACAGACAACACTCAGGGGTTAGAGAAACATAGAACAACCTGACAGACCACACTCAGGGGTTATAAAGAGAGAACGACCTGACAGACAACACTCAGGGGTTAGAGAAACATAGAACAACCAGACAGACCACACTCAGGGATTAGAGACACAGAGAACAACCTGACAGACCACACTCAGGGGTTAGAAACAACCTGACAGACCACACTAGGGGATTTGAGACACAGAGAATAACCTGACAGACCACACTCAGGGGTTCGAAACAACCTGACAGACCACACTCAGGGATTAGAGACACAGAGAATAACCTGACAGACCACACTCAGGGGTTAGAGACACAGAGAACAACCTGACAGACCACACTCAGGGATAACTAACCTCCACGACCTCGTCTTTTAGGACCGACAGCTCTGTGTTGTTTCTCGCCACGAAGTCGTATTTTGATTTGGCGAACGGCTTCGGCGTGAGGCTGCTGTCGCCGTCAAGACTCCTGAAAACACATTAAAACCATCACTAAAATAATTATTAATAAACACCTTGTGCAGAGAACAAAACATCAAAATGATTCAAAAGTAAAAGATATATGGAAATGAATCAAAGCACAGGACGACGACACAATTTCAAAACAAAAGACTACGTTTAAAATGTCCAACTATTAACTGAATAGTAACGGGGTTTGGAGCTACGGAAGTTATTCTACGGTAACTATTCTAAAGCCCCGGAGAAACGTCCCAACGTCAGAGCAAGGTACTGAGAGAACGTGAGATTCAGAAAGAAGACATTCAGTCAAATATTCCAGAGATTTAGAATCAGAGAGAAATCAGACAAAGAAGTTTATCAGAAAGAGAGAGAATCTGAGAGTTAAAGAAATTATGTGTGTGTGTCTCTGTGTGTGTGTCTCTATCTGTGTGTGTGTGTGTGTTTCTCTGTGTTGTGTGTGTCTCTGTGTGTGTGTCTCTATCTGTGTGTGTGTGTCTATCTGTGTGTGTGTGTGTGTGTGGTGTGTGTGTGTGTGTGTGTCTCTGTGTGTGTGTGTGTGTGTCTCATCTGTGTGTGCGTGTGTGTGTGTGTGTCTATCTGTGTGTGTGTGTGTGTGTGTGTGTGTGTGTGTGTCTCTGTGTGTGTGTGTGTGTGTGTCTATCTGTGTGTGTGTGTGTGTGTGTGTGGTGTGTGTGTGTGTGTGTGTGTCTCTATGTGTGTGTGTGTGCGTGTGTGTGTGTGTCTCTGTGTGTGTGTGTGTGTGTGTGTGTCTCTATGTGTGTGTGTGTGTGTGCGTGTGTGTGTGTGTCTCTGTGTGTGTGTGTGTCTCTATATGTGTGTGTGTGTGTCTATCTGTGTGTGTGTGTCTCTGTATGTGTGTGTTGTGTGTGTGTGTGTGTGTCTATCTGTGTGTGTGTGTGTGTGTGTCTATCTGTGTGTTGTGTGTGTGTGTGTGTGTGTGTGTGTGTGTGTGTGTGTGTGTGTGTGTGTGTGTGGCAGTCAGCGGTAAATAAATGTGTACACGTTCTGAATTGTAGTCTGTATTTAAGTATTTAATTGCCGAATAAAGATCGCTCAGTGAAGCATTGGGCTCGGTTCTCCAGGGCGTCACGTGACCTCCCGGGTCACGTGACCTCCCGGGTCACGTGACCTCCCGGGTCATGTGACCTCCGGGTCAGTGACCTCCGTCTCTGTTACCGGTCGACTCGGCGGCTCACGGCGTCTCTAATGGCCGCCACGGCCGAGTCCTGATCCAGGATCTGCAACGTTTGTAGGAGGAAGAGGAGGAGGAGGAAGGTGTAGCGGTCGTCGGGCGGAAAAACGCTGCACCGCCGACTGAGAGACACACACACACACACACACACACACACACACACACACACACACACACACAGATTAACATTAATTCTTTATTCTCCTTTAGGCCCCTCCCCTTCCTCCCCAGGTAAATCATGACTCAGCAGTTTCTCACCTCCAGTCGGTTCCTCAGCTCCTCATGACTCAGCGTCTCTCTCTGATGACTCAGCGTCTCTCTCTGATGCTGACTCAGCATTTCCGTCTCTCTCTGATGACTCAGCGTCTCTCTCTGATGCTGACTCAGCATTTCTGTCTCTCTCTGATGACTCAGCGTCTCTCTCTGATGCTGACTCAGCATTTCCGTCTCTCTCTGATGACTCAGCGTTTCTGTCTCTCTCTGATGACTCAGTGTCTCTCTCTGATGACTCAGCGTTTCCGTCTCTCTCTGATGACTCAGTGTTTCTCTCTGATGCTGACTCAGCGTTTCCTGTTCTCTCTGCTGATGGCTGTCGGCAGCAGCGGCGGCTCCCAGCCGTCCCTGAAGGTCAGGACGAATGACGGGAAATAATGTTCCTTCGGCCACTCCAGCCTGCAGGTAAGCAGGAAGTCAATAGACAAAGAGTCAACACGTTCTTTTACTAATCCTTAAAGGACATCTTTTTTCTATCTTATTTTAAACATTTTTATTTTCTGGAGATTTTATTTTATCCTATAACCAGGTAAAGTGTTTTCTGTGTACACAGGTGTGTTACAGTGAGTGCTCACTGCTCTTGGTCCAGCCCTCCCCCAGAGTGACGCACAGGTGTAAAGGTGTGTACAGGTGTGTAAATGTGTGTACAGGTGTGTACAGGTGTGTACAGGTGTGTACAGGTGTGTAAATGTGTGTACAGGTGTGTACATGTGTGTACATGTGTACAGGTGGGTAAAGTGTATAAAGGTGTGTACATGTGTGTACAGGTGTGTAAATGTGTGTACAGGTGTGTAAATGTGTGTACAGGTGTGTACAGGTGGGTAAAGGTGTATAAAGGTGTGTAAAGGTGTGTACAGGTGTGTACAGGTGTGTAAAGGTGTGTACAGGTGTGTAAAGGTGTGTACAGGTGTGTACAGGTGTGTACATGTGTGTAAAGGGGTGTAAAGGGGTGTACAGGTGTGTAAAGGTGTGTGAAGGTGTGTAAAGGTGTGTAAAGGTGTGTAAAGGTTTGTGAAGGTGTGTAAAGGTGTGTACAGGTGTGTAAAGGTGTATAAAGGTTTGTGAAGGTGTGTACAGGTGTGTGAAGGTGTGTACAGGTGTGTACAGGTGTGTAAAGGTGTGTACAGGTGTGTAAAGGTGTATAAAAGGTTTGTGAAGGTGTGTACAGGTGTGTGAAGGTGTGTACAGGTGTGTACAGGTGTGTAAAGGTGTATAAATTTTGTGAAGGTGTGTACAGGTGTGTACAGGTGTGTACAGGTGTGTACAGGTGTGTAAAGGTGTGTAAAGGTGTGTTACAGGGCTCACTGCTCTTGGTCCAGCCTTCCCCCAGAGTCACCCACAGGTGTCTCTCCTCTGGACTCCCTGCTGAGTGGAGGAAGTCCACAGCGTCTCTGGAGAGGAGAGGAACCAAAACAGAGCGGGGAGATCGCTGCCCCCGCGGACTGTACCACCTGGAACATATAATACAGGTGTTAACCAATGGACTGTACCACCTGGAACATATAATACAGGTGGTTAACCAATGGACTGTACCACCTGGAACATATAATACAGGTGTTAACCAGCGGACTGTACCACCTGTAATATATAATACAGGTGTTAACCAATGGACTGTACCACCTGGAACATATAATACAGGTGTTAACCAGCGGACTGTACCACCTGTAATATATAATACAGGTGTTAACCAATGGACTGTACAACCTGGAACATATAATACAGGTGTTAACCAGCGGACTGTACCACCTGGAACATATAATACAGGTGTTAACCAATGGACTGTACCACCTGGAACATATAATATAGGTGTTAACCAGTGGACTGTACCACATGTAATATATAATACAGGTGTTAACCAATGGACTGTACCACCTGGAACATATAATACAGGTGTTAACCAGCGGACTGTACCACCTGGAACATATAATACAGGTGTTAACCAGCGGACTGTACCACCTGTAATATATAATACAGGTGTTAACCAGCGGACTGTACCACCTGGAACATATAATACAGGTGTTAACCAGCGGACTGTACCACCTGGTTAACACCTGTATTATATAATACAGGTGTTAACCAGCTCCCCCCGAGGACTGTACCACCTGTAATATATAATACAGGTGTTAATCGGCTCCCCCCGAGGACTGTACCACCTGTAATATATAATACAGGTGTTAACCAGCTCCCCCGAGGACTGTACCACCTGTAATATATAATACAGGTGTTAACCGGCTCCCCCCGAGGACTGTACCACCTGTAATATATAAAGTGAAGTACAGTGCATCCCTTATATCCCTTCACAGAACTAAAGAATGCTTTTAAAAAAGGTTTAATGAGATGATGGAATCAAAGCTGAACTGTATGACATAAAAAGGCACACATGCTGAAAACCAAACTCCAGAAGGGGGGTCTGGGGGATTCTCCCCAGGAGATTTTTAGAAATACTAACATATAAACTACGCATTCTGGCAGGGCCGTCCCTGGCCAATTTGAAGCCCCCACGCAAAGTTATATGATGAGGCCCTCTGTGTCGCAGCGGCGAAACTGTGCCGCGCTTACACTAATTGCGCCGCATAAGCGCATAACGGTGCGCTCAGATGAGGCCCCCTCCGCGAGGTGAGGCCCCCTCCGCAAGATGAGGCCCCCTCCGCGAGGTGAGGCCCCCTCTGCAAGATGAGGCCCCCTCCGCGAGGTGAGGCCCCTCCGCAAGGTGAGGCCCCTCCGCCCCCTCCGCGAGGTGAGTACCCCTCCGCAAGGTGAGGCCCCCTCCGCAAGGTGAGGCCCCCTCCGCCCCCTCCGCAAGGTGAGGCCCCCTCCGCAAGGTGAGGCCCCCTCCGCGAGGTGAGGCCCCCTCCGCGAGGTGAGGCCCCCTCCGCAAGGTGAGGCCCCCTCTGCAAGGTGAGGCCCCAGGCAGTCTGCGTGATCTGCGTGTAGAGAGGGACGGCCCTGCATTCTGGTACACTCTGAGAAGAAAATAAATAGATCTCTTGCAACCCGACATATTAATAATATTTGATGCCATTGTTTGTGTTTCACTTAGTTCTGACAGCTTGCTGCTCCTCAAAGAGGAGAGAGTCTGTGTGACTCACTTTGTGGGTAAAGGGAGATAGCCCCCATTGTTCTGTGACCTGTCAGTCATCAGACCGGGGGTCATATCTCATCATGTGTTCATTTGTATCTGAAGTTGTACCCATGGATGTATAAAGAGTAGTTCTACCGCAAAGTTATTCTCCGTGGGGACTTCCGGCAACCATCTTGATTCTGATTGGCCAGAAGACTCGAGAAAACATCAGCAAAGATGTTTTATTGAGAAGATGATCACTACGTGAGCTTTCAAAACCGTTGATGTTCTCCGGTACTTCCAGTCCAACGCCTTCTGCACGCACAGCGTTAGAACATCGGGCCTTCAAAATAAAAGTGTGACTTTTTTCAACAAAAAATAAATAAATAATATAATATTTTATTTTTCACTCCCACATCTGCGACCCACTCGAAACTCTAATACAGTGGTTCTCAACTGGTGGGTCGCGGACCTCCAGTTGAGAACCACTGTATTAGAGTGAATGTATAAATATAAATATATTTGAAATAGTAAGTCTGACCATCCTGAGGGGAGAGAACAGGAAGTGCAGCAAGTCTTCAGCACTCGGGTTCTGGATGTGATCCCTCAGCTTCCCCTAAAGAGACAACAACAACAGACAACCACAACAGTCAACAACAGTCAACAACAACAGTTAGTAAACAAACGTGATGAAGAGGATGATGAAGAGGAGCTACCAGCTGATTGAAGGCCTGCTTGAATTTCTGCAGACAGTCGACGAACTCTTCCTCTGACGGAGGCTTGGACCTGAGGGTCAGCACGCCCTCTGGAGACAGATCAATAACAACATCGATCAATAACAACATCGATCAATAACAACATCTATCAACAACAACATCTATCAATAACAACATCTATCAATAACAACATCGATCAATAACAACATCGATCAATAACAACATCGATCAATAACAACATCGATCAATAACAACATCTATCAATAACAAACATCTATCACAATAACAACATCTATCAACAACAACATCTATCAATAACAACATCTATCAATAACAACATCTTAGTACCCTCCCTCCTCACCCCCCCGGGCCCTCTCCTCACCCTCGGGCCCTTTCCTCACCCCCCACGGCCCTCTCCTCACCCCTCGGGCCCTTCTCCTCACCCCTGGGCCCTCCCTCACCCCCCGGCGCCTCTCCTCACCCCACCCGGGCCCTCTCCTCACCCCTCTGGCCCTCCTCCCTCCTCCTAACCCCTCGGGCCCTCTCCCTCCTCCTAACCCCTCGGGCCCTCTCCTCACCCCTCGGGCCCTTCTCCTCACCCCCCGGGCCCTCCTCCTCACCCCCCGGGCCCTCTCCTCACCCCCCGGGCCCTCTCCTAACCCCTCGGGCCCTCCTCCCTCCCCTCCTCCTCCTAACCCCTCGGGCCCTTCTCCTCCCCCCCCGGGCCCTCCTCC
Organism: Dissostichus mawsoni; assembly: GCA_011823955.1. Taxonomy (NCBI): domain Eukaryota; kingdom Metazoa; phylum Chordata; class Actinopteri; order Perciformes; family Nototheniidae; genus Dissostichus; species Dissostichus mawsoni. Next base: position 26,628,542 of record JAAKFY010000003.1, read on the forward strand.
TCGCCCCCCGGGCCCTCCTCCTGACCCCCCGGCCCTCCTCCTCACCCCCCGGCCCTCCTCCTCCTGACCCCCCGGGCCCTCCTCCTCACCCCCCGGGCCCTCCTCCTCACCCCCCCGGCCCCTCCTCCTCACCCCCGGGCCCTTCTCCTCACCCCCCCGGGCCCTTCTCCTCACCCCCGGGCCCTCCTCCTCACCCCCGAGCCCTCCTCCTCACCCCCCCCGGCCCTCCTCCTCACCCCCCGAGCCCTCCTCCTGACCCCCCGGGCCCTCCTTCACCCCCCCGGGCCCTCCTCCTCACCCCCCGGGCCCTTCTCCTCACCCCCCGGCCTTCTCCTCCTGATCCCCGGGCCCTTCTCCTCCTGATCCCCCGGGCCCTTCTCCTCACCCCCGGGCCCTTCTCCTCCTGATCCCCCGGGCCCTTCTCCTCACCCCCCGGGCCCTCCTCCTCACCCCCCCGGGCCCTCCTCCTCACCCCCCGGGCCCTTCTCCTCACCCCCCGGGCCCTTCTTCTTGCCCTTCTTGTTCTTCTTCCTCTTTGAGAGTTCGCTGAAAGCCTCCGTAGATTTCTGCAGTTTCATCACGAAGAACTCCACGTCGTCCAGGATGTGGTTCAGGATTTGCTGCCAAAATAAAAGCCCGTTATAACTCCTCTTTCAAAATAAAAGTCTGCAATGTCTTCTCCAAAATAAAATCCTGTTATAACTCCTCTTACAAAATAAAAGCCTGTTATAACCACTCTTTCAAAATAAAAGCCTGTTATAACCACTCTTTCAAAATAAAAGCCTGTTATAACCACTCTTTCAAAATAAAAGCCTGTTATAACCACTCTTTCAAAAATAAAGGTAGGTTTAATAAAAGCTTGTGCTGTCTTTTCCTCCAAAATAAAAGCCTATTTCACTTCCCCGTCAAAATAAAAGCCTGTGATGTCTTCCCCTCCAAAATAAAAGCCTATCATGTCTTCTCCTTCAAAATAAAAGCCTGTGATGTCTTCTCCTCCAAAATAAAAGCTTGTGATGTCTTCTCCTTCAAAATAAAAGCCTGTGATGTTTCTCCTTAAAAATAAAAGCCTGTGATGTATTCTCCTTCAAAATAAAAGCCTGTGATGTATTCTCCTTCAAAATAAAAGCCTGTGATGTCTTCTCCTCCAAATAAAAGCCTGTGATGTCTGCTCCTTCAAAATAAAAGCCTATCATGTCTTCTCCTTCAAAATAAAAGCCTGTGATGTCTTCTCCTCCAAAATAAAAGCTTGTGATGTCTTCTTCAAAACAAAGCCTGTGATGTATTAACCTTCAAAATAAAAGCCTGTGATGTATTGTCCTTCAAAATAAAAGCCTGGGATGTCTTCTCCTCCAAAATAAAAGCCTGTGATGTCTGCTCCTTCAAAATAAAAGCCTGTGATGTCTCCTCCAAAATAAAAGCATGTGATGTCTTCCCTTCAAAATAAGAGCCTGTGCTGTCTTCCCCTTCAAAATAAGAGCCTGGCAGTCTTTATGTAAGCAGATTTCCTCTCAGATGACTTTCCATCCTTCAGATGAAATCTCTTGTCTGCGGACTCTCTGACCTCAGATTGAGCTGCAGCTGCATAGTAATAACAGAGCTCACCACGTCCCGGTCCACTCTGGCTGCAGACGTGTCCCCCCCCTCGTCCTCCTCGTAGATGTGGCGCTGCTTCTCACCTGAACACACGGGACATCATTATAACAATACAAGTTTTTTGGGTTAAGAAATAACAAATAAATACAAATAAAGCCCTGCTACTGAAACCATCAGAGTTTAATACGAACAAAGATATAAATAAAGGTTTAAATTAATATTAAAACATTCAAAAATATATTTATATTCCTCCTGCAGTCGATGACATCACTCACAGTCTTGCTGCTCATTGGTCCAGGCTGACCAGGCGGCTGCTCGGCTCTTTACGTCCACCTGATTGGTTGAGGAGGGGGGCTGGGGGCGGGGTTAGCGGGAGGGGGCGGGATCACCCCGTCACTCTTCAGGATCATCCTGAGGACAGATCGACCAATCAGAGAAGCTTTAGACACAAAACTGCATTTATTAAATCTTTAATTTATTTTTTGTAGATTAAAATAAGAAACATATTTAAATGTGAGTTTGTTTACAAAAACTGAAATAAATATATTACAGTACAGGATGCGTTAAAAGCTTGTGATATCTTCTCCTTCAAAATAAAAGCTTGTGATATCTTCCTTCAAAATAAAAGCTTGTGATATCTTCTCCTTCAAAATAAAAGCTTGTAATATCTTCTCCTTCAAAATAAAAGCCTGTGATATCTTCTCCTTCAAAATAAAAGCCTGTGATGTCTTCTCCTTCAAAATAAAAGCCTGTGATGTCTTCTCCTTCAAAGTAAAAGCCTGTTACGTCTTCTCCTTCAAAGTAAAGCTAGCTTTCATTTATTGGTATTAATTCAAACACTTTTCTGCAATGAGTACTTCATTCTAATACTTGAAATACCTTTTTCCTTCAGTATACTGAAGTACCATTCCCATTGCAGTACTTTAACGTGTAATGCAGTATTTGTACAGTACTTCTACCTAAGTACAGGATGTATATATGTGTGTATTTGTACAGTACTTCTACCTAAGTACAGGATGTATATATGTGTGTATTGTACAGTACTTCTACCTAAGTACAGGATGTATATATGTGTGTATTTGTACAGTGTTACCGTAGAGCCTCTGGTCTCCTCCTTCTTTCCCTCCTTTAGCGTCCGTCACGGCGCTCTCGATGTCGGCCTGGATCAGGCCTGGGGGGGGACAGTTACTGACCGCTCTACATGGTTAGTGTTTAGTAGTAATAATATATACATTATATATATATATTACCTTGATGTGGTCGCACTGGAACAGGTGCAGGTCTGGTTTGCTCTGCCCCGTCTCTCGCACCACGAGAGCCAGCAGAGAGTCGAAGCTGCAGGAGTTCATCACGGCCTGAACCTGCAGCAGGGAGGACACCGGGAAGTACTCCAGGTCCTTCTGTGTACAAATACACAACAAGTATCACAAAACATGAAGAGACGACACCGGGAAGTACTCCAGGTCCTTCTGTGTACAAATACACAACAAGTATCACAAAACATGAAGAGACGACACCGGGAAGTACTCCAGGTCCTTCTGTGTACAAATACACAACAAGTATACAAAACATGAAGAGAGAGACGACACCGGGAAGTACTCAGGGTCCTTCTGAACACGTACAAATAGGGTTTTTAAAGGGGTTAGTGCATGTAAATGGTCTGCAGACGCTGAAATCCCAAAGTTCTGGAACATAATAGCTGCTTTCAGTGTTTCCCACAGAATTTTATTCTATTTGTGGGGGCACCGCACCGCACCCCCCCCCCCCCCCCCCCCACC
>JAAKFY010000003.1:26636912-26660467 GCA_011823955.1 Dissostichus mawsoni
CCAGACCCGGGCGACAGAAGCTGGCTTTGGGGACGTGGAATGTCACCTCTCTGGGGGGGAAGGAGCCGGAGCTTGTGCGGGAGGTGGAGCGTTACCAGTTGGATCTGGTTGGGCTCACCTCTACGCACAGCGTCGGCTCTGGAACCTTACTTCTGGATAGGGGTTGGACTCTATTCTTCTCCGGAGTTGCTCAAGGTGTGAGGCGCCGGGCGGGTGTGGGGATACTCACAAGCCCCCGGTTGGGTGCTTCGTTGTTGGAGTTTACCCCAGTGGACGAGAGGGTCGCCTCCCTACGCCTGCGGGTTATGGGGGGGAAAACTCTGACTGTTGTGTGTGCTTATGCACCAAACAGCAGTTCAGAGTATACGGCCTTCTTGGAGACCCTGGAAAGAGTCCTGTATGGGGCTCCTGAAGGGGACTCTTTAATCTTGCTGGGAGACTTCAACGCACATGTGGGCAATGATGGAGACACTTGGAGGGGCGTGATTGGGAGGAACGGCCCCCCTGATCTGAACCGGAGTGGTGGTTTGTTACTGGACTTCTGTGCTAGTCATGGATTGGCCATAACAAACACCATGTTCAAACATAAGGATGTTCATAAGTGTGTGGTACCAGAGCACCCTAGGCAGAAGGTCCATGATCGATTTCGTTATCGTATCATCGGACCTGAGGCCGTATGTTTTGGACACTCGGGTAAAGAGAGGGGCGGAGTTGTCAACTGATCACCATCTGGTGGTGAGTTGGGTCGAGTGGCGGGGGAAGCCTTTGGACAGACCTGGTAACCCAAACGTGTAGTTCGGGTGAACTGGGAACGTCTGGAGGAGGCCCAAGTTCAGGAGGCCTTCAACGCACACCTCCGGCGGAGCTTTTCGGCATTCCTGTGGAGGTTGGGGACATTGAACCAGAGTGGGCGGTGTTCAAAGCCTCTATTGCCGAAGCCGCGGCGGGGAGCTGTGGTCTCAAGGTCTTAGGTGCCTCAAGGGGCGGTAACCCTCGAACCTCCTGGTGGACACCGGTGGTCAGGGAAGCCGTCCGACTGAAGAAGGAGGCCTTCAGGGATTTGTTATCCCGGGGGACTCCCGAGGCAGTTGCAAGGTACCGACGGGCCCGAAGGGCAGCAGCCTCAGCCGTGGCCGAGGCAAAGCAGCGGGTGTGGGAGAAGTTCGGAGAAGCCATGGAAAAGGACTTTCGGGCGGCACCAAAGTTGTTCTGGAAAACTGTCCGACACCTCAGGAGGGGGAAGCAGGGAACCATCCAAGCTGTGTACAGTAAGGATGGGACGTTGTTGACCTCAACTGATGGAGTGTTAGGGCGTTGGAAGGAACACTTTGAGGAACTCCTGAACCCGACAACTCCGCCCTCTATGTTAGAGGCAGAGCTGGAGTATGACGGGGGATCAACACCAATCTCCCGGGGGGAGGTCACTGAGGTCGTCAAACGACTCCACAGTGGCAAAGCCCCGGGGGTGGATGAGATCCGCCCAGAAATGCTGAAGGCTCTGGGTGTTGAGGGACTGTCATGGTTGACACGTCTCATCAATGTTGCGTGGAAGTCGGAAACAGTACCGAAGGAGTGGCAGACCGGGGTGGTGGTTCCCCTTTTCAAAAAGGGGGATCAGAGGGTGTGTGCCAATTACAGAGGCATCACACTACTCAGCCTCCCCGGGAAAGTTTACTCTAAGGTACTTGAAAGGAGGGTCAGGCCGATTGTCGAACCTCAGATTGAGGAGGAACAATGCGGATTCCGTCCTGGTCGTGGAACGACGGATCAGCTTTTTACTCTCGCAAGGATCCTGGAGGGGGCCTGGGAGTATGCTTATCCGGTCTACATGTGTTTTGTAGACTTGGAGAAGGCGTATGACCGAGTTCCCAGGGAGTTACTGTGGGAGGTGCTGCAGGAGTATGGGGTGAGGGGGTCTCTACTCAGGGCCATCCAATCTCTGTACTCCCAAAGCGAGAGCTGTGTCCGGGTCCTCGGCAGTAAGTCGGACCCATTTCCGGTGAGGGTTGGCCTCCGCCAGGGCTGCGCTTTGTCACCGATCCTGTTTGTAATATACATGGATAGGATTTCGAGGCGTAGTCGTGGGGGGGGGGGTCTGCAGTTCGGTGGACTAAGGATTGCACCACTGCTTTTTGCAGATGATGTGGTTCTAATGGCTTCATCGGTCTGCGACCTGCAGCACTCACTGGATCGGTTCGCAACCGAGTGTGAAGCGGCTGGGATGAGGATCAGCACCTCCAAATCTGAGGCCATGGTTCTCAGCAGGAAACCGATGGACTGTCCACTCCAAGTAGGGAATGAGTCCTTACCCCAAGTGAAGGAGTTCAAGTATCTCGGGGTCTTGTTCTCGAGTGAGGGAACAATGGAGCGTGAGATGGGCCGGAGAATCGGAGCAGCGGGAGCGGTACTGCAGTCGCTTTACCGCACCGTTGTGACGAAAAGAGAGCTGAGCCAGAAGGCAAAGCTCTCTGTCTACCGGGCCATTTTCGTTCCTACCCTCACCTATGGTCATGAAGGATGGGTCATGACCGAAAGAACGAGATCGCGGATACAAGCGGCCGAGATGGGTTTTCTCCGCAGGGTGGCTGGCGTCTCCCTTAGGGATAAGGTGAGAAGTTCAGTCATCCGGGAGGGACTCGGAGTTGAACCGCTCCTCCTTCGCGTCGAAAGGAGCCAGTTGAGGTGGTTCGGGCACCTAGTAAGGATGCCACCTGGGCGCCTCCCTAGGGAGGTGTTCCAGGCACGTCCAGCTGGGAAGAGACCAAGGGGTAGACCTAGGACCAGGTGGAGGGATTATATCTCTTCGCTGGCCTGGGAGCGCCTTGGGATCCCCCAGTCAGAGCTGGTTGATGTGGCCAGGGAAAAGAAAGTTTGGGGCTCTCTGCTGGAACTGCTACCCCCGCGACCCGACCACGGATAAGCGGGAGAAGATGGATGGATGGATGGGTTAACGAGGGGAGGGTTAACCAGGGGAGGGTTAACGAGGGGAGGGTTAACGAGGGAAGGGTTAACGAGGGGAGGGTTAACGAGGAGAGGGTTAACGAGGAGAGGGTTAACGAGGAGAGGGTTAACCAGGGGAGGGTTAAGCAAGAGAGGGTTAACGAGGAGAGGGTTAACCAGGGGAGGGTTAACCAGGGAGGGTTAACGAGGAGAGGGTTAACCAGGGGAGGGTTAACCAGGGGAGGGTTAACCAGGGGAGGGTTAACGAGGGGAGGGTTAACCAGGGGAGGGTTAACGAGGGGAGGGTTAACGAGGGAGGGTTAACCAGGGGAGGGTTAACGAGGAGAGGGTTAACCAGGGGAGGGTTAACGAGGGGAGGGTTAACCAGGAGAGGGTTAACGAGGAGAGGGTTAACGAGGGGAAACACTGACTTTAACCTACAATATGACAGCTTATTGTATGTGTATTTGATAATAACTGAGATACAGGATGAACCCTGAACTCACCGTAGAGAGCTTTGGCACCGGACTTGGCTTTTTGATGAAGAGGCTCCGGAGACTGAGAGCCATGGCCACTGAGAGAGAGAGAAATACAATTATTTTAAATATACATTATTATTTATTTCAATATTCAGGAACAGCTCGCTGTGAGTTTCTCTGAATTCTTGTCTGGTGACCTTTGATCCCAGCAGGGTCATTCAACGCTTCCCAGTGACTCTAAGAAGAGCAGAATATATTGGTTTTTACAGAATATTTTTAGAGCAAACGCTTTATTTCTGGTGACATTTCTTTCTTACTGAAGGAAGTGTTTTTTGTCACAATGGTGTGTTCAAGGCCAGTGGGAAAGATCAAACTCTGCTGCTTTCTCAGTTTCTGGCCGTGATATCTGGTGTTTATTTCTCGGTGTGAACACGAGAGGACGAGATGTCTGACAGCTGGACGTCATCGTGACTCGATGCAGAGAAACTGGATATTCTCTCACGTTCACACTTTTTTATTTATTCTGACTGATGACATCATCTATAATTGATTAACGAGGAGAGAGACCTGCTCACCTGTAAACACTGACAGGGTTTAACGTCATTTAAAGAATGCACATTTTTTAACTTCACTGACTCACCTGGTCAGAGAAAACACGCTGGCCAACACATTTAGTGAATATAAATATTTCTAGTGTTTTCAAATATTTACTGTGTATTTATTGGGCTTTTATTGTGAAGGGCAAGGCGCTGTGATGCTGTGTTCATTTCAAAAAGGTTGAAAGAGGTTGTTAATTGAAATGCAATATCTTTCCAGACAGATTAGTGATAATATTTTTGCTCAATTTTGACAGAAAATATAAAAAAAATCATATTATTTTATTTTGACATGGAGTTATTTCAGCCAATCAGGAGAGCCGATTAGGCTTTCAACACATTATTTCAAAATAAGAGCGCATTCATTTTCTTACCTAATCCAAGCCTGTATTTAAAGAGCTGCCTAATAATAATAACCTGAAAAATATCAGCTTTTCACACGTGTTTTATTCTGAAAATACGATGTTTTTCAGAATAAGAGTTGTGTCTTTTTTTTGTTCCGATTACATTTTTTTATTCAAACGTGTTTTATTCTGAAAATAGCGTGGTTTTCAGAATAAGAGCGCAGTGCTGAGTGAGTGTGTGAGCAGATTGTGAAATTAGCCGCTCAGATTAAATAAGAGGATCAATTAGATGCGAGCTCCAGTTTCCCTGCGTCAGCTCTGAACACACCGTGATCACATGTTTAAATACACATTAACTGCATACATGTATTAACACTCCCTGAATCAGTCGTCATGTGATCAGTCGTCATGTGATCAGTCGTCATGTGACCAGTCATGTGACCCTAAAACTCTCTAATGTAATGCTTTATCTGAGCGTTCCTCACATGAAGCTGCAGGTACAGAGTTACGCTGATCATTAAATATTAATTTAAGGTTCTTTAGACGAACAGAGAGGCAGCAATATTTACCCTGTCATGCTCACAGACTGTTTTACAGCTGAAACTGATACAAACGTGGAGCAAAAACACTTAAAAATACCTTTAATTATTACTTAAAGGGGACCTATCATGCAAAATGCACTTTTGTACGTCTTTTATACATGAATATGTGTCCCCGGTGTGTCAGGGAACTCACCAAGTGTCAGAAAACACAACCCTCTCTTTTCCTCCGTACCCAAGTCTCTAAAAACGGGGCTGCAACGGAGCTGATCCAGACTGATACAGATTAGAAATTGTTCTGACGTCAGAAACGGGGAGCTCCGCCTATATGGCCGACTCTCCACCTATCAGGAGGAGACGGCCACGGCCATTGCCGCTCGAAAGCGCTGGAGACGCTGTAGTACATATGCCAGGCCTGTAGGTGGCGCTGTAGTCTGCCACAAAAGCAGCGAAGAAGATTTCTCACTGAATCAGCCCTTGCAAAAACAGGGCTAAAAAAGAGCAAATAGAGCGAAATGAGGCGTGGATAAAATACATGATCTTCACCGACATGTTTTATATAGGTCTGGCCCATAGGCGGCGCCACTGGTCTGGCCCATAGGCGGCGCCACTGGTCTGGCCCATAGGCGGAGCCACTGGTCTGGCCCATAGGCAGCGCCACTGGTCTGGCCCATAGCCGGAGCCACTGGTCTGGCCCATAGGCGGAGCCACTGGTCTGGCCCATAGCCGGCGCCACTGGTCTGGCCCATAGGCGGCGCCACTGGTCTGGCCCATAGGCGGAGCCACTGGTCTGGCCCATAGGCGGAGCCACTGGTCTGGCCCATAGCCGGCGCCACTGGTCTGGCCCATAGGTGGAGCCACTGGTCTGGCCCATAGGCGGCGCCACTGGTCTGGCCCATAGGTGGAGCCACTGGTCTGGCCCATAGGCGGAGCCACTGGTCTGGCCCATAGGTGGAGCCACTGGTCTGGCCCATAGGCGGAGCCACTGGTCTGGCCCATAGCCGGCGCCACTGGTCTGGCCCATAGGTGGAGCCACTGGTCTGGCCCATAGGCGGAGCCACTGGTCTGGCCCATAGGCGGAGCCACTGGTCTGGCCCATAGGCGGCGCCACTGGTCTGGCCCATAGGCGGAGCCACTGGTCTGGCCCATAGGCGGAGCCACTGGTCTGGCCCATAGGCGGCGCCACTGGTCTGGCCCATAGGTGGACCACTGGTCTGGCCCATAGGCGGAGCCACTGGTCTGGCCCATAGGCGGAGCCACTGGTCTGGCCCATAGGCGGCGCCACTGGTCTGGCCCATAGGCGGAGCCACTGGTCTGGCCCTACAATATATGATACAAAGATAGCACGATAGGTCCACTTTAAATTGTCTGGATAAACACCATAAATATAATATAGGTCAACCTGTCTGCTGTTCTGACATGAATTCAATTATTTACCAAAGCTGAACGTGACTTTCCTCGGAGATAATAAATACATTAAAAACCTAAACTCTTCAAAAAGAGCTTTCAAAAAAAAAAATTTACATTTTAAAAATGTAAAGAATAGTCAATTAAATCACAAATTAAATGTAATGCAATACTGACATGCTAATATGCTAAGCTAACATGCACGTCAGTGTTAATTTTGGCAGCTGTTTTTGATTTAGTCTTAGTCTTTAGATGAAAATGGTTATTAGTTTTAGTCACATTTTAGTCATTCCTATCCTTCATAGTTTTAGTCGATGAAAAATTACATTTTAGTCAAAATGTGTTCTCTCTTTAAACCAATTCAGTTAGGCAAATACAGGTTTCTGAAATCGGAATCAATGGGACAGTACAAATGTTGAGGTACTTGTACTTTACTGGAGTATTTAAATGTTTTGCTACTGTGTACTTCTACTCCACTACAGTTCAGAGGTACATGGTGTACTTCTACTCCTCTACAGTTCAGAGGTACATGGTGTACTTCTACTCCTCTACAGTTTAGAGGTACATGGAGTACTTCTACTCCTCTACAGTTCAGAGGTAAATGGTGTACTTCTACTCCACTACAGTTCAGAGGTACATGGTGTACTTCTACTCCACTACAGTTCAGAGGTAAATGGTGTACTTCTACTCCACTACAGTTCAGAGGTACATGGTGTACTTCTACTCCTCTACAGTTCAGAGGTACATGGTGTACTTCTACTCCACTACAGTTCAGAGGTACATGGTGTACTTCTACTCCTCTACAGTTCAGAGGTACATGGTGTACTTCTACTCCACTACAGTTCAGAGGTACATGGTGTACTTCTACTCCACTACAGTTCAGAGGTACATGGTGTACTTGTACTCCTCTACAGTTCAGAGGTACATGGTGTACTTCTACTCCACTACAGTTCAGAGGTACATGGTGTACTTGTACTCCTCTACAGTTCAGAGGTACATGGTGTACTTCTACTCCACTACAGTTCAGAGGTACATGGTGTACTTGTACTCCTCTACAGTTCAGAGGTACATGGTGTACTTCTACTCCTCTACAGTTCAGAGGTACATGGTGTACTTGTACTCCTCTACAGTTCAGAGGTACATGGTGTACTTCTACTCCTCTACAGTTCAGAGGTACATGGTGTACTTGTACTCCTCTACAGTTCAGAGGTACATGGTGTACTTCTACTCCTCTACAGCTCAGAGGTACATGGTGTACTTGTACTCCACTACAGTTCAGAGGTACATGGTGTACTTCTACCCCACTACAGTTCAGAGGTACATGGTGTACTTCTCCTCCACTACAGTTCAGAGGTACATGGTGTACTTCTACCCCACTACAGTTCAGAGGTACATGGTGTACTTCTCCTCCACTACAGTTCAGAGGTACATGGTGTACTTCTACCCCACTACAGTTCAGAGGTACATGGTGTACTTCTACTCCACTACAGTTCAGAGGTACATGGTGTACTTCTCCTCCACTACAGTTCAGAGGTACATGGTGTACTTCTACCCCACTACAGTTCAGAGGTACATGGTGTACTTCTCCTCCTCTACAGTTCAGAGGTACATGGTGTACTTCTACTACACTACATGTATTAATACCTTTAGTTACTTCACAGATGTGGATGAATGATGGTAAATCTAACCAAGTGTTAAATCAGATTTAGTTCCACCTGGAGTAATCCTCAAGCTACCCTGCAGTATACAAAGTCATTCAAACTAGCTGCACCTTTACCAGCTTTGAGAACACTTTCATGATCAATCATTATAAAACATATCATATATATTATTCTGAAATGGACCAATCTGCACAATGACTACTTTCACTATATTTTGATGATCATACTTTTATTTGAGGAACTCTTCCTACACTTTGGTATTTTTTACTTAACTACAAGATCTGAGTAGGCCTACTTCTCCCACCTCTGCGCACCTGATGTGATAACGTTAATCGTAATTGGGGCAACAGAGCTACGAGTTAAGGAAGTCGAAAATTGTGCGTTTCTCCGACTGAATATGACGCCTTTTGGCCGGCTGTTTGGACAGACTGCTCTACTCGTGTCAACGCGCTAACGCGAAAACACTTATGGCAAACGAGCTTTGTCCACATCGAGCCTTGTAGAGTGTCTCTATACTTTTGAACGCTCCGTCCCGGCAGATCTCCGTGTGCCGCTGCAGCGTGTCTGTTAGGCCCCGCCCCCCGCACACAGAGAGACACAGGGAGAGAGTTAGGCCCCGCCCCCCGCACACAGAGAGACACAGGGAGAGAGTTAGGCCCCGCCCCCCGCACACAGAGAGACACAGGGAGAGAGTTAGGCCCCGCCCCCCGCACACAGAGAGAACAGGGAGAGAGTTAGGCCCCGCCCCCCGCACACAGAGAGACACAGGGAGAGAGTTAGGCCCCGCCCCCCGCACACAGAGAGACACAGGGAGAGAGTTAGGCCCCGCCCCCCGCACACAGAGAGACACAGGGAGAGAGTTAGGCCCCGCCCCCCGCACACAGAGAGACACAGGGAGAGAGTTAGGCCCCGCCCCCCGCACACAGAGAGACACAGGGAGAGAGTTAGGCCCCGCCCCCCGCACACAGAGAGACACAGGGAGATCGCTCTTCTGGAGTGAAGAGAGCGGAAATAATGATATTGCAAGTTAGAAACGTAAGATGCATTTGACAGACAAGACGGACAATTGGGGGAAAATACCCTGCATTTTGAATGTCCGATAGTCCACCATTAACACCTTAGTCCCATCTCGTCAACGAAAACTAAATATACATTTCGTCATAGTTTTCGTTATCAAGAATCTATTTTTAGCTCGTCATCGTCTCGTCTTAGTCATGTAAAAAAGGTCGTTGACGAACATTTTTCGTCATAGTTTTCGTTGACGAAATTAACACTGATGCACGTGACTTTCCTCGTAGATAATAAATAAATTAAACACCTAAACTTTCAAAAGAAGCTTTTTAAAAATATACTTTCATTTAAAAACAGAAAAAAATTGCACAAAAAAAGAATCCCAAATTAATAGATTTTATCAAAAACAGACGTGCTAACATGCTAAGCTACCATGCTAAGCTACCATGCTAACAGACACTGACTTGGTGGGTGAGCCGTAGGACCCGAAGATCCCCGAGGCGAGAGGCGGAGTTTCGTATCCGTTCATCCTGCAGCTGGAACACAAAACATAGAAGAAGAGAATCATCATTATTAATAAAATCACCCTCTGTCCGAAACCAGCGCCCAGAGCCGCTCTGATTGGTTAGCTGGCCGGCCTCTGTAGTGATTGGTCCTCCCAGCCTAGAGATGTCCCGCCCGCTTTAGCCTATCACGTACAATGTGTTGGAGCTGCTAGCCAATAGGAGCGCGAGTTTTCCGTAGTGATGTCACTGTGTTCCGCAGTGATGTCACTGTGTTCCGCAGCGATGTCACTGAGTTCCGCAGCGATGTCACTGTGTACCGTAGCGATGTCACTGTGTTCCTTAGCGGTGTTCCGTAGCGATGTCACTGTGTTCCGTAGCGATGTCACTGTGTTCCGTAGCGATGTCACTGTGTTCCGTAGCGATGTCACTGTGTTCCGTAGCGATGTCACTGTGTACCGTAGCGATGTCACTGTGTTCCGTAGCGATGTCACTGTGTTCCGTAGCGATGTCACTGTGTACCGTAGTGATGTCACTGTGTTCCGTAGCGATGTCACTGTGTACCGTAGCGATGTCACTGTGTTCCTTAGGTTCCGTAGCGATGTCACTGTGTTCCGTAGCGATGTCACTGTGTTCCGTAGTGATGTCACTGTGTACCGTAGCGATGTCACTGTGTTCCGTAGTGATGTCACTGTGTTCCGTAGCGATGTCACTGTGTTCCGTAGCGATGTCACTGTGTTCCGTAGTGATGTCAGTGTTCCGTAGCGATGTCACTGTGTTCCGTAGCGATGTCACTGTGTACCGTAGCGATGTCACTGTGTACCGTAGTAGTGATGTCACTGTGTTCCGTAGTGATGTCACTGTGTTCCGTAGTGATGTCACTGTGTTCCGTAGTGATGTCACTGTGTACCGTAGTGATGTCACTGTGTTCCGTAGAGATGTCACTGTGTACCGTAGTGATGTCACTGTGTTCCGTAGTGATGTCACTGTGTTCCGTAGTGATGTCACTGTGTTCCGTAGTGATGTCACTGTGTACCGTAGTGATGTCACTGTGTACCGTAGTGATGTCACTGTGTTCCGTAGTGATGTCACTGTGTTCCGTAGTGATGTCACTGTGTTCCGTAGTGATGTCACTGTGTACCGTAGTGATGTCACTGTGTTCCGTAGAGATGTCACTGTGTACCGTAGTGATGTCACTGTGTTCCGTAGTGATGTCACTGTGTTCCGTAGTGATGTCACTGTGTTCCGTAGTGATGTCACTGTGTTCCGTAGTGATGTCACTGTGTTCCGTAGATGTAGTGACCGAATTTCCAGCTTGTTTTTCAGTTTAGATTGTATAGATAGATCTCTAATGTGTTTCAGTGTGTGCTGTTTCCACTGAGGGTCAGAGTGAAGGTCAGAGCTGTGAGACGCAGGGCAAACACAGATTATAAAAGAATCAGAGGGTGATCTCACTTCCTGTTTGATCTGCAGTTACTCGTTAACGTCTGACTTTCAGAAAATACAGAGAACATTAACTTTATTAATTTATTCTCTTTAATGTTTGACACAGAAAACACTTTATATTAAAGCACAAAGAAAAAGGACTTAATGTTAACCCTTGAAGCAGCATGTGGGTCTGCTCTTTATTCTTAATTATTGTGTGTGTGTGTGTGTGTGTGTGTGTGTGTGTGTGTCTGTGTGTGTGTCGTGTTTGTGTGACGTGTGAGTGTGTGTGACGTGTGTGTGTATCCTCTGCAGTGTTTGCTCTGCGTCACATGACCTCTTATCGGCTGGATAACACACGCATTTGAATGTCCAGTTAAACATTATGATCTATTGCAACGACTCACTGTGACCTCTGACCTGTGTGTGTGTGTGTGTGGTGTGTGTGTGTGTGTGATCAGTGTGTGTGTGTTAGAGCTGATAACATGTTGTGTATTCAGATGTCAGCTGTAAATCTAACAGATATCTGCAACACAACAACAGAACAGCTTCCCTCAGGCTCTGCTCTGATTGGTTAGCTGGCCAGCTTTGTTGTGATTGGTCAACCTGCTTAGAAGATGTCCCGCCCCCTTTAGTTTAGTTTATAAGGACATCAGGTTCTCTCAGGAAGTCTCACCCTGACTCTAATAACCCTGTACACACACAGAGAGCTATGATTTATGAGTGTGAGAGAGAGAGAGAGAGAGAGAGAGAGAGAGAGAGAGAGAGAGAGAGAGAGAGAGAGAGAGAGAGAGAGTGTGTGTGTACAGTACAGTCTGATTACTTTTCCCATGACTCTCTTTGTGTCTCCATGACGACAGCAGGCAGTAAAGAGCCTGAGAGGCGACGCTGAGGGAGAAAAGAGCCCAGGCTTCAGAAATATATTATATATATTATATTGTGGATTTATACAGCAGCTACATAATGCAACATCAACGAGACAATAAATCTGACATTAAATACAACATTACAATGACTTTGAAATACTGCATTGAATCTACGAGGGGCTCTCCTGATTGGCTGAAACAGAGAGCTCAGTTTGAATGAGGTCAGTATGCAGCCTCATCTATTTCCCTTTAGCCTACATACACAGAGAACATTGTTTTATTTCATTTAACCCACATTCACACACCACTAACAGTGTAACTGGTATATCCATGCTAACAGTTCCCCTCCACTGCCAGTGATTGTGCTAAGCTAGGCTAACGGTGTTGGGTTGATTAACGGAGATCTCCTCTGGCGGTTAATCCATAACGATCCGCTTCATATCGACTGATCAGCAGCAGCATCTCTGATCAATTACACTGGGAATACTGATCAGAGAGAGGGGGGGTGATCAGAGGACATGTAAAAAAACTAGGAGCAAGAGAATTCAGATGTTCTGAGATTTAAATAGTAAATTAAGGAGCAAACATTTTATATATTATGAGATTAAATTGTTTAAAAAAATCTAACAGTTTTGCAGAGCCAAACCCAACCATTTTAGGAATTTAAAATGTTAAATGTATGACAAGACAATGGTAGGGGAAACACTGCAGTGACATCTCTACTGAACACAGTGACATCGCTACGGAACACAGTGACATCGCTACGGAACACAGAGACATCGCTGCGGAACACAGTGACATCTCTACGGAACACAGTGACATCTCTACGGAACACAGAGACATCGCTACGGAACACAGTGACATCGCTGCGGAACACAGAGACATCGCTGCGGAACACAGAGACATCGCTGCGGAACACAGTGACATCTCTACGGAACACAGTGACATCGCTACGGAACACAGTGACATCGCTGCGGAACACAGTGACATCTCTACAGAACACAGAGACATCGCTGCGGAACACAGTGACATCTCTACGGAACACAGTGACATCGCTACGGAACACAGTGACATCTCTACGGAACACAGTGACATCGCTGCGGAACACAGTGACATCTCTACAGAACACAGAGACATCGCTACGGAACACAGTGACATCGCTACGGAAACAGAGACATCGCTGCGGAACACAGTGACATCTCTACGGAACACAGTGACATCGCCACGGAACACAGTGACATCGCCACGGAACACAGTGACATCGCCACGGAACACAGTGACATCGCCAAGGAACACAGTGACATCGCCAAGGAACACAGTGACATCGCCAAGGAACACAGTGACATCGCCACGGAACACAGTGACATCGCCAAGGAACACAGAGACATCGCCAAGGAACACAGTGACATCGCCACGGAACACAGTGACATCGCTACGGAACACAGTGACATCGCCACGGAACACAGAGACATCGCCAAGGAACACAGTGACATCGCTACGGAACACAGTGACATCGCTACGGAACACAGTGACATCGCTACGGAACACAGAGACATCGCTACGGAACACAGAGACATCGCCACGGAACACAGTGACATCGCTACGGAACACAGTGACATCACTACGGAACACAGTGACATCGCTACGGAACACAGTGACATCGCTACTCCTCATGTGTCCGGTGTGTCACAGTGAAGTGGGTCAGGATGTTTCCTGACCCACTTCACTGTGACACACCGGACCCACTCCTCATGTGTCCGGTGTGTCACAGTGAAGTGGGTCAGGAAACATCCTGACCCACTTCACTGTGACACACCGGACACATCAAACTCCTCATGTTATTATAGAGGACTTTCATTCAAATAAAAACTGAAATAAAGTGTGTTTTTATTATTTTGTTACTAAATAAAAAGCAGAAAAAACAATAAAAACAAATGAATTCAGAATAAAGATAGAAAGCTCCTGGACTTTATATCTTTAGAAATAAAAGCTATGTTTTTTTAAAATAATTAAAATAGCAGAGAATTCCACATAAATGCCAGCATGGATATCAGTGTTGGATAATGGGAAACATAGTAATAAATACAAATATCAATATCTTTTGAGCATAGTACGGATTGTATTTTTATATATTTTCTAACGTTTCCATTTTTAATGTATGTATATATGTAGTTATATATAAGCACATGTATTGGCATACTTCAGCCCGGTTTTATGTTTATTTCTACTATTATTGATTCTTTTTTCATTCAATTAAATGTATTATTTAAATATTTAATGTATTCATTTCAGTTGTGCTGCAGGACATATGAGAAAAGTGTTACTTATCACAATCTGCGAGAAATAAATACATAATAAAGTGTACTTAAATGTGTTCAAATGACACAAAACAAATATAAAATTTGAGATTAACCTGAACTCAAAAGGCACCAAAAACAAACGATAATATTATATATTTGTTCAGGTAGAAAACAGCAATAAAAATGACACTGGATGCAGTTTATCACACTTTGCGATGACGATAAGAGAACGATATGTTCTGAGCAGCACCATGATGATGATGATAGGTCGATAAGAGAACGATATGTTCTGAGCAGCACCATGATGATGATGGGTCGATAAGAGAACGATATGTTCTGAGCAGCACCATGATGATGATGGGTCGATAAGAGAACGATATGTTCTGAGCAGCTCCATGATGATGATGGGTCGATAAGAGAACGATATGTTCTGAGCAGCACCATGATGATGATGATGGGTCGATAAGAGAACGATATGTTCTGAGCAGCACCATGATGATGATAGGTCGATAAGAGAACGATATGTTCTGAGCAGCACCATGATGATGATGATGGGTCGATAAGAGAACGATATGTTCTGAGCAGCACCATGATGATGATGATGGGTCGATAAGAGAACGATATGTTCTGAGCAGCACCATGATGATGATGATGGGTCGATAAGAGAACGATATGTTCTGAGCAGCTCCATGATGATGATGATGGGTCGATAAGAGAACGATATGTTCTGAGCAGCACCATGATGATGATGATGGGTCGATAAGAGAACGATATGTTCTGAGCAGCACCATGATGATGATGATGGGTCGATAAGAGAACGATATGTTCTGAGCAGCACCATGATGATGATGATGGGTCGATAAGAGAACGATATGTTCTGAGCAGCACCATGATGATGATGATGGGTCGATAAGAGAACGATATGTTCTGAGCAGCACCATGATGATGGGTCGATAAGAGAACGATATGTTCTGAGCAGCACCATGATGATGATGATGATAGGTCGATAAGAGAACGATATGTTCTGAGCAGCACCATGATGATGATGGGTCGATAAGAGAACGATATGTTCTGAGCAGCACCATGATGATGATGGGTCGATAAGAGAACGATATGTTCTGAGCAGCTCCATGATGATGATGGGTCGATAAGAGAACGATATGTTCTGAGCAGCACCATGATGATGATGATGGGTCGATAAGAGAACGATATGTTCTGAGCAGCACCATGATGATGATAGGTCGATAAGAGAACGATATGTTCTGAGCAGCACCATGATGATGATGGGTCGATAAGAGAACGATATGTTCTGAGCAGCACCATGATGATGATGATGGGTCGATAAGAGAACGATATGTTCTGAGCAGCACCATGATGATGATGATGGGTCGATAAGAGAACGATATGTTCTGAGCAGCTCCATGATGATGATGGGGTCGATAAGAGAACGATATGTTCTGAGCAGCACCATGATGATGATGATGGGTCGATAAGAGAACGATATGTTCTGAGCAGCACCATGATGATGATGATGGGTCGATAAGAGAACGATATGTTCTGAGCAGCACCATGATGATGATGATAGGTCGATAAGAGAACGATATGTTCTGAGCAGCACCATGATGATGATGGGTCGATAAGAGAACGATATGTTCTGAGCAGCACCATGATGATGGTCGATAAGAGAACGATATGTTCTGAGCAGCACCATGATGATGATGATGGGTCGATAAGAGAACGATATGTTCTGAGCAGCACCATGATGATGATGATGGGTCGATAAGAGAACGATATGTTCTGAGCAGCACCATGATGATGATGATGGGTCGATAAGAGAACGATATGTTCTGAGCAGCACCATGATGATGGGTCGATAAGAGAACGATATGTTCTGAGAGCAGCACCATGATGATGATAGGTCGATAAGAGAACGATATGTTCTGAGCAGCACCATGATGATGATGATGGGTCGATAAGAGAACGATATGTTCTGAGCAGCACCATGATGATGATGATGGGTCGATAAGAGAACGATATGTTCTGAGCAGCACCATGATGATGATGATGGGTCGATAAGAGAACGAAATGTTCTGAGCAGCACCATGATGATGATGATGGGTCGATAAGAGAACGAAATGTTCTGAGCAGCACCATGATGATGATGATGGGTCGATAAGAGAACGAAATGTTCTGAGCAGCACCATGATGATGATGATGGTCGATAAGAGAACGATATGTTCTGAGCAGCACCATGATGATGGGTCGATAAGAGAACGATATGTTCTGAGCAGCACCATGATGATGATGATAGGTCGATAAGAGAACGATATGTTCTGAGCAGCACCATGATGATGATGATAGGTCGATAAGAGAACGATATTTCTGAGCAGCACCATGATGATGATGATGGGTCGATAAGAGAACGATATGTTCTGAGCAGCACCATGATGATGATAGGTCGATAAGAGAAACGATATGTTGAGCAGCACCATGATGATGATAGGTCGATAAATAAGGGATAATAATGTATAAAAGCCGGCGTACCTGTGAGTTCCTCAGTGCGTCGCTGCTTGCTCTGAGAGGAGATTACTGACCTGCAGGATTTACTGCTGACCAGTTTAAGCTGCTAATCAATGACGGACAGGTGGGGGCGGGGCTTAGAGGTCAGCTAGCGAGTATGGGCGGGGCTTAACAATCTTAACAGTCTCTACTTTAAAGAGTTGAGGACAGTTTGAGGAAGGTTTGAGGACAGATTGAGGACCACCTCAAAGAGTCCTCAAACCGTCCTCAAAGAGTCCTCAAACTGTCCTCAAACCAGCTGCAAGAAAGGTTAAAAATGCAAAGAATCTGCGGTGAAATCGATGCATCTCAATGGAAAAGCTGGATTTGTATTTGTTTACTTTAACCCGTTTCCTGAAGCCTCGTTAGCCGTGTGAAGATTGGTAATTAAATATATATATAGGTTCTGTTTACTGGAGGAACGGCCGCCTCGCCCTCAGGATCGATAACGTTTTTATCTGGAATAAAACTTTAGGACTTCTCTGACACCGAGTTTCTGTTTCAGGACGATATTAATATTTAAGTCTCTGAGCAAGAGTTGAATTCAGTTTCAAATGTTTAATTAATCGTTACAGGAGCAATCAGTGTTTGATTCCCTTAGCGTCAGAATGTGAGATCATTATCCTCTATCAGCGTTTATTACATGATAAGCCTGAGCTGATAGAAGCTTATCAGTTTCATTTGTCTCGTAGGAAAACATTTAAACGACAGAGATTTAAAACAAATCTTTATATATGAAATACTAATAACGTATCAATAGAAATATTAAATAATTCATAAAAAAATTAGAAAAGTAAAATTAGAAGTAGATTTAAAATAAACCACAGGAGAAATTCACTCTGTTTCTGGCAGGTAAAGGACAGGTGTGTTTCTGAGAAGAAGCAGGAAGTGAGATTAAATAATAATGAGGGGAACTCCTGTTTACAGACATCACTTTAAAGAGTCCTAAAAACAGAAACACTGACAGGAAAGGTCAACGGTTTCAGAACAAATAAGTAAGAACTGTTTAAAGAGTCCTCTCCCTGATGTTCAGGTGTATATCAGTATGTAGCGTCTCTACTTTAAAGAGTCCTCTCCTGCTGATGTTCAGGTGTATATCAGCATGTAGTGTCTCTACTTTAAAGAGTCCTCTCCTGCTGATGTTCAGGTGTATATCAGTGTGTAGTGTCTCCACTTTAAAGAGTCCTCTCCTGCTGATGTTCAGGTGTATATCAGCATGTAGTGTCTCTACTTTAAAAAGAGTCCTCTCCTGCTGATGTTCAGGTGTATATCAGTATGTAGTGTCTCTACTTTAAAGAGTCCTCTCCTGCTGATGTTCAGCTGTATATCAGCATGTAGTGTCTCTACTTTAAAGAGTCCTCTCCTGCTGAGTTCAGGTGTATATCAGTATGTAGTGTCTCTACTTTAAAGAGTCCTCTCCTGCTGATGTTCAGGTGTATATCAGTATGTAGTGTCTCTACTTTAAAGAGTCCTCTCCTGCTGATGTTCAGGTGTATATCAGTATGTAGTGTCTCTTCTTTAAAGAGTCCTCTCCTGGTGATGTTCAGGTGTATATCAGTATGTAGTGTCTCTACTTTAAAGAGTCCTCTCCTGCTGATGTTCAGGTGTATTCAGTATGTAGTGTCTCTTCTTTAAAGAGTCCTCTCCTGCTGATGTTCAGGTGTATATCAGTATGTAGTGTCTCTACTTTAAAGAGTCCTCTCCTGCTGATGTTCAGGTGTATATCAGTATGTAGTGTTTCTACTTTAAAGAGGGTTATTAATCTTTACTCAGAGAGTAACTGGACTCCTGTTTACATCCCATATACCCTGTAGCATCACACCTGGCTCTCAGGTAGAGTTACACACACCGTCGTCAAGGTAACAGACGGCGACACACAAACAACAGGCCGGGGTTTCCCTGGCAACCGTCAGTGACATCATCAACGTCAACAGCTAACAGGGAAACTCTTTAATGGTTTAATCTAAATAAACATCTATTTATATTATATTATTATTTCTTACAATCATGTTTTTTAGCTTGTTTATTTATTTGTATTATTTAAATGTTCAACAATCATTCACCTTTATTACTACAGCATGTTTTGTGTTTCCCAATGTTCCTTCCTCTTGTTGTCATGGTAACACTAACCCACGGTAGCTTTAATGCGTGGACTTTAATATTTAACATCTGGAAACAGTTGATTTGATAGGTTCATGTTTTAGTGAACGGCCTGTTCGGCTGGTTGTTTGAGAGAACAGAGAGCTAACAGAGAGCTAAGAGAGAGCTAACAGAGAGCTAACAGAGAGCTAACAGAGAGCTAACAGTGAGCTAACAGTGAGCTAACAGAGAGCTAAGAGAGAGCTAAGAGAGAGCTAACAGAGAGCTAACAGTGAGCTAACAGAGAGCTAACAGAGAGCTAACAGAGAGCTAACAGTGAGCTAACAGAGCTAACAGAGAGCTAACAGAGAGCTAAGGAGAGCTAACAGAGAGCTAACAGTGAGCTAACAGAGAGCTAACAGAGAGCTAACAGAGAGCTAACAGAGAGCTAACAGAGAGCTAACAGAGAGCTAACAGAGAGCTAACAGAGAGCTAACGAGAGCTAACAGAGAGCTAAGAGAGAGCTAACAGAGAGCTAACAGAGAGCTAACAGAGAGCTAAGAGAGAGCTAAGAGAGAGCTAAGAGAGAGCTAACAGAGAGCTAACAGAGAGCTAACAGAGAGCTAAGAGAGAGCTAACAGAGAGCTAAGAGAGAGCTAACAGAGAGCTAACAGAGAGCTACAGAGCTAACAGTGAGCCAGTGAGCTAACCGAGAGATAACAGATAGCTAAGAGAGAGCTAACAGAGAGCTAACAGAGAGCTAACAGAGAGCTAACAGTGAGCCAGTGAGCTAACAGAGAGATAACAGAGAGCTAAGAGAGAGCTAACAGAGAGCTAACAGAGAGCTAACAGAGAGCTAAGAGAGAGCTAACAGAGAGCTAACAGAGAGCTAACAGAGAGCTAACAGAGAGCTAAGTGAGCTAACAGAGAGAGAGAACATAGAGCTAACAGAGTGCTAACAAGAGCTAACAGTGAGCCAGTGAGCTAACAGAGAGATAACAGAGAGCTAAGAAGAGCTAACAGAGAGCTAACAGGAGAGCTAACAGAGAGCTAACAGAGAGCTAACAGTGAGCCAGTGAGCTAACCGAGAGATAACAGAGAGCTAAGAGAGAGCTAACAGAGAGCTAACAAGAGCTAACAGAGAGCTAACAGTGAGCCAGTGAGCTAACAGAGATAACAGAGAGCTAAGAGAGAGCTAACAGAGAGCTAACAGAGAGCTAACAGAGAGCTAACAGAGAGCTAAGAGAGAGCTAACAGAGAGCTACAGAGAGCTAACAGAGAGCTAACAGAGAGCTAACAGTGAGCTAACAGAGAGAGAGAACATAGAGCTAACAGAGAGCTAACAGTGAGCTAACAGAGTGCTAACAGAGAGCTAACAGTGAGCCAGTGAGCTAACAGAGAGATAACAGAGAGCTAAGAGAGAGCTAACAGAGAGCTAACAGAGAGCTAACAGAGAGCTAAGAGAGAGCTAACAGAGAGCTAACAGAGAGCTAACAGAGAGCTAACAGAGAGCTAACAGTGAGCTAACAGAGAGAGAGAACATAGAGCTAACAGAGAGCTAACAGTGAGCTAACAGAGTGCTAACAGAGAGCTAACAGAGAGAGAGAACAGAGATCTCGGGGGAAACGTCCAGGAACAACCCTCTCTGAGGCGGCCGGAGCTTCCCGTGAACACTTTCATCTTCTCTCTGAAACCACACAGATTACACAACGCTGAGCTCAAGGTCCTCCAACAGTTCAGCATCAGCACATCTTTCCAAGAGCCCAGTGACCTCTGACCTCTGGAGGAAGCAGCTGGCTAACGGGGAGCTAAGGAGAGCTAACAGAGAGCTAACGGAGAGCTAACGGGGAGCTAACAGAGAGCTAACAGAGAGCTAACAGAGAGCTAACAGAGAGAGAGAACAGAGATCTCGGGGGAAACGTCCAGGAACAAACCCTCTCTGAGGCGGCCGGAGCTTCCCGTGAACACTTTCATCTTCTCTCTGAAACCACACAGATTACACAACGCTGAGCTCAAAGGTCCTCCAACAGTTCAGCATCAGCAATCTTTCCAAGAGCCCAGTGACCTCTGACCTCTGGAGGAAGCAGCTGGCTAACGGGGAGCTAAGAGAGAGCTAACAGAGAGCTAACAGAGAGAGCTAACAGAGTGCTAACAGAGAGCTAACAGAGAGAGAGAACAGAGAGAGCTAACAGAGAGAGCTAACAGAGAGCTAACAGAGAGCTAACAGAGAGCTAACAGAGAGAGCTAACAGAGAGAGCTAACAGAGAGAGCTAACAGAGAGCTAACAGAGAGAGCTAACAGAGAGCTAACGTGGAGCTAACAGAGAGCTAACAGAGAGAGCTAACAGAGAGCTAACAGAGAGCTAACGTGGAGCTAATGGCAGAACATTTAAAGAGTATAACGCCTGACAATAACGACACAATCGTCCCAGACCATGGAAATGTTTTTGAGTTCTTTACTCCTAAAGACACATTTTTGTCAGAAAGACTCATTGCTTTCCTTCTAAAAAACATCCCAAAATGTACCTGAACCTCAGGGTTTATGAATCAAAACTAAGGAGTTGACCACGTAAGACTTTTCCACCTTTCTTTGACCCAAACAAATATGGCGACTGAAGTAAACAGAGAGGTTCTAGGGCAAAATATCCCCTCATTTCATCCTAAAAAGCCACACAAAAAAAAGGGTTTCCCAAACAGCGATAATTCAAGTGGAGGTGCAACTAAAGTTTATATTCATTATCAATCAATATGCCAATAGGTATTTGGGTTAACTGGTTAATTTCCATCACACACAAAAAGACACACAACTACTAGCCTACTGAGAGGCAAAATAAACTATTAATAGGACAGAAAACCATCACAAAAAGACAACAACAAAGAGACAACAACAACAAAGAGACACAAAAATAGCACAAAGCTGTCAGACTATAGCAATGTTTACCTAAATATGAACCTGTCATCTCAGCTGAGACACTAGTAATTACCCTAAGACACTAATGAGCTTATTTACAGCCTGTCATTAACATATTCCACTGTTATTCACACATTACATATTCATTCATGTGTGAATCAAATGTAGAAACAAAAACAAAAACCCACTTTATAATGTCATTTCCCTGCTCAAACTAACCCAGCTAAAATCGCAGAACACCGGAACCTTTTGTTTTAAAGGAGATAAAACGGCGGAGACCTTCCGGTAACCCCGGAGGAAACAATGCTGCTATCTCTGTCCTGCCTAGCAACCGGGCTCCATTCAGGCCAAACCAAACAAAACCACACAATGTTCCAAACTCCACCCAAATATCTGAGTATTTCAGGACAACGTGAGTATAATGACAAATAAACGTTGATTTAAAAACAAAACTAGTTCACAATAAGCTGTTTGGGTTAGTTCTGATGAATTCGGCAAGTATTTGATCTACTATTAAGCTCTGTATTTTGAATAAATTGCTTAATAATCTTAACACACACAAGCACGACATGTACCAAACTCCACCCAAATGACTGTATTTAACGGAAACGTGGGTATAATTGAAAATAAACGTTGATTTAAGACTAAACTAGTTCATAATAAGCTGTTGTGGTTAATGCTGGTGAGTTCGGCAGATATTCCATCCTCTATTAAGCTCTGTATTTAGCATACATCGCCTCATAAACTAACAGACAACCTGTGCGGAACGCGGTACTCAACCTCCATTTGTCTCACAAGCACACAGGTACCAAACTCCACTCAACTTACTGTATATTTAACGAAAACGTGGATATTTATCAAGATATGTGTTGATTTCAGACAGGATAGTTCACAGTAAGCTGTTCTGGTTAGTTCTGATGAATTCGGCATATCATTTATCCACTATTAAACATGTATTTTGAATAAATTGCTAAATAAATGAACTGACAACCTGTGGGTCTCTATGCGGAACGTGCAGCTGCCCTTCACATTTGTACCAAACTCCAGTCACATTACTGTGTATTTAAGGAAAACTTGAGTATTTATCAAAATATGTTGATTTCAGACTGGACTAGTTCATAATAAGCTCTTTCGGTTACTGCTGGTGAGCTCGGCATATATTTAATCCACTATTAAGCCCTGTATTTCTCATACATCGCTAAATAAACGTCCCACTCCCCGTTATCTCCTACTACTACGCAACGTTCATTTTCCTCTGAAGAGGCGAGGAAAACAGCAGTAGTGGGAATAAAAGTTGTATAAATATTAATATACTAACAGGTATGTGTGATGTGTGTACACCGAGTAAAATATGTGATCCCGTAGATTCCTGTACTCATGCTATTGAGTGTGTGTTTTAATGTAAACATCTACAGGATCGTATAATGCATGTTTTTCCAATGAGGTCTGGTTTAAAGCACCGACGGGCCAGAGAGCAGAAGGCAGATCAAGTTGCCTCTTTTTTTTACATTTGCATTTTCTATAAAAGCTGCAGCAATTAGACCAGATTACAATGAAATAATATATTTATTTAGAGAGACATATCCCTGTAAGATGTGCACAGACAGAGATGTGTGTCTGCAGGAGGGTTTTAATGCAATCATTAAAGAGCAAGCTTACCTGCATCAAGTCATCCGTTAGAAAAACATGGCACATATAACCGGGGATTCCTCCGGGACCGGGCTCCTCTGGGGGTTTATATCCGAGAATAGGAGCTGTTTTCGGCTGCAAGAGTGTGTGTTTCCGCTCCTCTGTTCGGAGATGTGACTCCTTTAAAACTTGACATTGAATTAAAAGCAGATTCAACCTGCAGAAAGGGGCGGGGCTAGCCCTGAGCTGTGACTGACAAGAGGGGGCGGGGCCTGTCCTCATGCTGACTGACCAGAGGGCGGGGCCT
>JAAKFY010000003.1:26661467-26663967 GCA_011823955.1 Dissostichus mawsoni
TCTCTCGCTCTCTAGGTAGCTAGCTCGCTCTCTCGCTCTCCTCGCTCCTCTCTATCTCTCTCTCTCTCTCTCGGCTCGCTTCTCCTCTCTCTCTCTCTCTCTCTCTCTCTCTCTCTCATCTCTCTCTCTCTCTCTCTCTCTCTCTCTCTCTCTCTCTCTCTCTCTCTCTCTCTCTCTCTCTCTCTCTCCTCTCTCTCCTCTCACTCCTCCTCTCTCTCTCTCTCTCTCTCTCGCTCTCTCCTCTCTCTCCTCTCTCTCTCTCTCTCTCTCTCTCTCTCTCTCTCTCTCTCTCTCTCTCTCTCTCTCTCATCTCTCTCTCTCTCTCTCTCTCTCTCTCTCCTCTCTCTCTCTCTCTCTCTCTCTCTCTCTCTCTCTCTCTCTCTCTCTCTCTCTCTCAAATATGCTTACACTCCCACTCAATTCACATTACTCTCCAAACAAATACCCTTTGAACTTGTCAATTTAGCCTTGTCAACGGCTTGGTTAGGACTCAGCTACCATATCTGCAGTAAACAATTGTAATAGATATCTTCCCCCTCGGCATGTGCAGATCGTACACAATGATATTTGATGTCTACATGCTTGCTTCTCTGTCTGGATACAGGGTTTTTGGATAGAGCTATTGCTCCCTGGTTGTCCTCATATATCTCCACTGGTACATGTGGGCTATTACGGTCTACCCCTTTTTAATAACTGTACAAGGTACATGCTCTCTTGAGTAGTAGCTGCTAATGCCATGTCTCGGCTTCACAGGTCGATAGCGCCACTGTTGGCTGCTTCCTACTTTCCCAGGATATAACTGGACCATTTCAGTTAAGCTGAAACAATATCCAGTTGTGCTTCTCCTATCATTTTTGATCGGCTGCCCAATCACATCACTGTATCCCTCAAGCTTCAGGCTTTCCTCACTTTTCCTGTAATGTAGCTCTTGGTCTATAGTTCCCTTTAGATACCTCAACAGTTGTTTTGGTTCTGCTAAGTCTTGTGATAGTTTACTCACAATCCAGCTCAGATCAGGTCTAGTACATGTCATAATGTATATCAAGCTACCTACTATCTCTCTGTATCCTGTTGAATCGATAACTTCACCTTCAGTGTCAAAATGTACTCCTTAAATATTCTGGAGCGTTCCTTTGTCTAGTGGATAGCGCGCGTGCACTCTCTCCCTGTTCTCTTTGGTACCATCTGTCTGGGTCTGACTAGCCTCAATATTCTCCTCACTATAGATGTACACCCACATTAGGCTCTCTCTGATTCTGGTTGACCATTTTGTCCCTGCTGCGGTTGTGGGAATAATTTCTCCATAAGTGTCATCATCCATATTATGATTTGTCTGAGTCTGACTATCTGCGCTACTCTTGGTGATATATTTGACCAGCCTATGTTTTCAGGACTTTCCCTGTCTCAGGATAAAGACTTGGTATGCTGGACTATATTTGTCATATCCTACAAAACACCCTTTGCACATCTAGAATCTAGCTTCTTCTTATCCTGCTTATACCCGTAGCATTCAGAGCCAAATATTCTCATATTGGACAAGTTGGGTGTTTTGCCAGTAAAAAACACGGTATGGTGTCTGCTCTAGACGCTTACAGTAGCACCTGTTACGTATCTGTGCTGCTGTCTGTACAGCATATGTCCATAACTGCTTTTATAGGTGCTTTTGGCTGTATCACTCTTTGCTTTGATAAAGTAGGGAAAAATCATCCCACTATAATCATCAGTAAATGCTATTGCATATCTGTACCCGTCTTTATCTGCTGGTTCTATTGGACCGCATAGGTCTGTATGTACTAGCTCTAGTACTGTCTTAGCTTTTGCATCTGCCTGCCTGTTTCTGCTTTGAGTAATTTTCCCTGCGTACATATTTCACAGTTATGGTTAGACATGTCATGTTTCCCTTTGATCGACATACCTTCAACCACTTTCTCTAGTTTAGACACATCCTCAAAATTACAATGACCAAGTATTCTATGCCATGTCTGGATGTCATGACAACCATTACAAACATCATCAGTATTTTCATCCTCTACTGTGCTAAGGTAATATAGCCTACCATACACATCCATTTTAAACTTGGTACCATTTTGATGAATCAGCCAATCATCACCGTCCTTGAAGCGGACCTCAGCTCCGCTGGCTGTCGCTGCTTTCACGGAGAAAATGTCCTGTGGAAAAGATGGGATGTAAAGCGCTCGTTTGAGCCTCGTTTTCACTTGCCGTCCCTCGCTGTCGAGCAGAACAACTTCGGCTTCTCCCCTCATCTTCGCCATCCCGGTCGTTTTCGTTCCATCTGCCAGCTCTATCACATGGTCCTCGGGTCTAAAGCTCTTATCGATTGTCTTAAACTTTGCCGGGTCATTAATCATGTGTGTCGTGGCACCACAGTCGACCATAAGACCTCTCTTATTTCCTACTTGATCTTGACAGTCACTTATTTTGAAAAAGAATGATGCACCGGTATCATCCTCCGTGTCTCCGTCTGCCTTCTTCACCTGAT
>JAAKFY010000003.1:26668967-26673967 GCA_011823955.1 Dissostichus mawsoni
CTCTACTTTAAAGAGTCCTCTCCTGCTGATGTTCAGGTGTATATCAGTATGTAGTGTCTCTACTTTAAAGAGTCCTCTCCTGCTGATGTTCAGGTGTATATCAGTATGTAGTGTCTCTACTTTAAAGAGTCCTCTCCTGCTGATGTTCAGGTGTATATCAGTATGCAGTGTCTCTACTTTAAAGAGTCCTCTCCTGCTGATGTTCAGGTGTATATCAGTATGTAGTGTCTCTACTTTAAAGAGTCCTCTCCTGCTGATGTTCAGGTGTATATCAGTATGTAGTCTCTACTTTAAAGAGTCCTCTCCTGCTGATGTTCAGGTGTATATCAGTATGTAGTGTCCTACTTTAAAGAGTCCTCTCCTGCTGATGTTCAGGTGTAGATCAGGATGTAGTGTCTCTACTTTAAAGAGTCCTCTCCTGCTGATGTTCAGGTGTATATCAGTATGTAGTGTCTCTACTTTAAAGAGTCCTCTCCTGCTGATGTTCAGGTGTATATCAGTATGTAGTGTCTCTACTTTAAAGAGTCCTCTCCTGCTGATGTTCAGGTGTATATCAGTATGTAGTGTCTCTACTTTAAAGAGTCCTCTCCTGCTGATGTTCAGGTGTATATCAGTATGCAGTGTCTCTACTTTAAAGAGTCCTCTCCTGCTGATGTTCAGGTGTATATCAGTATGTAGTGTCTCTACTTTAAGAGTCCTCTCCTGCTGATGTTCAGGTGTAGATCAGTATGTAGTGTCTCTACTTTAAAGAGTCCTCTCCTGCTGATGTTCAGGTGTATATCAGTATGTAGTGTCTCTACTTTAAAGAGTCCTCTCCTGCTGATGTTCAGGTGTATATCAGTATGTAGTGTCTCTACTTTAAAGAGTCCTCTCCTGCTGATGTTCAGGTGTATATCAGTATGCAGTGTCTCTACTTTAAAGAGTCCTCTCCTGCTGATGTTCAGGTGTATATCAGTATGTAGTGTCTCTACTTTAAAGAGTCCTCTCCTGCTGATGTTCAGGTGTATATCAGTATGTAGTGTCTCTACTTTAAAGAGTCCTCTCCTGCTGATGTTCAGGTGTATATCAGTATGTAGTGTCTCTACTTTAAAGAGTCCTCTCCTGCTGATGTTCAGGTGTAGATCAGGATGTAGTGTCTCTACTTTAAAGAGTCCTCTCCTGCTGATGTTCAGGTGTATATCAGTATGTAGTGTCTCTACTTTAAAGAGTCCTCTCCTGCTGATGTTCAGGTGTATATCAGTATGTAGTGTCTCTACTTTAAAGAGTCCTCTCCTGCTGATGTTCAGGTGTATATCAGTATGTAGTGTCTCTACTTTAAAGAGTCCCTCCTGCTGATGTTCAGGTGTATCAGTATGCAGTGTCTCTACTTTAAAGAGTCCTCTCTGCTGATGTTCAGGTGTATATCAGTATGTAGTGTCTCTACTTTAAAGAGTCCTCTCCTGCTGATGTTCAGGTGTATATCAGTATGTAGTGTCTCTACTTTAAAGAGTCCTCTCCTGCTGATGTTCAGGTGTATATCAGTATGTAGTGTCTCTACTTTAAAGAGTCCTCTCCTGCTGATGTTCAGGTGTAGATCAGGATGTAGTGTCTCTACTTTAAAGAGTCCTCTCCTGCTGATGTTCAGGTGTATATCAGTATGTAGTGTCTCTACTTTAAGAGTCCTCTCCTGCTGATGTTCAGGTGTATATCAGTATGTAGTGTCTCTACTTTAAAGAGTCCTCTCCTGCTGATGTTCAGGTGTATATCAGTATGTAGTGTCTCTACTTTAAAGAGTCCTCTCCTGCTGATGTTCAGGTGTATATCAGTATGTAGTGTCTCTACTTTAAAGAGTCCTCTCCTGCTGATGTTCAGGTGTATATCAGTATGTAGTGTCTCTACTTTAAAGAGTCCTCTCCTGCTGATGTTCAGGTGTATATCAGTATGCAGTGTCTCTACTTTAAAGAGTCCTCTCCTGCTGATGTTCAGGTGTATATCAGTATGTAGTGTCTCTACTTTAAAGAGTCCTCTCCTGCTGATGTTCAGGTGTATATCAGTATGTAGTGTCTCTACTTTAAAGAGTCCTCTCCTGCTGATGTTCAGGTGTATATCAGTATGTAGTGTCTCTACTTTAAAGAGTCCTCTCCTGCTGATGTTCAGGTGTATATCAGTATATAGTGTCTCTACTTTAAAGAGTCCTCTCCTGCTGATGTTCAGGTGTATATCAGTATGTAGTGTCTCTACTTTAAAGAGTCCTCTCCTGCTGATGTTAGGTGTATATCAGTATGTAGTGTCTCTGCTTTAAAGAGTCCTCTCCTGCTAATGTTCAGGTGTATATCAGTATGTAGTGTCTCTACTTTAAAGAGTCCTCTCCTGCTGATGTTCAGGTATATCAGTATATAGTGTCTCTACTTTAAAGAGTCCTCTCCTGCTGATGTTCAGGTGTATATCAGTATGTAGTGTCTCTACTTTAAAGAGTCCTCTCCTGCTGATGTTCAGGTGTATATCAGTATGTAGTGTCTCTACTTTAAAGAGTCCTCTCCTAATGTTCAGGTGTATATCAGTATGTAGTCTCTCTACTTTAAAGAGTCCTCTCCTGCTGATGTTCAGGTGTATATCAGTATGTAGTGTCTCTACTTTAAAGAGTCCTCTCCTGCTGATGTTCAGGTGTATATCAGTATGTAGTGTCTCTACTTTAAAGAGTCCTCTCCTGCTGATGTTCAGGTGTAGATCAGTATGTAGTGTCTCTACTTTAAAGAGTCCTCTCCTGCTGATGTTCAGGTGTAGATCAGTATGTAGTGTCTCTACTTTAAAGAGTCCTCTCCTGCTGATGTCCAGGTGTATATCAGTATGTAGTGTCTCTGCTTTAAAGAGTCCTCTCCTGCTGATGTTCAGGTGTATCAGTATGTAGTGTCTCTACTTTAAAGAGTCCTCTCCTGCTGATGTTCAGGTGTATATCAGTATGTAGTGTCTCTACTTTAAAGAGTCCTCTCCTGCTGATGTTCAGGTGTATATCAGTGTGTAGTGTCTCTACTTTAAAGAGTCCTCTCCTGCTGATGTTCAGGTGTATATCAGTATGTAGTGTCTCTACTTTAAAGAGTCCTCTCCTGCTGATGTTCAGGTGTATATCAGTATGTAGTGTCTCTACTTTAAAGAGTCCTCTCCTGCTGATGTTCAGGTGTATATCAGTATGTAGTGTCTCTACTTTAAGAGTCCTCTCCTGCTGATGTTCAGGTGTATATCAGTATGTAGTGTCTCTACTTTAAAGAGTCCTCTCCTGCTGATGTTCAGGTGTAGATCAGTATGTAGTGTCTCTACTTTAAAGAGTCCTCTCCTGCTGATGTTCAGGTGTATATCAGTATGTAGTGTCTCTACTTTAAAGAGTCCTCTCCTGCTGATGTTCAGCTATATATCAGTATGTAGTGTCTCTACTTTAAAGAGTCCTCTCCTGCTGATGTTCAGGTGTATATCAGTATGTAGTGTCTCTACTTTAAAGAGTCCTCTCCTGCTGATGTTCAGGTG
Source organism: Dissostichus mawsoni (assembly GCA_011823955.1). NCBI lineage: Eukaryota > Metazoa > Chordata > Actinopteri > Perciformes > Nototheniidae > Dissostichus > Dissostichus mawsoni. The sequence goes on from JAAKFY010000003.1 coordinate 26,672,466, forward strand.
TAATCATGATGTAGTGTCTCTACTTTAAAGAGTCCTCTCCTGCTGATGTTCAGGTGTATATCAGTATGTAGTGTCTCTACTTTAAAGAGTCCTCTCCTGCTGATGCTCAGGTGTATATCAGTATGTAGTGTCTCTACTTTAAAGAGTCCTCTCCTGCTGATGTTCAGGTGTAGATCAGGATGTAGTGTCTCTACTTTAAAGAGTCCTCTCCTGCTGATGTTCAGGTGTAGATCAGGATGTTGTCTCTACTTTAAAGAGTCCTCTCCTGCTGATGTTCAGGTGTATATCAGTATGTAGTGTCTCTACTTTAAAGAGTCCTCTCCTGCTGATGTTCAGTGTAGATCAGTATGTAGTGTCTCTACTTTAAAGAGTCCTCTCCTGCTGATGTCCAGGTGTATATCAGTATGTAGTGTCTCTACTTTAAAGAGTCCTCTCCTGCTGATGTTCAGGTGTATATCAGTATGTAGTGTCTCTACTTTAAGAGTCCTCTCCTGCTGATGTTCAGGTGTATATCAGTGTGTAGTGTCTCTACTTTAAAGAGTCCTCTCCTGCTGATGTTCAGGTGTATATCAGTATGTAGTGTCTCTACTTTAAAGAGTCCTCTCCTGCTGATGTTCAGGTGTATATCAGTATGTAGTGTCTCTACTTTAAAGAGTCCTCTCCTGCTGATGTTCAGGTGTATATCAGTATGTAGTGTCTCTACTTTAAAGAGTCCTCTCCTGCTGATGTTCAGGTGTATATCAGTATGTAGTGTCTCTACTTTAAAGAGTCCTCCCTGCTGATGTTCAGGTGTAGATCAGTATGTAGTGTCTCTACTTTAAAGAGTCCTCTCCTGCTGATGTTCAGGTGTATATCAGTATGTAGTGTCTCTACTTTAAAGAGTCCTCTCCTGCTGATGTTCAGCTATATATCAGTATGTAGTGTCTCTACTTTAAAGAGTCCTCTCCTGCTGATGTTCAGGTGTATATCAGTATGTAGTGTCTCTACTTTAAAGAGTCCTCTCCTGCTGATGTTCAGGTGTAGATCAGTATGTAGTGTCTCTACTTTAAAGAGTCCTCTCCTGCTGATGTTCAGGTGTATATCAGTATGTAGTGTCTCTACTTTAAAGAGTCCTCTCCTGCTGATGTTCAGCTATATATCAGTATGTAGTGTCTCTACTTTAAAGAGTCCTCTCCTGCTGATGTTCAGGTGTATATCAGTATGTAGTGTCTCTACTTTAAAGAGTCCTCTCCTGCTGATGTTCAGGTGTATATCAGTATGTAGTGTCTCTACTTTAAAGAGTCCTCTCCTGCTGATGTTCAGGTGTAGATCAGTATGTAGTGTCTCTACTTTAAAGAGTCCTCTCCTGCTGATGTTCAGGTGTAGATCAGTATGTAGTGTCTCTACTTTAAAGAGTCCTCTCCTGCTGATGTCCAGGTGTATATCAGTATGTAGTGTCTCTGCTTTAAAGAGTCCTCTCCTGCTGATGTTCAGGTGTATATCAGTATGTAGTGTCTCTACTT
>JAAKFY010000003.1:26686467-26701467 GCA_011823955.1 Dissostichus mawsoni
GTGAGGGATCAACAAGGTGAGGGATCAACAAGGTGAGGGATCAACAAGGTGATCAACAAGGTGAGGGATCATCAAGGTGATCAACAAGGTGAGGGATCAACAAGGTGAGGGATCAACAAGGTGAGGGATCATCAAGGTGATCAACAAGGTGAGGGATCAACAAGGTGATCAACAAGGTGATCAACAAGTAATTCTTTACTATATAACGTACTTTATTGTGAAACGTGCCCCTTAGCAAAGACCCTCTGTAGTAGTTATTCCGTTCCCCTAACCCACCCTCGTATACCCGTGTCTTTAGGACCTGATGCAGCAGATCGACATCGTTTACGTCCTGAACGCCAGCAAACTCGTGTCCCAAACCCGACTTCATCCCGAGTCTCACTTCCTGCGAGTTCCCGTCAACGACTCGTTCGGCGAGAAGATCCTGCCGTGGCTCGACCGCTCGCTCGACTTCATCGGTCAGAAAACACATTTATATTTATTATATTAACCCTGAGTTTTTCAGAGACATAGAAATCTATGTTTCCTTTGATTAGATTACGTTTTTATTTTAACTTCTTATGTTTATTTATATATTGTTTTCTTTGTAATTGTATCTTTTTATTTACTTTTGTGTAATATTACTATTTTATTTATATATTCATATTTCGACCTCCTTTCTCTCCCGGGGTTTCAGAGAAAGCGAAAGCCTGTAACTCCCGGGTTCTGGTTCATTGTCTCGCTGGGATCTCTCGCTCCGCCACCATCGCCATCGCCTACATCATGAAGAGGAGGGACCTGTCTCTGGACGAGGCCTACAGGTGAGAGCACACAGGTGATCTGATTACAGGCCTACAGGTGAGAGCACACAGGTGATCTGATTACAGGCCTACAGGTGAGAGCACACAGGTGATCTGATTACAGGCCTACAGGTGAGAGCACACAGGTGATCTGATTACAGGCCTACAGGTGAGGGCACACAGGTGATCTGATTACAGGCCTACAGGTGAGAGCACACAGGTGATCTGATTACAGGCCTACAGGTGAGGGCACACAGGTGATCTGATTACAGGCCTACAGGTGAGGGCACACAGGTGATCTGATTACACTACAGGTGAGGGCACACAGGTGATCTGATTATAGGCCTACAGGTGAGGGCACACAGGTGATCTGATTACAGGCCTAAAGGTGAGGGCACACAGGTGATCTGATTACAGGCCTACAGGTGAGGGCACACAGGTGATCTGATTACAGGCCTAAAGGTGAGGGCACACAGGTGATCTGATTACAGGCCTACAGGTGAGAGCACACAGGTGATCTGATTACAGGCCTACAGGTGAGGGCACACAGGTGATCTGATTACAGGCTACAGGTGAGGGCACACAGGTGATCTGATTACAGGCTACAGGTGAGGCACACAGGTGATCTGATTACAGGCCTACAGGTGAGAGCACACAGGTGATCTGATTACAGGCATACAGGTGAGAGCACACAGGTGATCTGATTACAGGCCTACAGGTGAGGGCACACAGGTGATCTGATTGATTACAGGCCTACAGGTGAGAGCACACAGGTGATCTGATTACAGGCCTACAGGTGAGGGCACACAGGTGATCTGATTACAGGCCTACAGGTGAGGGCACACAGGTGATCTGATTACAGGCCTACAGGTGAGGGCACACAGGTGATCTGATTACAGGCCTACAGGTGAGGGCACACAGGTGATCTGATTACAGGCCTACAGGTGAGAGCACACAGGTGATCTGATTACAGGCATACAGGTGAGAGCACACAGGTGATCTGATTACAGGCCTACAGGTGAGGGCACACAGGTGATCTGATTACAGGCCTACAGGTGAGAGCACACAGGTGATCTGATTACAGGCCTACAGGTGAGGGCACACAGGTGATCTGATTACAGGCCTACAGGTGAGGGCACACAGGTGATCTGATTACAGGCCTACAGGTGAGGCACACAGGTGATCTGATTACAGGCCTACAGGTGAGAGCACACAGGTGATCTGATTACAGGCCTACAGGTGAGAGCACACAGGTGATCTGATTACAGGCCTACAGGGAGGGCACACAGGTGATCTGATTACAGGCCTACAGGTGAGAGCACACAGGTGATCTGATTACAGGCCTACAGGTGAGGGTACACAGGTGATCTGATTACAGGCCTACAGGTGAGGGCACACAGGTGATCTGATTACAGGCCTACAGGTGAGGGCACACAGGTTGATCTGATTACAGGCCTACAGGTGAGGGCACACAGGTGATCTGATTACAGGCCTACAGGTGAGGGCACACAGGTGATCTGATTACAGGCCTACAGGTGAGGGCACACAGGTGATCTGATTACAGGCCTACAGGTGAGGGCACACAGGTGATCTGATTACAGGCCTACAGGTGAGGGCACACAGGTGATCTGATTACAGGCCTACAGGTGAGAGCACACAGGTGATCTGATTACAGGCCTACAGGTGAGGGCACACAGGTGATCTGATTACAGGCCTACAGGTGAGAGCACACAGGTGATATGATTACAGGCCTACAGGTGAGGGCACACAGGTGATCTGATTACAGGCCTACAGGTGAGGGCACACAGGTGATCTGATTACAGGCCAACAGGTGAGAGCACACAGGTGATCTGATTACAGGCTACAGGTGAGGGCACACAGGTGATCTGATTACAGGCCTACAGGTGAGGGCACACAGGTGATTGATTACAGGCCTACAGGTGAGGGCACACAGGTGATCTGATTACAGGCCTACAGGTGAGGCACACAGGTGATCTGATTACAGGCCTACAGGTGAGGGCACACAGGTGATCTGATTACAGGCCTACAGGTGAGGGCACACAGGTGATCTGATTACAGGCCTACAGGTGAGGGCACACAGGTGATCTGATTACAGGCCTACAGGTGAGAGCACACAGGTGATCTGATAAGTATTATAGTTTACTTCCTGGTAATTGAGAGCACGTTCCGCCCCAGGTTCGTGAAGGAGAAGCGTCCGACCATCTCCCCGAACTTTAACTTCCTGGGTCAGCTGCTGGACTTTGAGCGGCGGATAAAGAGAGTTGATGTGAGGTCTGGATCGGGGGGTGAGCAGGAGTTAGCCCCGCCCCCCCTCACCCTCCCGTGCACGCTGACCCCCCCCCTGCAGGCGCTGCAGCTCAGTGACCCCCCCCCCCGCATCAAGCGCTCCTTCTCATTGGACATCAAGGCGTACGGAGAGCAGGGGGGAGGGGCTGCTCACCGAGGGGGTGCCGGGGACGAGTTCTTCAAACCGTCCGGATTCAATAATCTGGTATTTATATATTTATATTTTATATTTGTATATCTTTATATTTGTACTTCTAATGTTGATGTGAATATGATGATATCCGTCAGGAGGGGAAGCCCTGCCAGTTCTCCCCGGTGGAGGAGGTGTCGGAGCAGAGTCCGGATAAAGAGGAGGTTTCCAGCCGCCCCCCCACAGAGAGGAGCAGCTTCCCGTTGAAGGGCTGGCACTCAGACCTCCTGCTGGGCCTCACGGTGCAGCAGGGCCTCACGGTGCAGCAGGGGGGCCTCACGGTGCAGCGGCGGAGCGTCAGGACAGGGGACGGAGGACGGGCCTCACGGCGGAGCTGGCATGAGGAGAGCAGCTTCGAGAAACAGCTGAAGAGACGGAGCTGCCACATGGAGCTGGGGGAGGGGAGGGGGGAGGAAGGGGAGGAAGAGGAGGAAGAGGAGGAGGATTCTCCGGCAGCATGGAGGTCATTCAGGTGTCCTGAGGAACATGGAGGTCATACGATACGATGCGATAATACTTTAAGACACAATACATGAAAAACAAACAACAAACATTTAACATAACATCAGGATCACTGAGAGAAGACCTGCTCAAAGAGCCTTTAGCCTGAGGAGCGTGGGGTCATACAGGGGTCCTGAGGAGCGTGGGGTCATACAGGGGTCCTGAGGAGCGTGGGGTCATACAGGGGTCCTGAGGAGCGTGGGGTCATACAGGGGTCCTGAGGAGCGTGGGGTCATACAGGGGTCCTGAAGGGGTCCTGAGGAGCGTGGGGTCATACAGGGGTCCTGAGGAGGAATGTCTTTAAATCAGGAGGGACTCAGACCCTGAGACTCAGACCCTGATCAGAAGAGACTCAGACCCTGATGAGGAGAGACTCAGACCCTGATGAGGAGAGACTCAGACCCTGATGAGGAGAGACTCAGACCCTGATGAGGAGAGACTCAGACCCTGATGAGGAGAGACTCAGACCCTGATCAGGAGAGACTCAGACCCTGATGAGGAGAGACTCAGACCCTGATGAGGAGAGACTCAGACCCTGATCAGGAGGCACTATTGATCAGGATCTCAGACGTCCTGCAGAGACACACACCGGACGCTGGATGAAAAGTCATCCAAAATAATTAATAAATTCAAATTTCTAGCAAAATTAATTCTGAAATAAATGTTTAAATGTCCAAATAAATGTATTATTGTAAAATATGATAAAGCTGTTGTGTTTGTTAGTTGCAGATAAAACGCTGAAGAAATAACAATAATATAAAGAATGAATGTAAAAAAATTATAATAAATACAAATAATTTCACAAATATATATTAGGTCAAATTATTAATTTCTTTTATACATTTTATTATATTTAAGGAATAATAACAAACATAAAAAACACATCATTTACTTCAAATTTCCCCCGAATAATTATAAAATAATATATATGTATTTTTTTTTTAATATATTTTTGTTGTAAAAATGTAAAAGTTGTCTGATTAAATAAATATATAAATAAAGATATATTTGTTAGCCTGATTCGTAGACTTTGCACCAATCAGAATACATGTTATAATTCAAACTACATTTATTCTTTAGGTTCAAAAGAGTAAAAAGTGTTTAAATATAGAAACCAGTTTGAACCTCCAGAGCGCCCGGTGTGTGTCGCAGTAACAACTCTTGAAAGGAAACGACGGACGTTTTCCCGGACTCCCTGAAGGTCTTTGAACGCCTCGTGGCTTTTTCCATGTTGTTTTATTTGTATTGTTTTTGTTTTGTGGACTTCAGCAGAGGATCAGTGATCTGAGACTTCTGGAATCCTCTCTCAGATACTCTTCACTTCAGCAGAGGATCGGTGATCTGAGACTTCTGGAATCCTCTCTCAGATACTCTTCACTGCAGCAGAGGATCAGTGATCTGAGACTTCTGGAATCCTCTCTCAGATACTCTTCACTTCAGCAGAGGATCGGTGATCTGAGACTTCTGGAATCCTCTCTCAGATACTCTTCACTTCAGCAGAGGATCGGTGATCTGAGACTTCTGGAATCCTCTCTCAGATACTCTTCACTTCAGCAGAGGATCGGTGATCTGAGACTTCTGGAATCCTCTCTCAGATACTCTTCACTGCAGCAGAGGATCGGTGATCTGAGACTTCTGGAATCCTCTCTCAGATACTCTTCACTGCAGCAGAGGATCAGTGATCTGAGACTTCTGGAATCCTCTCTCAGATACTCTTCACTTCAGCAGAGGATCGGTGATCTGAGACTTCTGGAATCCTCTCTCAGATACTCTTCACTGCAGCAGAGGATCGGTGATCTGAGACTTCTGGAATCCTCTCTCAGATACTCTTCAGTTCAGCAGAGGATCGGTGATCTGAGACTTCTGGAATCCTCTCTCAGATACTCTTCACTGCAGCAGAGGATCGGTGATCTGAGACTTCTGGAATCCTCTCTCAGATACTCTTCACTGCAGCAGAGGATCGGTGATCTGAGACTTCTGGAATCCTCTCTCAGATACTCTTCACTTCAGCAGAGGATCGGTGATCTGAGACTTCTGGAATCCTCTCTCAGATACTCTTCACTGCAGCAGAATGGATTTGATGATTAAAAAACATATACAAAGCAGACCTTCATTCTGAGTTGGTGTTTAAATATGAAAGAGGCCCTGTTCCTCTCTTTGTGGTGTTGCCTCTCCTGCAGTTCTCTAGGTGTTAGTGCATGGTCTGCAAAGGATACAATCCCAAAGCTCAGGAACACGGTGACATCACTACGGAACACTCGCACTCCTATTGGCTAGTGCTGCAATACATTGTATGCTAAGGGTTGGGACATCTCTCATTTTTGACTTTTTACGGGAAATCTAAACATTTTGCCATTTTTCATGAAAATCTGAAAAATGTTGACTTTTAAAAAACCATTTTCTCATAATTCTGAGTTTCGATGATACAAAGTGAGTTTTAGATCATAGTTCATTTTTTCATTAAGACCTGAAAAGGTGAACATTTATTTATTGATTCATGAATTTTCTTAAATGATCTTTGATCCCACAGCGCCCCCTGCTGGACAAACGAGAGGAAATACATATAATAAATGTTTTATTTGATTATTATTTAAACAATAGATTTTACCTGCAACACATTTTCACCTCTAATTTCCTGCTCTTTTTTTATTATAATTTTTTATCTTATAAGAAATATTTATCCATTTATTTTAATATTAAATATTAGTATTTCTAAAATGTTATAAAAGTTATTTTCTTTTTTCTTTATTTCTTCATTTAACTAAATATTCAAGAAACGGGATTTTTCTATTTTCTTTTATGAAACAAAAAGATTTCTGATTAAAAAAAGTGCCGTTTTTTTAATTAATGTTCTTATTTTTGGGGCATTTCACGTGTTGTTTGACACCTTATTATTAGTGAGTATTTTAATTAATTAATCGTATTTTTATAAAATGTTCACTGACAAAACAAGACATTTTATAGAACATTATTTTCTTTATTTCTTTATTTGAATATATTAATGCAGAATAGATTTTTTTAAAGAAATAACAATAATCTTTGAATTCATATTTGTATGTTTGTGGTATTTGATGTCCTTTCTTGTTGCAGCTGATAGTGGAGACCCAGGGTATGACAACAACTAATATTGATCATGAACTGATATATCTTAAGACATCAAACACATCACCTGGACTAATCAATTAATTATTTATACATGTGTAGTGTAGTACCGAGTCCTGCCTGTCAGTCACCACTGAGGGCAGGCCCCGCCCCTCCTGTCAGTCATCACTGAGGGCAGGCCCCGCCCCCTCCTGGGAGTCACCACTGAGGGCAGGCCCCGCCCCCTCCTGGGAGTCACAGCTCAGGTCTGCTTTTAAGTCAAAGTCAAGTTGTAAACAGCAGCGGCGCCAGAGAATTGGGATTGGGGGAGCTATGGGGGGGCTGGATTGTTTATAGCAGGTGCTAATGAATTTTAATGCAACAAACAATAACAAATAACGGCATTCAATCATTCCGGGCTAATATAGGCTACATAATTGAAAATGCACGTTACTAAATGTTTAGCGTTATACACCAATGCAAGCACAAACCCAGTAAAGCTTGACATTATATCGGGAGTCCGGGGTGGTAATCTGACGCTCGTGCGTAAAAAGTCGCTCAGTCAGTAAGATTACAATTTAAAACAACGTTTGAAAGAAAAGTAACCAAAGAAAAGGTGTCATATTTAAGATTTCGTTTCTACAAAGGGTATAGAAACGAAATATATATATATCAGATAATGATATAACATGACAAAGTCCAACAAACCACGAGGACAACGTAAACATAACCTAATAATATGACTACATTTCTGACACACCATTCACCATGGATAGCCACCACCAGCCACCATGAGAGCACAGAGCAGTGTATAGTCAAATCAGCACGGCCCATACATTAAAATTGGCACGGCGGCCCATACATTCCCGTGTGTGTGTGTGTGTGTGACTCTCCCTCGCTTTTTTCCGATAACAAACGTAAAGCGGTCCATAATTTGCTTTAAAAACATATAACGCACAATTCCAAACGTATTGTATTTCACCTAAATGTCACCTAACTTAATCGATGCTTGTAAGTTGTAATAACTGCTGCTACTAACTACTAAGTAGAGTGCTAGACTAGAAACTGCTCGCGCTAGCTAGACGTTAACGTTAAAGTGTGACGCATGCATCATCACACTTGCAACGATATTACGAACCAACCAATCAAATCACACAACAAGTGCGGCAAAGGTCAACGAACGGTCATCATCACTTGTGTAAATAAAAAATATGATTTAATAATTTAGTTTAGTTACATCAGTCAGTCCGATGTCTTCATATATTATTTTTTTATTCCATAAATATTTTTCAGCAAAACATTACTGGGGGGGAGGGGGGGCTTAGAGGGGGCTGAGCCTTTTTCAGAGGGAGCTTAAGCCCCTGCTAGCCCCTCCCCCCCGCCGCCGCTGGTTGTAAAGCACTCACTTCTCCGAACAGAGGAGCGGAAAACACACACCCTTGCAGCCGAAAAACAGCTCCTATTCTCGGATACAAACCCCCCAGAGGAGCCCGGTCCAGGTGTTTCTAACGGAGGACTTGATGCAGGTAAGCTTGTTCTTTAATGGTTCTGTTGTCTTCGTTTTCCCCTTACTTTGGTGTTCGCGGTCAAATGTAACCGGTCCTGTTTTAACTGCTATTACATTAACACAAAAACCATTAATCATCACCACATTTCATTGAACACCCTTTCAAACTGTACATATTGTATCAGACTCCTGGTATACATGAAAAACTGCAGTAAATATACAAAGAATAGACACTGAACATGTATTGCGTGTGCCAGGTGTGATCCATGGGGGGGGGGCACATAAGAGCGGGAAATGTATCAAATTGTTCTGTGTGTGTGTGAGTTTGTGTGTGTGTGTGTGTGTGCGTGGGCGCACCTTGCGAACAGGAAAGGCAACTGCTTGGGGCCCCGGACCAGAAGGGGGCCCCCAAAGAACGACCACAGCAACGACAACATGAAACACCCTTTAATTTACTGCAACGACATGTCGGGAAACCCCCTCAAGGGGCCCCGTGCATAGCGCGCCGTACAATACTGCTTCTTATCTTTAGTTTCGTTCTTCGTTGCCTTGCTCAGCTCCGGGGGGAGGGGGGGGGGGTGCTGTCGGCAGTGCGTGGTGATGAAAAGCTGGTTCGAGGGCCCCCCAGTGAATGTTTGCCTAGGGCCCCCACAGACTCTAGAATCACCACTGTGTGTGTGTGTGTGTGTGTGTGTGTGTGTGTGTGTGTGTGTGTGTGTGTGGTGTTGTGTGTGTGTGTGTGTGTGTGTGTGTGTGTGTGTGTGTGTGTGTGTGTGTGTGTGGTGTGTGTGTGTGAGTGATCCTTGGGGGGATGGGCACATAAGAGCAGGAAGTGTGAGTTTGTGTGTGTGTGTTACGTTTGTGTGTGTGTTGTGTGTGGGTGTGTGCGTGGGCGCACCTTGCGAACAGGAAGGCAGGCAACTGCTTGGGACCCCGGACCAGAAGGGGGCCCCGTGCATAGCGCGCCGTAAAATGCTGCTTCTTATCTTTAGTTTCGTTCTTCGTTGCCTTGCTCAGCTCCGGGGGGGAGGGGGGGAGGTGCTGTCGGCAGTGTGTGGTGATGAAAAGCTGGTTCGAGGGCCCCCCAGTGAATGTTTGCCTAGGGCCCCCAGAGACTCTAGAAGTGGTGTGTGTGTGTGTGTGTGTGTGTGTGTGTGTTGGTGTGATACTTGGGGGGGGATGGGCACATAAGAGCAGGAAGTTTGTGTTTGTGTGTGTGCGTGGGCGCACCTTGCGAACAGGAAGGCAGGCAACTGCTTGGGGCCCCGGACCAGAAGGGGCCCCCCAAAGAAGGTCGATTAAGAAGGTCCACAGCAACGACAACATGAAACACCCTTTAATTTACTGCAACGACATGTCGGGAAACCCCTCAAGGGGGCCCCGTGCATAGCGCGCCGTACAATACTGCTTCTTATCTTTAGTTTCGTTCTTCGTTGCCTTGCTCAGCTCCGGGGGGGAGGGGGGGGAGGTGCTGTCGGCAGTGCGTGGTGATGAAAAGCTGGTTCGAGGGCCCCCCAGTGAATGTTTGCCTAGGGCCCCCACAGACTCTAGAATCACCACTGTGTGTGTGTGTGTGTTGTGTGTGTGTGTGTGTGTGTGTGTGTGTGTGTGTGTGTGTGTGTGTGTGTGTGTGTGTGTGTGTGTGTGTGTGTGTGTGATCCTTGGGGGGGATGGGCACATAAGAGCAGGAAGTGTGAGTTTGTGTGTTACGTTGTTGTGTGTGCGTGGGCGCACCTTGCGAACAGGAAGGCAGGCAACTGCTTGGGGCCCCGGACCAGAAGGGGGCCCCGTGCATAGCGCGCGTAAAATGCTGCTTCTTATCTTTAGTTTCGTTCTTCGTTGCCTTGCTCAGCTCCGGGGGGGAGGGGGGGAGGTGCTGTCGGCAGTGTGTGGTGATGAAAAGCTGGTTCGAGGGCCCCCCAGTGAATGTTTGCCTAGGGCCCCCAGAGACTCTAGAATCACCACTGTGTGTGTGTGTGTGTGTGTGTGTGTGTGTGTGTGTGTGTGTGTGTGTGTGTGTGTGTGGTGTGTGTGTGTGTGTGTGTGTGTGTGTGTGTGTGGTGTGTGTGTGTGTGTGTGTTGTGTGTGGTGTGTGTGTGTGTGTGTGTGTGTGTGTGTGTGTGTGTGTGTGTGTGTGAAGGATATCATGAAGCCTTAATGCAGTCGAATGTAAAACTAAAAAGTGATGATTGATGAAAGTAGTAAATCGGTCAGACCCGAACACAACAGGAGGGTTAGCGGTGCTTTAAACCAGACCTCATTGGAAAAACATGCATTATATGATCCTGTAGATGTTTACATTAAAACACACACTCAATAGCATGAGTACAGGAATCTACGGGATCACATCTTTTACTCGGTGTACACACATCACACATACCTGTTAGTATATTAATGTTTATACAACTTTTATTCCCACTACTGCTGTTTTCCCGCCTATTTAGAGGGACGTTTATTTAGCAATTTATTCAAAATACATGTTTAATAGTGGATAAATGATATGCCGAATTCATCAGAACTAACCAGAACAGCTTACTGTGAACTATCCGGTCTGAAATCAACACATATCTTGATAAATATCCACGTTTTCGTTAAATATACAGTAAGTTGAGTGGAGTTTGGTACCTGTGTGCTTGGGAGACAAATGGAGGTTGAGCGCGCCGCACAGGTTGTCTGTTAGTTTATGAGGCGATGTATGCTAAATACAGAGCTTAATAGAGGATGGAATATCTGCCGAACTCACCAGCATTAACCACAACAGCTTATTATGAATTATTATTGTTTTGAATCAACCTTTATTTGTCATTATACCCATGTTTTCCTTAAATACTCAGATATTTGGGTGGGGTTTGGTACATTGTGTGGTCTGGCCTGAATGGAGCCCGGTGGCTCGGCAGGACAGAGATAGCGGTGCACTGAAACATGTGGTCGACTTTGATAAAGTGGCTAACTTTAGCAACGTCACTTAATGCCATTATCGTAGGAAGTAGTTCTGAAAGTTAGCTGATAGCAGGTTAGCATGGATTCAATCTAGATAGATGAACTACATTTTAAAGCGATATGGATTCATTCTGAAGGGTGTTGCTGCTTTTATTGTTGCTTTTAACTCCTGAGTAAATTAAAAAATGATACATTTTATTTTTGGTGCCAGATTATGATGAAAAAAAATAGACCAGTATATTTACTATGCGTGTTGTTTTTCTCCCTGTCAGATTCAACATGGCAGCCAAGGACATTTTGAGAAGTAATAGGCCATCCATTGTGGACACTTTGTGTGCAGACTACACGCTAATCCTCAACAAAGCTGATGAGAAACAGTTCATAACTCGAGATGAGTACAACAAACTGGAAAGCATCAACAAAGAGAACGATAAGGGCCACGTTGTGAAGTTGGTGGATAAGATCATGGCCAAAGGAGAGGAGAACTGCCAACTCTTCCTGAACCTCCTGCAAACTGATGAGGCTATCCAGGGGACTTTCCCTGAGCTGAAGAACATACTGGAGAAGGAAAACTGCCTCTTGCCACACCCGGTTCAGTCTTCTTCAGTTGACTACACCGGTACGTTAACATGCATACCAATGACTAATACGCAAGCCAAATGTGTGTTACTGTGAGGTTGACATTTTAAAATGTTACGTTTGTAAAGTGTCCTTCTGTTTCCCTCTAATTCCCGCAGATCATCAGCCACAAAGGGGAGAGGAGGTGAGATAACCTAATATTGAAAAAGCACACTTAATGTTAAAATGCTTGCGTCAGGGTTTTTAGTTAGCCTTTGTAAAAAAGACACAATTAACATCCTTATTATCCTTATTAACTTACATTTTGAAAAAAATTCGTTCAATTTCCAAGATGGCCGTCACTTCCATCCAAGTAAACAGTATTTTTAACATTTTCACCACTCGACCAAATTCTGTGATTCTGGTTTTGAGTTACAGCCAAATTCACTAAAGTTCTTCTGAGCGATGTTCTGTCCTTTAAACACAGAACGTTACAATGTGGGGCGTATTAGAAAGCACACTGATACTGATAAGAGTCTTCTATGTTAGCAAGCTACCAACACTGAACACCATGATGTCCCCAGTGTACCTCTACAGTACTACACTCCTACACCCAACACACCTCCACCACCTACAGCTGCACTGCATGTTGGCTACCCAGTTTTCTATTGGCAGATTATTTCAATGTTATGGCTTAGACAACTTCTGAGTCATTCCTAGTGGTTCTCAACTGGTGGGTCGCGACCCAAAAGTGGGTCGTGGACCACTTTTGGGTCGCGATCTATTGACAAAGGAAAAAGTGGGTCCCGAGGCCTGACCAGTTCAGAACCACTGGCTCAGACAACTTCTGAGTCATTCCTGACGTCTGAATGTTGTTTCTACGTTGTTATTAAATGTATGATTTGACACCAAGATCAATTATTGAACGAGTGAAAGTGATTTAATGGCAAAAAAAGGACATTTCTAAAACATCATCGGTGACCGTCTTGAACATTGGCGCCATCTTTTGAGTGGCTTTTTCAAAAGAGTCAACTCAAAGGAGTTTGTTTTGAGTACTTGCTTCCACTTTTGGACTATTTATTAATATATGTAATGATCTGCAGCACTATTTAGCAATGATATCCACATAGCTATTATTATTCATCAAAAACCTTAAAGTGTAAATATATATTAGATTGTGTCCACATAGCCCGGCCCTAATCCATTCCAGCTTCATCATTTTGTGTTTGTGTGAAATTGTTTCTGTTGTTTTCAGTACGAGTTGAAGAGCCAGCCCACCGGCCTCTGCCTGATCATAAACAACAAACATTTCTGTGATGGTGACGTGAGACTAGGAACCGATAAAGATGCTGGTACGTTACAGAGTTGACAGATTTATATTATCATCCCGGTGTTGCCTGATGAAGCCTAACTAGGTTTTATTTGTCTGCAGAAAGCTTGGGAAAGGTGTTCAGCTCGCTGGGGTTCAGAGTGCTGATGTGTAAAGACCAAACCAAGGACCAGATGGAGCGAGCGCTGGAATGCTTTGCTTCTCCGTGCGACCTTTCTCAGCTGCAGGAGTTCAAGGTCAAGGAGTGGACTGGCAGCGGATTCACCAAACTTCGAGAGGCTCCTCAGCATGGCGATGCCTTCATCTGCTGTATTCTCAGTCACGGAGACAAGGGTGTCGTATTGGGGACTGATAGGCAGCCCCTCCGTATCAAACAAATAACGAGAATCTTCATGGCAACTCCTCAATCTCCCCTCACTGCCAAGCCCAAAGTGTTCCTGATCCAGGCCTGCCAGGGGGGCAAGATACATCCTAAGGTGGTATCAGACGATCTGCAGGCTGATGGCTCTCGCTCGACAGGGCACTCGAAATTCATCCCTCAGGAAGCAGATTTTCTAGTTCATACTGCCACTGTTCAAGATTATTATGCTCTAAGAAACCCAGAGAAGGGGAGCTGGTTCATCCAATCTGTCTGTGAGCAGCTAAAAGTGGGCTCTCAGAGGTGAATGTCAGACTCAACATTAATGATATAGTTATTGAAATATCCGAAAGATTTTGTAGATCTAAATCTGATGATAAAATCGTTAACATGTATATTTTACCCTTGACTTAATGTGACCATCATGTGATAACATGTTTTTCTACCCCTATTTTTTTTAGGAAGGAAGAAATTGAAGTCATACTCCGCCGCGTGAACAAGGAAGTAGCCGGAAAGACACTGTTTTGAGATGTGATCCGGAGTGTGGTCCGAAGTGTTATCTGAAGCGTGGTCCGAAGTGTGTTCCAACAACGCAGATGCCCGCAATTTGGCACACCCTGAGGAAGCGTCTTGTGTTGACTCCACATCGCAACTGAAGCCTCATCGTCAGAAATAATGCAACACACAATACTGTGAGGACCCTGCTTTACTGTGTGTGTGGTGTGTGTGTGTGTGTGTGTGTGTGTGTGTGTGTGTGTGTGTGGTGTGTGTGTGGTGTGTGTGTGTGTGTGTGTGTGTGTGTGTGTGTGTGTGTGTGTGTGTGTGTGTGGGGCCCTTTAACGATCTCCCTTCCTCCCTATCAGCACTGACTGAGGGCACCTGGCCGCCGGTACCTGAGGAGTGAAAGTCCCGAGCCAGAGTCTCTCTCTCTCTGCTGAGGATCTGTTTGGAGAGCAGCTACCTGATTCATGCTTCCCTTCATCTTAGTTTGGCATTCAACACCTGGCCCCACACCAGGTTCCACACACACACACACACACACACACACACACACACACACACACACACACACAACACACACACATACACACACCATGTTCACACACACCTACACTACTGACCTTACTGACTAACACCCCCCATGGTGGTAGCTCTTTATTTAAGTTGAATGGTTCATAATAAATATCTTCCTTATATCGTGCCGTTTTTGTTATGGCCCAGAGCCAGGCCATGACGACACACAATGTCTTAGGCTGGAGCCCCACGAGGACGATAACGCAGACGGACCGCAATCGCTATCAAAAAAGCATTCCGTCCACACGCAACAGGCACCGGAAAGTGTCCGTTCACACGAGACCGCTCGAAAGCGCTGGAGACGCTGTAGTACATATGCCGGGCCTGTAAGTGGCGCTGTACTCTGCCACAAAAGCAGCGAAGAAGACTTCCCGC
>JAAKFY010000003.1:26706467-26728967 GCA_011823955.1 Dissostichus mawsoni
AATAGCATGAGTACAGGAATCTACGGGATCACATATTTTACTCGGTGTACACACATCACACATACCTGTTAGTATATTAATATTTATACAACTTTTATTCCCACTACTGCTGTTTTCCCTCGCCTCTTCAGAGGAAAATGAACGTTGCGTAGTAGTAGGAGATAACGGGGAGTGGGACGTTTATTTAGCGATGTATGAGAAATACAGGGCTTAATAGTGGATTAAATATATGCCGAGCTCACCAGCAGTAACCGAAAGAGCTTATTATGAACTAGTCCAGTCTGAAATCAACATATTTTGATAAATACTCAAGTTTTCCTTAAATACACAGTAATGTGACTGGAGTTTGGTACAAATGTGAAGGGCAGCTGCACGTTCCGCATAGAGACCCACAGGTTGTCAGTTCATTTATTTAGCAATTTATTCAAAATACATGTTTAATAGTGGATAAATGATATGCCGAATTCATCAGAACTAACCAGAACAGCTTACTGTGAACTATCCTGTCTGAAATCAACACATATCTTGATAAATATCCACGTTTTCGTTAAATATACAGTAAGTTGAGTGGAGTTTGGTACCTGTGTGCTTGGAGACAAATGGAGGTTGAGTACCGCGTTCCGCACAGGTTGTCTGTTAGTTTATGAGGCGATGTATGCTAAATACAGAGCTTAATAGAGGATGGAATATCTGCCGAACTCACCAGCATTAACCACAACAGCTTATTATGAACTAGTTTAGTCTTAAATCAACGTTTATTTTCAATTATACCCACGTTTCCGTTAAATACAGTCATTTGGGTGGAGTTTGGTACATGTCGTGCTTGTGTGTGTAAGATTATTAAGCAATTTATTCAAAATACAGAGCTTAATAGTAGATCAAATACTTGCCGAATTCATCAGAACTAACCCAAACAGCTTATTGTGAACTAGTTTTGTTTTTAAATCAACGTTTATTTGTCATTATACTCACGTTGTCCTGAAATACTCAGATATTTGGGTGGAGTTTGGAACATTGTGTGGTTTTGTTTGGTTTGGCCTGAATGGAGCCCGGTTGCTAGGCAGGACAGAGATAGCAGCATTGTTTCCTCCGGGGTTACCGGAAGGTCTCCGCCGTTTTATCTCCTTTAAAACAAAAGGTTCCGGTGTTCTGCGATTTTAGCTGAAGGGTTAGTTTGAGCAGGAAATGACATTAATAAGTGGGTTTTTGTTTTGTTTTACATTTGATTCACACATGAATGAATATGTAATGTGTGAATAACAGTGGAATATGTTAATGACAGGCTGTAAATAAGCTCATTAGTGTCTTAGGGTAATTACTAGTGTCTCAGCTGAGATGACAGGTTCATATTTAGGTAAACATTGCTATAGTCTGACAGCTTTGTGCTATTTTTGTGTCTCTTTGTTGTTGTTGTCTCTTTGTTGTTTTGTCTTTTTGTGATGGTTTTCTGTCCTTTTAATAGTTTATTTTGCCTCTCAGTAGGCTAGTAGTTGTGTGTCTTTTTGTGTGTGATGGAAATTAACCAGTTAACCCAAATACCTATTGGCATATTGATTGATAATGAATATAAACTTTAGTTGCACCTCCACTTGAATTATCGCTGTTTGGGAAACCCTTTTTTTGTGTGGCTTTTTAGGATGAAATGAGGGGATATTTTGCCCTAGAACCTCTCTGTTTACTTCAGTCGCCATATTTGTTTGGGTCAAAGAAAGGTGGAAAAGTCTTACGTGGTCAACTCCTTAGTTTTGATTCATAAACCCTGAGGTTCAGGTACATTTTGGGATGTTTTTTAGAAGGAAAGCAATGAGTCTTTCTGACAAAAATGTGTCTTTAGGAGTAAAGAACTCAAAAACATTTCCATGGTCTGGGACGATTGTGTCGTTATTGTCAGGCGTTATACTCTTTAAATGTTCTGCCATTAGCTCCACGTTAGCTCTCTGTTAGCTCTCTGTTAGCTCTCTCTGTTAGCTCTCTGTTAGCTCCACGTTAGCTCTCTGTTAGCTCTCTCTGTTAGCTCTCTGTTAGCTCTCTCTGTTAGCTCTCTCTGTTAGCTCTCTGTTAGCTCTCTGTTAGCTCTCTGTTAGCTCTCTGTTAGCTCTCTCTGTTCTCTCTCTCTGTTAGCTCTCTGTTAGCACTCTGTTAGCTCTCTCTGTTAGCTCTGTTAGCTCTCTGTTAGCTCTCTGTTAGCTCTCTCTTAGCTCCCCGTTAGCCAGCTGCTTCCTCCAGAGGTCAGAGGTCACTGGGCTCTTGGAAAGATGTGCTGATGCTGAACTGTTGGAGGACCTTTGAGCTCAGCGTTGTGTAATCTGTGTGGTTTCAGAGAGAAGATGAAAGTGTTCACGGGAAGCTCCGGCCGCCTCAGAGAGGGTTTGTTCCTGGATGTTTCCCCCGAGATCTCTGTTCTCTCTCTCTGTTAGCTCTCTGTTAGCTCTCTGTTAGCTCTCTGTTAGCTCCCCGTTAGCTCTCCGTTAGCTCTCTGTTAGCTCTCTCTTAGCTCCCCGTTAGCCAGCTGCTTCCTCCAGAGGTCAGAGGTCACTGGGCTCTTGGAAAGATGTGCTGATGCTGAACTGTTGGAGGACCTTTGAGCTCAGCGTTGTGTAATCTGTGTGGTTTCAGAGAGAAGATGAAAGTGTTCACGGGAAGCTCCGGCCGCCTCAGAGAGGGTTTGTTCCTGGACGTTTCCCCCGAGATCTCTGTTCTCTCTCTCTGTTAGCTCTCTGTTAGCACTCTGTTAGCTCACTGTTAGCTCTCTGTTAGCTCTATGTTCTCTCTCTCTGTTAGCTCACTGTTAGCTCTCTGTTAGCTCTCTGTTAGCTCTCTGTTAGCTCTCTCTTAGCTCTCTGTTAGCTCTCTGTTAGCTCTCTCTTAGCTCTCTGTTATCTCTCTGTTAGCTCACTGGCTCTCTGTTAGCTCTCTGTTAGCTCTCTGTTAGCTCTCTCTTAGCTCTCTGTTAGCTCTCTGTTAGCTCTCTGTTAGCTCTCTCTTAGCTCTCTGTTATCTCTCTGTTAGCTCACTGGCTCACTGTTAGCTCTCTGTTAGCTCTCTGTTAGCTCTCTGTTAGCTCTCTCTTAGCTCTCTGTTATCTCTCGTTAGCTCACTGGCTCACTGTTAGCTCTCTGTTAGCTCTCTGTTAGCTCTCTGTTAGCTCTCTGTTAGCTCTCTCTTAGCTCTCTGTTATCTCTCTGTTAGCTCACTGGCTCACTGTTAGCTCTCTGTTAGCACTCTGTTAGCTCTATGTTCTCTCTCTCTGTTAGCTCTGTTAGCTCTCTGTTAGCTCTCTGTTAGCTCTCTCTTAGCTCTCTGTTAGCTCTCTCTTAGCTCTCTGTTAGCTCTCTGTTAGCTCTCTGTTAGCTCTCTGTTAGCTCTCTCTTAGCTCTCTGTTATCTCTCTGTTAGCTCACTGGCTCACTGTTAGCTCTCTGTTAGCTCTCTGTTAGCTCTCTGTTAGCTCTCTGTTAGCTCTCTCTTAGCTCTCTGTTATCTCTCGTTAGCTCACTGGCTCACTGTTAGCTCTCTGTTAGCTCTCTGTTAGCTCTCTGTTAGCTCTCTGTTAGCTCTCTCTTAGCTCTCTCTTAGCTCTCTGTTAGCTCTCTGTTAGCTCTCTGTTAGCTCTCTCTTAGCTCTCTGTTAGCTCTCTCTTAGCTCTCTGTTAGCTCTCTGTTAGCTCTCTGTTAGCTCTCTGTTAGCTCTCTGTTAGCTCACTGTTAGCTCTCTGTTAGCTCTCTCTTAGCTCTCTGTTAGCTCTCTGTTCTCTCAAACAACCAGCCGAACAGGCCGTTCGATAAAACATGAACCTATCAAATCAACTGTTTCCAGATGTTAAATATTAAAGTCCACGCATTAAAGCTACCGTGGGTTAGTGTTACCATGACAACAAGAGGAAGGAACATTGGGAAACACAAAACATGCTGTAGTAATAAAGGTGAATGATTGTTGAACATTTAAATAATACAAATAAATAAACAAGCTAAAAAACATGATTGTAAGAAATAATAATATAATATAAATAGATGTTTATTTAGATTAAACCATTAAAGAGTTTCGCTGTTAGCTGTTGACGTTGATGATGTCACTGACGGTTGCCAGGGAAACCCCGGCCTGTTTGTGTGTGTCGTCGCTGTCTGTTACCTTGACGACGGTGTGATGTAACTCTACCTGAGAGCCAGGTGTGATGCTACAGGGTTATTATGGGATGTAAACAGGAGTCCAGTTACTCTCTGAGTAAAGATTAATAACCCTCTTTAAAGTAGAAACACTACATACTGATATACACCTGAACATCAGCAGGAGAGGACTCTTTAAAGTAGAGACACTACATACTGATATACACCTGAACATCAGCAGGAGAGGACTCTTTAAAGTAGAGACACTACATACTGATATACACCTGAACATCAGCAGGAGAGGACTCTTTAAAGTAGAGACACTACATACTGATATACACCTGAACATCAGCAGGAGAGGACTCTTTAAAGTAGAGACACTACACACTGATATACACCTGAACATCAGCAGGAGAGGACTCTTTAAAGTAGAGACACTACGCACTGATATACACCTGAACATCAGCAGGAGAGGACTCTTTAAAGTAGAGACACTACACACTGATATACACCTGAACATCAGCAGGAGAGGACTCTTTAAAGTAGAGACACTACATGCTGATATACACCTGAACATCAGCAGGAGAGGACTCTTTAAAGTAGAGACACTACACACTGATATACACCTGAACATCAGCAGGAGAGGACTCTTTAAAGTAGAGACACTACACACTGATATACACCTGAACATCAGCAGGAGAGGACTCTTTAAAGTAGAGACACTACATACTGATATACACCTGAACATCAGCAGGAGAGGACTCTTTAAACAGTTCTTACTTATTTGTTCTGAAACCGTTGACCTTTCCTGTCAGTGTTTCTGTTTTTAGGACTCTTTAAAGTGATGTCTGTAAACAGGAGTTCCCCTCATTATTATTTAATCTCACTTCCTGCTTCTTCTCAGAAACACACCTGTCCTTTACCTGCCAGAAACAGAGTGAATTTCTCCTGTGGTTTATTTTAAATCTACTTCTAATTTTACTTTTCTAATTTATTTTATGAATTATTTTAATATTTCTATTGATACGTTATTAGTATTTCATATATAAAGATTTGTTTTAAATCTCTGTCGTTTAAATGTTTTCCTACGAGACAAATGAAACTGATAAGCTTCTATCAGCTCAGGCTTATCATGTAATAAACGCTGATAGAGGATAATTCTCACATTCTGACGCTAAGGGAATCAAACACTGATTGCTCCTGTAACGATTAATTAAACATTTGAAACTGAATTCAAACTCTTGCTCAGAGACTTAAATATTAATATCGTCCTGAAACAGAAACTCGGTGTCAGAGAAGTCCTAAAGTTTTATTCCAGATAAAAACGTTATCGATCCTGAGGGCGAGGCGGCCGTTCCTCCAGTAAACAGAACATATATATATATTTAATTACCAATCTTCACACGGCTAACGAGGCTTCAGGAAACGGGTTAAAGTAAACAAATACAAATCCAGCTTTTCCATTGAGATGCATCGATTTCACCGCAGATTCTTTGCATTTTTAACCTTTCTTGCAGCTGGTTTGAGGACAGTTTGAGGACTCTTTGAGGACGGTTTGAGGACTCTTTGAGGATGGTCCTCAATCTGTCCTCAAACTGTCCTCAAACCTTCCTCAAACTGTCCTCAACTCTTTAAAGTAGAGACTGTTAAGATTGTTAAGCCCCGCCCATACTCGCTAGCTGACCTCTAAGCCCCGCCCCCACCTGTCCGTCATTGATTAGCAGCTTAAACTGGTCAGCAGTAAATCCTGCAGGTCAGTAATCTCCTCTCAGAGCAAGCAGCGACGCACCTGAGGAACTCACAGGTACGCCGGCTTTTATACATTATTATCCCTTATTTATCGACCTATCCTCATCATGGTGCTGCTCAGAACATATCGTTCTCTTATCGACCCATCATCATCATGGTGCTGCTCAGAACATATCGTTCTCTTATCGACCCATCATCATCATCATGGTGCTGCTCAGAACATATCGTTCTCTTATCGACCCATCATCATCATCATGGTGCTGCTCAGAACATATCGTTCTCTTATCGACCTATCATCATCATGGTGCTGCTCAGAACATATCGTTCTCTTATCGACCTATCATCATCATGGTGCTGCTCAAAACATATCGTTCTCTTATCGACCTATCATCATCATGGTGCTGCTCAGAACATATCGTTCTCTTATCGACCCATCATCATCATCATGGTGCTGCTCAGAACATATCGTTCTCTTATCGACCTATCATCATCATGGTGCTGCTCAGAACATATCGTTCTCTTATCGACCCATCATCATCATCATGGTGCTGCTCAGAACATATCGTTCTCTTATCGACCCATCATCATCATCATGGTGCTGCTCAGAACATATCGTTCTCTTATCGACCCATCATCATCATCATGGTGCTGCTCAGAACATATCGTTCTCTTATCGACCTATCATCATCATCATGGTGCTGCTCAGAACATATCGTTCTCTTATCGACCTATCATCATCATCATGGTGCTGCTCAGAACATATCGTTCTCTTATCGACCTATCATCATCATCATGGTGCTGCTCAGAACATATCGTTCTCTTATCGACCTATCATCATGGTGCTGCTCAGAACATATCGTTCTCTTATCGACCCATCATCATCATCATGGTGCTGCTCAGAACATTTCGTTCTCTTATCGACCCATCATCATCATCATGGTGCTGCTCAGAACATATCGTTCTCTTATCGACCCATCATCATCATCATGGTGCTGCTCAGAACATATCGTTCTCTTATCGACCCATCATCATCATCATGGTGCTGCTCAGAACATATCGTTCTCTTATCGACCTATCATCATCATCATGGTGCTGCTCAGAACATATCGTTCTCTTATCGACCCATCATCATGGTGCTGCTCAGAACATATCGTTCTCTTATCGACCCATCATCATCATCATGGTGCTGCTCAGAACATATCGTTCTCTTATCGACCCATCATCATGGTGCTGCTCAGAACATATCGTTCTCTTATCGACCCATCATCATCATCATGGTGCTGCTCAGAACATATCGTTCTCTTATCGACCTATCATCATCATCATGGTGCTGCTCAGAACATATCGTTCTCTTATCGACCCATCATCATCATCATGGTGCTGCTCAGAACATATCGTTCTCTTATCGACCTATCATCATCATGGTGCTGCTCAGAACATATCGTTCTCTTATCGACCTATCATCATCATGGTGCTGCTCAGAACATATCGTTCTCTTATCGACCTATCATCATCATGGAGCTGCTCAGAACATATCGTTCTCTTATCGACCTATCATCATCATGGTGCTGCTCAGAACATATCGTTCTCTTATCGACCTATCATCATCATCATGGTGCTGCTCAGAACATATCGTTCTCTTATCGACCTATCATCATCATCATGGTGCTGCTCAGAACATATCGTTCTCTTATCGACCTATCATCATCATCATGGTGCTGCTCAGAACATATCGTTCTCTTATCGACCTATCATCATCATCATGGTGCTGCTCAGAACATATCGTTCTCTTATCGACCTATCATCATCATCATGGTGCTGCTCAGAACATATCGTTCTCTTATCGACCTATCATCATCATCATGGTGCTGCTCAGAACATATCGTTCTCTTATCGACCTATCATCATCATGGTGCTGCTCAGAACATATCGTTCTCTTATCGACCCATCATCATCATCATGGAGCTGCTCAGAACATATCGTTCTCTTATCGACCCATCATCATCATCATGGTGCTGCTCAGAACATATCGTTCTCTTATCGACCTATCATCATCATCATGGTGCTGCTCAGAACATATCGTTCTCTTATCGACCTATCATCATCATCATGGTGCTGCTCAGAACATATCGTTCTCTTATCGACCTATCATCATCATGGTGCTGCTCAGAACATATCGTTCTCTTATCGACCCATCATCATCATCATGGTGCTGCTCAGAACATATCGTTCTCTTATCGACCTATCATCATCATGGTGCTGCTCAGAACATATCGTTCTCTTATCGACCTATCATCATCATCATGGTGCTGCTCAGAACATATCGTTCTCTTATCGACCCATCATCATCATCATGGTGCTGCTCAGAACATATCGTTCTCTTATCGACCCATCATCATCATCATGGTGCTGCTCAGAACATATCGTTCTCTTATCGACCCATCATCATGGTGCTGCTCAGAACATATCGTTCTCTTATCGACCCATCATCATGGTGCTGCTCAGAACATATCGTTCTCTTATCGACCCATCATCATGGTGCTGCTCAGAACATATCGTTCTCTTATCGACCTATCATCATCATCATGGTGCTGCTCAGAACATATCGTTCTCTTATCGACCTATCATCATCATCATGGTGCTGCTCAGAACATATCGTTCTCTTATCGACCCATCATCATCATCATGGAGCTGCTCAGAACATATCGTTCTCTTATCGACCCATCATCATCATCATGGAGCTGCTCAGAACATATCGTTCTCTTATCGACCCATCATCATCATCATGGAGCTGCTCAGAACATATCGTTCTCTTATCGTCATCGCAAAGTGTGATAAACTGCATCCAGTGTCATTTTTATTGCTGTTTTCTACCTGAACAAATATATAATATTATCGTTTGTTTTTGGTGCCTTTTGAGTTCAGGTTAATCTCAAATTTTATATTTGTTTTGTGTCATTTGAACACATTTAAGTACACTTTATTATGTATTTATTTATCGCAGATTGTGATAAGTAACACTTTTCTCATATGTCCTGCAGCACAACTGAAATGAATACATTAAATATTTAAATAATACATTTAATTGAATGAAAAAAGAATCAATAATAGTAGAAATAAACATAAAACCGGGCTGAATTATGCCAATACATGTGCTTATATATAACTACATATATACATACATTAAAAATGGAAACGTTAGAAAATATATAAAAATACAATCCGTACTATGCTCAAAAGATATTGATATTTGTATTTATTACTATGTTTCCCATTATCCAACACTGATATCCATGCTGGCATTTATGTGGAATTCTCTGCTATTTTAATTATTTAAAAAAAACATAGCTTTTATTTCTAAAGATATAAAGTCCAGGAGCTTTCTATCTTTATTCTGAATTCATTTGTTTTTATTGTTTTTTCTGCTTTTTATTTAGTAACAAAACAATAAAAACACACTTTATTTCAGTTTTATTTGAATGAAAGTCCTCTATAATAACATGAGGAGTTTGATGTGTCCGGTGTGTCACAGTGAAGTGGGTCAGGATGTTTCCTGACCCACTTCACTGTGACACACCGGACACATGAGGAGTGGGTCCGGTGTGTCACAGTGAAGTGGGTCAGGAAACATCCTGACCCACTTCACTGTGACACACCGGACACATGAGGAGTAGCGATGTCACTGTGTTCCGTAGCGATGTCACTGTGTTCCGTAGTGATGTCACTGTGTTCCGTAGCGATGTCACTGTGTTCCGTGGCGATGTCTCTGTGTTCCGTAGCGATGTCTCTGTGTTCCGTAGCGATGTCACTGTGTTCCGTAGCGATGTTACTGTGTTCCGTAGCGATGTCACTGTGTTCCTTGGCGATGTCTCTGTGTTCCGTGGCGATGTCACTGTGTTCCGTAGCGATGTCACTGTGTTCCGTAGCGATGTCACTGTGTTCCTTGGCGATGTCTCTGTGTTCCGTGGCGATGTCACTGTGTTCCGTGGCGATGTCACTGTGTTCCGTAGCGATGTCACTGTGTTCCGTAGCGATGTCACTGTGTTCCTTGGCGATGTCTCTGTGTTCCGTGGCGATGTCACTGTGTTCCGTAGCGATGTCACTGTGTTCCGTAGCGATGTCACTGTGTTCCTTGGCGATGTCTCTGTGTTCCGTGGCGATGTCACTGTGTTCCGTAGCGATGTCACTGTGTTCCGTAGCGATGTCACTGTGTTCCTTGGCGATGTCTCTGTGTTCCGTGGCGATGTCACTGTGTTCCTTGGCGATGTCTCTGTGTTCCTTGGCGATGTCACTGTGTTCCGTGGCGATGTCACTGTGTTCCTTGGCGATGTCACTGTGTTCCTTGGCGATGTCACTGTGTTCCGTGGCGATGTCACTGTGTTCCGTGGCGATGTCACTGTGTTCCGTGGCGATGTCACTGTGTTCCGTAGAGATGTCACTGTGTTCCGCAGCGATGTCTCTGTGTTCCGTAGCGATGTCACTGTGTTCCGTAGCGATGTCTCTGTGTTCTGTAGAGATGTCACTGTGTTCCGCAGCGATGTCTCTGTGTTCCGTAGAGATGTCACTGTGTTCCGCAGCGATGTCTCTGTGTTCCGTAGCGATGTCACTGTGTTCCGTAGCGATGTCACTGTGTTCAGTAGAGATGTCACTGCAGTGTTTCCCCTACCATTGTCTTGTCATACATTTAACATTTTAAATTCCTAAAATGGTTGGGTTTGGCTCTGCAAAACTGTTAGATTTTTTTAAACAATTTTAATCTCATAATATATAAAATGTTTGCTCCTTAATTTACTATTTAAATCTCAGAACATCTGAATTCTCTTGCTCCTAGTTTTTTTACATGTCCTCTGATCACCCCCCTCTCTCTGATCAGTATTCCCAGTGTAATTGATCAGAGATGCTGCTGCTGATCAGTCGATATGAAGCGGATCGTTATGGATTAACCGCCAGAGGAGATCTCCGTTAATCAACCCAACACCGTTAGCCTAGCTTAGCACAATCACTGGCAGTGGAGGGGAACTGTTAGCATGGATATACCAGTTACACTGTTAGTGGTGTGTGAATGTGGGTTAAATGAAATAAAACAATGTTCTCTGTGTATGTAGGCTAAAGGGAAATAGATGAGGCTGCATACTGACCTCATTCAAACTGAGCTCTCTGTTTCAGCCAATCAGGAGAGCCCCTCGTAGATTCAATGCAGTATTTCAAAGTCATTGTAAAGTTGTATTTAATGTCAGATTTATTGTCTCGTTGATGTTGCATTATGTAGCTGCTGTATAAATCCACAATATAAATATATATAATATATTTCTGAAGCCTGGGCTCTTTTCTCCCTCTCAGCGTCGCCTCTCAGGCTCTTTACTGCCTGCTGTCGTCATGGAGACACAAAGAGAGTCATGGGAAAAGTAATCAGACTGTACTGTACACACACACACACTCTCTCTCTCTCTCTCTCTCTCTCTCTCTCTCTCTCTCTCTCTCTCTCTCTCTCTCTCTCTCTCTCTCTCTCTCTCTCTCCTCTCTCTCTCTCTCTCTCTCTCTCTCTCTCTCTCACACCATAAATCATAGCTCTCTGTGTGTGTACAGGGTTATTAGAGTCAGGGTGAGACTTCCTGAGAGAACCTGATGTCCTTATAAACTAAACTAAAGGGGGCGGGACATCTTCTAAGCAGGTTGACCAATCACAACAAAGCTGGCCAGCTAACCATCAGAGCAGAGCCTGAGGGAAGCTGTTCTGTTGTTGTGTTGCAGATATCTGTTAGATTTACAGCTGACATCTGAATACACAACATGTTATCAGCTCTAACACACACACACTGATCACACACGCACACACACACACACACAGGTCAGAGGTCACAGTGAGTCGTTGCAATAGATCATAATGTTTAACTGGACATTCAAATGCGTGTGTGTATCCAGCCGATAAGAGGTCATGTGACGCAGAGCAAACACTGCAGAGGATACACACACACGTCACACACACTCACACGTCACACAAACACGACACACACACAGACACACACATTGACACACACACACACACACACACACACACACCACACACACACACACACACACACAATAATTAAGAATAAAGAGCAGACCCACATGCTGCTTCAAGGGTTAAACATTAAGTCCTTTTTCTTTGTGCTTTAATATAAAGTGTTTTCTGTGTCAAACATTAAAGAGAATAAATTAATAAAGTTAATGTTCTCTGTATTTTCTGAAAGTCAGACGTTAACGAGTAACTGCAGATCAAACAGGAAGTGAGATCACCCTCTGATTCTTTTATAATCTGTGTTTGCCCTGCGTCTCACAGCTCTGACCTTCACTCTGACCCTCAGTGGAAACAGCACACACTGAAACACATTAGAGATCTATCTATACAATCTAAACTGAAAAACAAGCTGGAAATTCGGTCACTACATCTACGGAACACAGTGACATCACTACGGAACACAGTGACATCACTACGGAACACAGTGACATCACTACGGAACACAGTGACATCACTACGGTACACAGTGACATCACTACGGAACACAGTGACATCACTACGGAACACAGTGACATCACTACGGAACACAGTGACATCGCTACGGAACACAGTGACATCGCTAACGGAACACAGTGACATCGCTACGGAACACAGTGACATCGCTACGGAACACAGTGACATCGCTACGGTACACAGTGACATCGCTACGGAACACAGTGACATCACTACGGTACACAGTGACATCGCTACGGAACACAGTGACATCACTACGGAACACAGTGACATCCCTACGGAACACAGTGACATCACTACGGAACACAGTGACATCACTACGGTACACAGTGACATCGCTACGGAACACAGTGACATCACTACGGTACACAGTGACATCGCTACGGAACACAGTGACATCACTACGGAACACAGTGACATCGCTACGGAACACAGTGACATCGCTACGGAACACTGACATCGCTACGGAACACAGTGACATCGCTACGGAACACAGTGACATCGCTACGGAACACAGTGACATCGCTACGGAACACAGTGACATCGCTACGGAACACAGTGACATCGCTACGGAACACAGTGACATCGCTACGGAACACCGCTAAGGAACACAGTGACATCGCTACGGTACACAGTGACATCGCTGCGGAACTCAGTGACATCGCTGCGGAACACAGTGACATCACTGCGGAACACAGTGACATCACTACGGAAAACTCGCGCTCCTATTGGCTAGCAGCTCCAACACATTGTACGTGATAGGCTAAAGCGGGCGGGACATCTCTAGGCTGGGAGGACCAATCACTACAGAGGCCGGCCAGCTAACCAATCAGAGCGGCTCTGGGCGCTGGTTTCGGACAGAGGGTGATTTTATTAATAATGATGATTCTCTTCTTCTATGTTTTGTGTTCCAGCTGCAGGATGAACGGATACGAAACTCCGCCTCTCGCCTCGGGGATCTTCGGGTCCTACGGCTCACCCACCAAGTCAGTGTCTGTTAGCATGGTAGCTTAGCATGGTAGCTTAGCATGTTAGCACGTCTGTTTTTTGATAAAATCTATTTAATTTGGGATTCTTTTTTTGTGCAATTTTTTTCTGTTTTTAAATGAAAGTATATTTTTAAAAAGCTTCTTTTGAGAGTTTAGGTGTTTAATTTATTTATTATCTACGAGGAAAGTCACGTGCATCAGTGTTAATTTCGTCAACGAAAACTATGACGAAAAATGTTCGTCAACGACCTTTTTTACATGACTAAGACGAGACGATGACGAGCTAAAAATAGATTCTTGATAACGAAAACTATGACGAAATGTATATTTAGTTTTCGTTGACGAGATGGGACTAAGGTGTTAATGGTGGACTATCGGACATTCAAAATGCAGGGTATTTTCCCCCAATTGTCCGTCTTGTCTGTCAAAATGCATCTTACGTTTCTAACTTGCAATATCATTATTTCCGCTCTCTTCACTCCAGAAGAGCGATCTCCCTGTGTCTCTCAGTGTGCGGGGGGCGGGGCCTAACTCTCTCCCTGTGTCTCTCAGTGTGCGGGGGGCGGGGCCTAACTCTCTCCCTGTGTCTCTCTGTGTGCGGGGGGCGGGCCTAACTCTCTCCCTGTGTCTCTCTGTGTGCGGGGGCGGGGCCTAACTCTCTCCCTGTGTCTCTCTGTGTGCGGGGGGCGGGGCCTAACTCTCTCCCTGTGTCTCTCTGTGTGCGGGGGGCGGGGCCTAACTCTCTCCCTGTGTCTCTCTGTGTGCGGGGGGCGGGGCCTAACTCTCTCCCTGTCTCTCTGTGTCTCTCTGTGTGCGGGGGGCGGGGCCTAACTCTCTCCCTGTGTCTCTCTGTGTGCGGGGGCGGGGCCTAATCTCTCCCTGTGTCTCTCTGTGTGCGGGGGGCGGGGCCTAACTCTCTCCCTGTGTCTCTGTGTGCGGGGGGCGGGGCCTAACTCTCTCCCTGTGTCTCTCTGTGTGAGGGGGCGGGGCCTAACTCTCTCCCTGTGTCTCTGTGTGCGGGGGGCGGGGCCTAACTCTCTCCCTGTGTCTCTCTGTGTGCGGGGGGCGGGGCCTAACAGACACGCTGCAGCGGCACACAGAGACTCACACTCTACAAGGCTCGATGTGGACAAAGCTCGTTTGCCATTAGTGTTTTCGTGTTAGCGTGTTGACACGAGTAGAGCAGTCTGTCCAAACAGCCGGCCAAAAGGCGTCATATTCAGTCGGAGAAATGCACAATTTTTGACTTCCTTAACTCGTAGCTCTGTTGCCCCAATTACGATTAACGTTATCACATCAGGTGCGCAGAGGTGGGAGAAGTAGGCCTACTCAGATCTTGTAGTTAAGTAAAAAAAGACCAAAGTGTAGGAAGAGTTCCTCAAATAAAAGTATGATCATCAAAATACAGTGAAAGTAGTATTGATGTGCAGATTGGTCCATTTCAGAATAATATATCTGATATGTTTTATAATGATTGATCATGAAAGTGTTCTCAAGCTGGTAAAGGTGCAGCTAGTTTGAATGGCTTTGTATTCTGCAGGGTAGCTGGAGGATTTACTCCAGGTGGAACTAAAGTCTGATTTAACACTTGGTTAGATTTCACATCATTCATCCACATCTGTGAAGTAACTAAAGGTATTAATACATGTAGAGGAGTAGAAGTACTCCATGTACCTCTGAACTGTAGAGGAGTAGAAGTACACCATGTACCTCTGAACTGTAGAGGAGTAGAAGTACTCCATGTACCTCTGAACTGTAGAGGAGTAGAAGTACACCATGTACCTCTGAACTGTAGAGGAGAGTACACCATGTACCTCTGAACTGTAGAGGAGTAGAAGTACACCATGTACCTCTGAACTGTAGAGGAGTAGAAGTACACCATGTACCTCTGAACTGTAGAGGAGTAGAAGTACACCATGTACCTCTGAACTGTAGAGGAGGAGAAGTACACCATGTACCTCTGAACTGTAGAGGAGTAGAAGTACACCATGTACCTCTGAACTGTAGAGGAGTAGAAGTACACCATGTACCTCTGAACTGTAGTGGAGTAGAAGTACACCATGTACCTCTGAACTGTAGGAGTAGAAGTACACCATGTACCTCTGAACTGTAGTGGTAGAAGTACACCATGTACCTCTGAACTGTAGTGCAGGAGAAGTACACCATGTACCTCTGAACTGTAGAGGAGTAGAAGTACACCATGTACCTCTGAACTGTAGAGGAGTAGAAGTACACCATGTACCTCTGAACTGTAGAGAGTAGAAGTACACCATGTACCTCTGAACTGTAGAGGAGTAAAAGTACACCATGTACCTCTGAACTGTAGAGGAGTAGAAGTACACCATGTACCTCTGAACTGTAGAGGAGTACAAGTACACCATGTACCTCTGAACTGTAGAGGAGTACAAGTACACCATGTACCTCTGAACTGTAGAGGGAGTACAAGTACACCATGTACCTCTGAACTGTAGAGGAGTAGAAGTACACCATGTACCTCTGAACTGTAGAGGAGTAGAAGTACACCATGTACCTCTGAACTGTAGAGGAGTAGAAGTACACCATGTACCTCTGAACTGTAGAGGAGTACAAGTACACCATGTACCTCTGAACTGTAGTGGAGTAGAAGTACACCATGTACCTCTGAACTGTAGAGGAGTACAAGTACACCATGTACCTCTGAACTGTAGTGGAGTAGAAGTACACCATGTACCTCTGAACTGTAGTGGAGTAGAAGTACACCATGTACCTCTGAACTGTAGTGGAGTAGAAGTACACCATGTACCTCTGAACTGTAGAGGAGTAGAAGTACACCATGTACCTCTGAACTGTAGTGGAGTAGAAGTACACCATTTACCTCTGAACTGTAGTGGAGTAGAAGTACACCATGTACCTCTGAACTGTAGTGGAGTAGAAGTACACCATTTACCTCTGAACTGTAGAGGAGTAGAAGTACACCATGTACCTCTGAACTGTAGAGGAGTAGAAGTACACCATGTACCTCTGAACTGTAGTGGAGTAGAAGTACACCATTTACCTCTGAACTGTAGTGGAGTAGAAGTACACCATGTACCTCTGAACTGTAGTGGAGTAGAAGTACACCATTTACCTCTGAACTGTAGAGGAGTAGAAGTACACCATGTACCTCTGAACTGTAGTGGAGTAGAAGTACACCATTTACCTCTGAACTGTAGTGGAGTAGAAGTACACCATGTACCTCTGAACTGTAGTGGAGTAGAAGTACACCATGTACCTCTGAACTGTAGTGGAGTAGAAGTACACCATGTACCTCTGAACTGTAGAGGAGTAGAAGTACACCATGTACCTCTGAACTGTAGAGGAGTAGAAGTACACCATGTACCTCTGAACTGTAGTGGAGTAGAAGTACACAGTAGCAAAACATTTAAATACTCCAGTAAAGTACAAGTACCTCAACATTTGTACTGTCCCATTGATTCCAATTTCAGAAACCTGTATTTGCCTAACTGAATTGGTTTAAAGAGAGAACACATTTTGACTAAAATGTAATTTTTCATCGACTAAAACTATGAAGGATAGGAATGACTAAAATGTGACTAAAACTAATAACCATTTTCATCTTAAGACTAAATCAAAAACAGCTGCCAAAATTAACACTGACGTGCATGTTAGCTTAGCATATTAGCATGTCAGTATTGCATTACATTAATTTGTGATTTAATTGACTATTCTTTACATTTTTAAAATGTAAATTTTTTTTTTTTGAAAGCTCTTTTTGAAGAGTTTAGGTTTTTAATGTATTTATTATCTCCGAGGAAAGTCACGTTCAGCTTTGGTAAATAATTGAATTCATGTCAGAACAGCAGACAGGTTGACCTATATTATATTTATGGTGTTTATCCAGACAATTTAAAGTGGACCTATCGTGCTATCTTTGTATCATATATTGTAGGGCCAGACCAGTGGCTCCGCCTATGGGCCAGACCAGTGGCGCCGCCTATGGGCCAGACCAGTGGCGCCGCCTATGGGCCAGACCAGTGGCTCCGCCTATGGGCCAGACCAGTGGCGCCGCCTATGGGCCAGACCAGTGGCTCCGCCTATGGGCCAGACCAGTGGCGCCGCCTATGGGCCAGACCAGTGGCGCCGCCTATGGGCCAGACCAGTGGCGCCGGCTATGGGCCAGACCAGTGGCTCCGCCTATGGGCCAGACCAGTGGCGCCGGCTATGGGCCAGACCAGTGGCTCCGCCTATGGGCCAGACCAGTGGCGCCGCCTATGGGCCAGACCTATATAAAACATGTCGGTGAAGATCATGTATTTTATCCACGCCTCATTTCGCTCTATTTGCTCTTTTTAGCCCTGTTTTTGCAAGGGCTGATTCAGTGAGAAACTTCTTCGCTGCTTTTGTGGCAGACTACAGCGCCACCTACAGGCCTGGCATATGTACTACAGCGCCACCTACAGGCCTGGCATATGTACTACAGCGTCTCCAGCGCTTTCGAGCGGCAATGGCCGTGGCCGTCTCCTCCTGATAGGTGGAGAGTCGGCCATATAGGCGGAGCTCCCCGTTTCTGACGTCAGAACAATTTCTAATCTGGATCAGTCTGGATCAGCTCCGTTGCAGCCCCGTTTTTAGAGACTTGGGTACGGAGGAAAAGAGAGGGTTGTGTTTTCTGACACTTGGTGAGTTCCCTGACACACCGGGGACACATATTCATGTATAAAAGACGTACAAAAGTGCATTTTGCATGATAGGTCCCCTTTAAGTAATAATTAAAGGTATTTTTAAGTGTTTTTGCTCCACGTTTGTATCAGTTTCAGCTGTAAAACAGTCTGTGAGCATGACAGGGTAAATATTGCTGCCTCTCTGTTCGTCTAAAGAACCTTAAATTAATATTTAATGATCAGTGTAACTCTGTAACTGCAGCTTCATGTGAGGAACGCTCAGATAAAGCATTACATTAGAGAGTTTTAGGGTCACATGACTGGTCACATGACGACTGATCACATGACGACTGATCACATGACGACTGATTCAGGGAGTGTTAATACATGTATGCAGTTAATGTGTATTTAAACATGTGATCACGGTGTGTTCAGAGCTGACGCAGGGAAACTGGAGCTCGCCTCTAATTGATCCTCTTATTTAATCTGAGCGGCTAATTTCACAATCTGCTCACACACTCACTCAGCACTGCGCTCTTATTCTGAAAACCACGCTATTTTCAGAATAAAACACGTGAATAAAAAAATGTAATCGGAACAAAAAAAAGACACAACTCTTATTCTGAAAAACATCGTATTTTCAGAATAAAACACGTGTGAAAAGCTGATATTTTTCAGGTTATTATTATTATTAGGCAGCTCTTTAAATACAGGCTTGGATTAGGTAAGAAAATGAATGCGCTCTTATTTTGAAATAATGTGTTGAAAGCCTAATCGGCTCTCCTGATTGGCTGAAATAACTCCATGTCAAAAAAAATAATATGATTTTTTTTATATTTTCTGTCAAAATTGAGCAAAAATATTATCACTAATCTGTCTGGAAAGATATTGCATTTCAATTAACAACCTCTTTCAACCTTTTTGAAATGAACACAGCATCACAGCGCCTTGCCCTTCACAATAAAAGCCCAATAAATACACAGTAAATATTTGAAAACACTAGAAATATTTATATTCACTAAATGTGTTGGCCAGCGTGTTTTCTCTGACCAGGTGAGTCAGTGAAGTTAAAAAATGTGCATTCTTTAAATGACGTTAAACCCTGTCAGTGTTTACAGGTGAGCAGGTCTCTCTCCTCGTTAATCAATTATAGATGATGTCATCAGTCAGAATAAATAAAAAAGTGTGAACGTGAGAGAATATCCAGTTTCTCTGCATCGAGTCACGATGACGTCCAGCTGTCAGACATCTCGTCCTCTCGTGTTCACACCGAGAAATAAACACCAGATATCACGGTCAGAAACTGAGAAAGCAGCAGAGTTTGATCTTTCCCACTGGCCTTGAACACACCATTGTGACAAAAAACACTTCCTTCAGTAAGAAAGAAATGTCACCAGAAATAAAGGGTTGCTCTAAAAATATTCTGTAAAAACCAATATATTCTGCTCTTCTTAGAGTCACTGGGAAGCGTTGAATGACCCTGCTGGGATCAAAGGTCACCAGACAAGAATTCAGAGAAACTCACAGCGAGCTGTTCCTGAATATTGAAATAAATAATAATGTATATTTAAAATAATTGTATTTCTCTCTCTCTCAGTGGCCATGGCTCTCAGTCTCCGGAGCCTCTTCATCAAAAAGCCAAGTCCGGTGCCAAAGCTCTCTACGGTGAGTTCAGGGTTCATCCTGTATCTCAGTTATTATCAAATACACATACAATAAGCTGTCATATTGTAGGTTAAAGTCAGTGTTTCCCCTCGTTAACCCTCTCCTCGTTAACCCTCTCCTGGTTAACCCTCCCCTCGTTAACCCTCCCCTGGTTAACCCTCTCCTCGTTAACCCTCCCCTGGTTAACCCTCCCCTCGTTAACCCTCCCCTCGTTAACCCTCCCCTGGTTAACCCTCCCCTGGTTAACCCTCCCCTGGTTAACCCTCCCCTGGTTAACCCTCTCCTCGTTAACCCTCCCCTGGTTAACCCTCCCCTGGTTAACCCTCTCCTCGTTAACCCTCTCTTGCTTAACCCTCCCCTGGTTAACCCTCTCCTCGTTAACCCTCTCCTCGTTAACCCTCTCCTCGTTAACCCTCCCCTCGTTAACCCTTCCCTCGTTAACCCTCCCCTCGTTAACCCTCCCCTCGTTAACCCTCCCCTGGTTAACCCTCCCCTCGTTAACCCATCCATCCACCATCTTCTCCCGCTTATCCGTGGTCGGGTCGGGGGGTAGCAGTTCCAGCAGAGAGCCCCAAACTTTCTTTTCCCTGGCCACATCAACCAGCTCTGACTGGGGGATCCCAAGGCGCTCCCAGGCCAGCGAAGAGATATAATCCCTCCACCTGGTCCTAGGTCTACCCCTTGGTCTCTTCCCAGCTGGACGTGCCTGGAACACCTCCCTAGGGAGGCGCCCAGGTGGCATCCTTACTAGGTGCCCGAACCACCTCAACTGGCTCCTTTCGACGCGAAGGAGGAGCGGTTCAACTCCGAGTCCCTCCCGGATGACTGAACTTCTCACCTTATCCCTAAGGGAGACGCCAGCCACCCTGCGGAGAAAACCCATCTCGGCCGCTTGTATCCGCGATCTCGTTCTTTCGGTCATGACCCATCCTTCATGACCATAGGTGAGGGTAGGAACGAAAATGGCCCGGTAGACAGAGAGCTTTGCCTTCTGGCTCAGCTCTCTTTTCGTCACAACGGTGCGGTAAAGCGACTGCAGTACCGCTCCCGCTGCTCCGATTCTCCGGCCCATCTCACGCTCCATTGTTCCCTCACTCGAGAACAAGACCCCGAGATACTTGAACTCCTTCACTTGGGGTAAGGACTCATTCCCTACTTGGAGTGGACAGTCCATCGGTTTCCTGCTGAGAACCATGGCCTCAGATTTGGAGGTGCTGATCCTCATCCCAGCCGCTTCACACTCGGTTGCGAACCGATCCAGTGAGTGCTGCAGGTCGCAGACCGATGAAGCCATTAGAACCACATCATCTGCAAAAAGCAGTGGTGCAATCCTTAGTCCACCGAACTGCAGACCCCCCCCCCCACGACTACGCCTCGAAATCCTATCCATGTATATTACAAACAGGATCGGTGACAAAGCGCAGCCCTGGCGGAGGCCAACCCTCACCGGAAATGGGTCCGACTTACTGCCGAGGACCCGGACACAGCTCTCGCTTTGGGAGTACAGAGATTGGATGGCCCTGAGTAGAGACCCCCTCACCCCATACTCCTGCAGCACCTCCCACAGTAACTCCCTGGGAACTCGGTCATACGCCTTCTCCAAGTCTACAAAACACATGTAGACCGGATAAGCATACTCCCAGGCCCCCTCCAGGATCCTTGCGAGAGTAAAAAGCTGATCCGTCGTTCCACGACCAGGACGGAATCCGCATTGTTCCTCCTCAATCTGAGGTTCGACAATCGGCCTGACCCTCCTTTCAAGTACCTTAGAGTAAACTTTCCCGGGGAGGCTGAGTAGTGTGATGCCTCTGTAATTGGCACACACCCTCTGATCCCCCTTTTTGAAAAGGGGAACCACCACCCCGGTCTGCCACTCCTTCGGTACTGTTTCCGACTTCCACGCAACATTGATGAGACGTGTCAACCATGACAGTCCCTCAACACCCAGAGCCTTCAGCATTTCTGGGCGGATCTCATCCACCCCCGGGGCTTTGCCACTGTGGAGTCGTTTGACGACCTCAGTGACCTCCCCCCGGGAGATTGGTGTTGATCCCCCGTCATACTCCAGCTCTGCCTCTAACATAGAGGGCGGAGTTGTCGGGTTCAGGAGTTCCTCAAAGTGTTCCTTCCAACGCCCTAACACTCCATCAGTTGAGGTCAACAACGTCCCATCCTTACTGTACACAGCTTGGATGGTTCCCTGCTTCCCCCTCCTGAGGTGTCGGACAGTTTTCCAGAACAACTTTGGTGCCGCCCGAAAGTCCTTTTCCATGGCTTCTCCGAACTTCTCCCACACCCGCTGCTTTGCCTCGGCCACGGCTGAGGCTGCTGCCCTTCGGGCCCGTCGGTACCTTGCAACTGCCTCGGGAGTCCCCCGGGATAACAAATCCCTGAAGGCCTCCTTCTTCAGTCGGACGGCTTCCCTGACCACCGGTGTCCACCAGGAGGTTCGAGGGTTACCGCCCCTTGAGGCACCTAAGACCTTGAGACCACAGCTCCCCGCCGCGGCTTCGGCAATAGAGGCTTTGAACACCGCCCACTCTGGTTCAATGTCCCCAACCTCCACAGGAATGCCCGAAAAGCTCCGCCGGAGGTGTGCGTTGAAGGCCTCCTGAACTTGGGCCTCCTCCAGACGTTCCCAGTTCACCCGAACTACACGTTTGGGCTTACCAGGTCTGTCCAAGGCTTCCCCCGCCACTCGACCCAACTCACCACCAGATGGTGATCAGTTGACAACTCCGCCCCTCTCTTTACCCGAGTGTCCAAAACATACGGCCTCAGGTCCGATGATACGATAACGAAATCGATCATGGACCTTCTGCCTAGGGTGCTCTGGTACCA
>JAAKFY010000003.1:26733967-26743967 GCA_011823955.1 Dissostichus mawsoni
GTTTCCCATACATTGATTTATTTGTGGCGGACGATATTTATTTGTGGCGGGCCGCCACAAATAAATATCGTCCGCCACAAATGGATCTCATAAAAAAAATAAAAAAAATAAAAAAATTTTTTATTTTGGTGGTCTGATGGATAGTGAGGTGGGCTGATGATCGGAAGGTTGCGAGTACAAATCCCGCCTGGAACACCACTACTAGTGTGCCCTTGAGTAAGGCACTTAGCCCTCAGTTACTCCAGGGAGAATGTCCCTGTAGCTGGTCATTGTAAGTCGCTTTGGAATAAGGCGTCTGCTAAATGCCTAAATGATATTGTTGGGAGAATGAACCCCACAGATCCTCCGGTGTGTCTCACTCATTAACAACGCAACACAGAGCAACAAGAACGTTGTCTACAGAAGCCATGAACTCGCATGTATTTTCTTATTTGAGGAGGGGGCGGATGCGTGGGCCAACCGAATAGGTTAAGGGCCTTTGGCTTTTCTTGCTGGGGGGGGGGGGGGGTGCGGTGCGGTGCCCCCACAAATAGAATCAAATTCTGTGGGAAACACTGAAAGCAGCTATTATGTTCCAGAACTTTGGGATTTCAGCGTCTGCAGACCATTTACATGCACTAACCCTTTAAAAACCCTTATTTGTACGTGTTCAGAAGGACCTGGAGTACTTCCCGGTGTCGTCTCTTCATGTTTTGTAATAGTTGTTGTGTATTTGTACACAGAAGGACCTGGAGTACTTCCCGGTGTCGTCTCTTCATGTTTTGTGATACTTGTTGTGTATTTGTACACAGAAGGACCTGGAGTACTTCCGGTGTCGTCTCTTCATGTTTTGATACTTGTTGTGTATTTGTACACAGAAGGACCTGGAGTACTTCCCGGTGTCGTCTCTTCATGTTTTGTGATACTTGTTGTGTATTTGTACACAGAAGGACCTGGAGTACTTCCCGGTGTCGTCTCTTCATGTTTTGTGATACTTGTTGTATTTGTACACAGAAGGACCTGGAGTACTTCCCGGTGTCCTCCCTGCTGCAGGTTCAGGCCGTGATGAACTCCTGCAGCTTCGACTCTCTGCTGGCTCTCGTGTGCGAGAGACGGGGCAGAGCAAACCAGACCTGCACCTGTTCCAGTGCGACCACATCAAGGTAATATATATATATTAATGTATATATTATTACTACTAAACACTAACCAGTGTAGAGCGGTCAGTAACTGTCCCCCCCCAGGCGAACCTGATCCAGGCCGACATCGAGAGCGCCGTGACGGACGCTAAAGGAGGGAAGAGAGGAGGAGACCAGAGGCTCTACGGTAACACTGTACAAATACACACATATACATCCTGTACTTAGGTAGAAGTACTGTACAAATACACACATATATACATCCTGTACTTAGGTAGAAGTACTGTACAAATACACACATATATACATCCTGTACTTAGGTAGAAGTACTGTACAAATACTGCATTACACGTTAAAGTACTGCAATGGGAATGGTACTTCAGTATACTGAAGAAAAAGGTATTTCAAGTATTAGAATGAAGTACTCATTGCAGAAAAGTGTTTGAATTAATACCAATAAATGAAAAGCTAGCTTTACTTTGAAGGAGAAGACGTAACAGGCTTTTACTTTGAAGGAGAAGACATCACAGGCTTTTATTTTGAAGGAGAAGACATCACAGGCTTTTATTTTGAAGGAGAAGATATCACAGGCTTTTATTTTGAAGGAGAAGATATTACAAGCTTTTATTTTGAAGAGAAGATATCACAAGCTTTTATTTTGAAGGAGAAGATATCACAAGCTTTTATTTTGAAGGAGAAGATATCACAAGCTTTTAACGCATCCTGTACTGTAATATATTTATATTTCAGTTTTTGTAAACAAACTCACATTTAAATATGTTTCTTATTTTAATCTACAAAAAAAATAACATTAAAGATTTAATAAATGCAGTTTTGTGTCTAAAGCTTCTCTGATTGGTCGATCTGTCCTCAGGATGATCCTGAAGAGTGACGGGGTGATCCCCCCCTCCCGCTAACCCGCGCCCCCGAGCCCCCCTCCTCAACCAATCAGGTGGACGTAAAGAGCCGAGCAGCCGCCTGGTCAGCCTGGACCAATGAGCAGCAAGACTGTGAGTGATGTCATCGACTGCAGGAGGAATATAAATATATTTTTGAATGTTTTAATATTAATTTAAACCTTTATTTATATCTTTGTTCGTATTAAACTCTGATGGTTTCAGTAGCAGGGCTTTATTTGTATTTATTTGTTATTTCTAACCCAAAAAACTTGTATTGTTATAATGATGTCCCGTGTGTTCAGGTGAGAAGCAGCGCCACATCTACGAGGAGGACGAGGGGGGGGACACGTCTGCAGCCAGAGTGGACCGGGACGTGGTGAGCTCTGTTATACTATGCAGCTGCAGCTCAATCTGAGGTCAGAGAGTCCGCAGACAAGAGATTTCATCTGAAGGATGGAAAGTCATCTGAGAGGAAATCTGCTTACATAAAGACTGCCAGGCTCTTATTTTGAAGGGGAAACAGCACAGGCTCTTATTTTGAAGGGGAAGACATCACATGCTTTTATTTTGGAGGAGAAGACATCACAGGCTTTTATTTTGAAGGAGCAGACATCACAGGCTTTTATTTTGGAGGAGAAGACATCCCAGGCTTTTATTTTGAAGGACAATACATCACAGGCTTTTATTTTGAAGGTTAATACATCACAGGCTTATGTTTTGAAGAAGACATCACAAGCTTTTATTTTGGAGGAGAAGACATCACAGGCTTTTATTTGAAGGAGAAGACATGATAGGCTTTTATTTTGAAGGAGCAGACATCACAGGCTTTTATTTTGGAGGAGAAGACATCACAGGCTTTTATTTTGAAGGAGAATACATCACAGGCTTTTATTTTGAAGGAGAATACATCACAGGCTTTTATTTTTAAGGAGAAGACATCACAGGCTTTTATTTTGAAGGAGAAGACATCACAAGCTTTTATTTTGGAGGAGAAGACATCACAGGCTTTTATTTTGAAGGAGAAGACATGATAGGCTTTTATTTTGGAGGGGAAGACATCACAGGCTTTTATTTTGACGGGGAAGTGAAATAGGCTTTTATTTTGGAGGAAAAGACAGCACAAGCTTTTATTAAACCTACCTTTATTTTTGAAAGAGTGGTTATACAGGCTTTTATTTTGAAAGAGTGGTTATAACAGGCTTTTATTTTGTAAGAGGAGTTATAACAGGATTTTATTTTGGAGAAGACATTGCAGACTTTTTTTGAAAGAGGAGTTATAACGGGCTTTTATTTTGGCAGCAAATCCTGAACCACATCCTGGACGACGTGGAGTTCTTCGTGATGAAACTGCAGAAATCTACGGAGGCTTTCAGCGAACTCTCAAAGAGGAAGAAGAACAAGAAGGGCAAGAAGAAGGGCCCGGGGGTGAGGAGAAGGGCCCGGGGGGTGAGGAGGAGCCCGGGGGGGTGAGGAGGAGGGCCCGGGGGGTGAGGAGGAGGGCCGGGGGGTGAGGAGGAGGGCCCGGGGGTGAGGAGGAGGGGCCGGGGGGGTGAGGAGAGGGCCCGGGGGGTGAGGAGAGGGCCCGGGGGTGAGGGAGAGGGCCCGGGGGGTGAGGAGAAGGGCCCGAGGGGTGAGGAGAGGGCCCGGGGGGTGAGGAGGAGGGTACTAAGATGTTGTTATTGATAGATGTTGTTGTTGATAGATGTTGTTATTGATCGATGTTGTTATTGATCTGTCTCCAGAGGGCGTGCTGACCCTCAGGTCCAAGCCTCCGTCAGAGGAAGAGTTCGTCGACTGTCTGCAGAAATTCAAGCAGGCCTTCAATCAGCTGGTAGCTCCTCTTCATCATCCTCTTCATCACGTTTGTTGTTTACTAACTGTTGTTGTTGACTGTTGTTGACTGTTGTGGTTGTCTGTTGTTGTTGTCTCTTTAGGGGAAGCTGAGGGATCACATCCAGAACCCGAGTGCTGAAGACTTGCTGCACTTCCTGTTCTCTCCCCTCAGGATGGTCAGACTTACTATTTCAAATATATTTATATTTATACATTCACTCTAATACAGTGGTTCTCAACTGGAGGGTCCGCGACCCACCAGTTGAGAACCACTGTATTAGAGTTTCGAGTGGGTCGCAGATGTGGGAGTGAAAAATAAAATATATTATTATTTATTTATTTTTTGTTGAAAAAAGTCACACTTTTATTTTGAAGGCCCGATGTTCTAACGCTGTGCGTGCAGAAGGCGTTGGACTGGAAGTACCGGAGAACATCAACGGTTTTTGAAAGCTCACGTAGTGATCATCTTCTCAATAAAACATCTTTGCTGATGTTTTCTCGAGTCTTCTGGCCAATCAGAATCAAGATGGTTGCCGGAAGTCCCCACGGAGAATAACTTTGCGGTAGAACTACTCTTTATACATCCATGGGTACAACTTCAGATACAAATGAACACATGATGAGATATGACCCCCGGTCTGATGACTGACAGGTCACAGAACAATGGGGGCTATCTCCCCTTACCCACAAAGTGAGTCACACAGACTCTCTCCTCTTTGAGGAGCAGCAAGCTGTCAGAACTAAGTGAAACACAAACAATGGCATCAAATATTATTAATATGTCGGGTTGCAAGAGATCTATTTATTTTCTTCTCAGAGTGTACCAGAATGCAGGGCCGTCCCCTCTACACGCAGATCACGCAGACTGCCTGGGGCCTCA
The DNA here is from genome assembly GCA_011823955.1 of Dissostichus mawsoni. NCBI lineage: Eukaryota > Metazoa > Chordata > Actinopteri > Perciformes > Nototheniidae > Dissostichus > Dissostichus mawsoni. The sequence continues at coordinate 26,738,698 of JAAKFY010000003.1, forward strand.
CCTTGCAGAGGGGCCTCACCTTGCGGAGGGGGCCTCACCTCGCGGAGGGGGCCTCACCTCGCGGAGGGGGCCTCACCTCGCGGAGGGGGCCTCACCTCGCGGAGGGGGCCTCACCTTGCGGAGGGGGCCTCACCTTGCGGAGGGGGCGGAGGGGGCCTCACCTTGCGGAGGGGGCCTCACCTTGCGGAGGGGTACTCACCTCGCGGAGGGGGCGGAGGGGGCCTCACCTTGCGGAGGGGCCTCACCTCGCGGAGGGGGCCTCATCTTGCAGAGGGGGCCTCACCTCGCGGAGGGGGCCTCACCTCGCGGAGGGGGCCTCATCTTGCGGAGGGGGCCTCACCTCGCGGAGGGGGCCTCATCTGAGCGCACCGTTATGCGCTTATGCGGCGCAATTAGTGTAAGCGCGGCACAGTTTCGCCGCTGCGACACAGAGGGCCTCATCATATAACTTTGCGTGGGGGCTTCAAATTGGCCAGGGACGGCCCTGCCAGAATGCGTAGTTTATATGTTAGTATTTCTAAAATCTCCTGGGGAGAATCCCCCCAGACCCCCCTTCTGGGGTTTGGTTTTCAGCATGTGTGCCTTTTTATGTCATACAGTTCAGCTTTGATTCCATCATCTCATTAAACCTTTTTTAAAAGCATTCTTTAGTACTGTGAAGGGATATAAGGGATGCACTGTACTTCACTTTATATATTACAGGTGGTACAGTCCTCGGGGGGAGCCGGTTAACACCTGTATTATATATTACAGGTGGTACAGTCCTCGGGGGGAGCTGATTAACACCTGTATTATATATTACAGGTGGTACAGTCCTCGGGGGGAGCTGATTAACACCTGTATTATATATTACAGGTGGTACAGTCCTCGGGGGGAGCTGATTAACACCTGTATTATATATTACAGGTGGTACAGTCCTCGGGGGGAGCCGGTTAACACCTGTATTATATATTACAGGTGGTACAGTCCTCGGGGGGAGCCGGTTAACACCTGTATTATATATTACAGGTGGTACAGTCCTCGGGGGGAGCCGATTAACACCTGTATTATATATTACAGGTGGTACAGTCCTCGGGGGGAGCTGGTTAACACCTGTATTATATAATACAGGTGTTAACCAGGTGGTACAGTCCGCTGGTTAACACCTGTATTATATGTTCCAGGTGGTACAGTCCGCTGGTTAACAACTGTATTATATATTACAGGTGGTACAGTCCGCTGGTTAACACCTGTATTATATGTTCCAGGTGGTACAGTCCGCTGGTTAACACCTGTATTATATGTTCCAGGTGGTACAGTCCATTGGTTAACACCTGTATTATATATTACATGTGGTACAGTCCACTGGTTAACACCTATATTATATGTTCCAGGTGGTACAGTCCATTGGTTAACACCTGTATTATATGTTCCAGGTGGTACAGTCCGCTGGTTAACACCTGTATTATATGTTCCAGGTTGTACAGTCCATTGGTTAACACCTGTATTATATATTACAGGTGGTACAGTCCGCTGGTTAACACCTGTATTATATGTTCCAGGTGGTACAGTCCATTGGTTAACACCTGTATTATATATTACAGGTGGTACAGTCCGCTGGTTAACACCTGTATTATATGTTCCAGGTGGTACAGTCCATTGGTTAACACCTGTATTATATGTTCCAGGTGGTACAGTCCATTGGTTAACACCTGTATTATATGTTCCAGGTGGTACAGTCCGCGGGGGGCAGCGATCTCCCCGCTCTGTTTTGGTTCCTCTCCTCTCCAGAGACGCTGTGGACTTCCTCCACTCAGCAGGGAGTCCAGAGGAGAGACACCTGTGGGTGACTCTGGGGGAAGGCTGGACCAAGAGCAGGTGAGCCCTGTAACACACCTTTACACACTTTACACACCTGTACACACCTGTACACACCTGTACACACCTTCACACACCTGTACACACCTTCACAAACCTTTATACACCTTTACACACCTGTACACACCTTTACACACCTTCACAAACCTTTACACACCTTTACACACCTTCACACCCCTTTACACCCCTTTACACACATGTACACACCTGTACACACCTGTACACACCTTTACACACCTGTACACACCTGTACACACCTGTACACACCTGTACACACCTTTACACACCTTTATACACCTTTACCCACCTGTACACACCTGTACACACCTGTACACACATTTACACACCTGTACACACATTTACACACCTGTACACACATGTACACACATGTACACACCTTTATACACTTTTACCCACCTGTACACACATGTACACACATGTACACACATGTACACACCTTTACACACCTGTACACACATTTACACACCTGTACACACCTGTACACACATTTACACACATTTACACACCTGTACACACCTTTACACCTGTGCGTCACTCTGGGGGAGGGCTGGACCAAGAGCAGGTGCGCACTCACTGTAACACACCTGTGTACACAGAAAACACTTTACCTGGTTATAGGATAAAAATAAAATCTCCAGAAAATAAAAATGTTTAAAATAAGATAGAAAAAAGATGTCCTTTAAGGATTAGTAAAAGAACGTGTTGACTCTTTGTCTATTGACTTCCTGCTTACCTGCAGGCTGGAGTGGCCGAAGGAACATTATTTCCCGTCCTTCGTCCTGACCTTCAGGGACGGCTGGGAGCCGCCGCTGCTGCCGACAGCCAATCAGCAGAGAGAACAGGAAACGCTGAGTCAGCATCAGAGAGAAACACTGAGTCATCAGAGAGAGACGGAAACGCTGAGTCATCAGAGAGAGACACTGAGTCATCAGAGAGAGACAGAAACGCTGAGTCATCAGAGAGAGACGGAAATGCTGAGTCAGCATCAGAGAGAGACGCTGAGTCATCAGAGAGAGACAGAAATGCTGAGTCAGCATCAGAGAGAGACGCTGAGTCATCAGAGAGAGACGGAAATGCTGAGTCAGCATCAGAGAGAGACGCTGAGTCATCAGAGAGAGACGCTGAGTCATGAGGAGCTGAGGAACCGACTGGAGGTGAGAAACTGCTGAGTCATGATTTACCTGGGGAGGAAGGGGAGGGGCCTAAAGGAGAATAAAGAATTAATGTTAATCTCTGTGTGTGTGTGTGTGTGTGTGTGTGTGTGTGTGTGTGTGTGTGTGTGTGTGTGTGTGTGTGTGTGTGTGTGTGTGTGGTGTGTGTGTGTGTGTGTGTGTGTTGTGTGTGTGTGTGTGTGTGTGTGTGTGTGTGTGTGTGTGTGTGTGTGTGTGTGTGTGTGTGTGTGTGTGTGTGTCTCTCAGCAGTCGGCGGTGCAGCGTTTTTCCGCCCGACGACCGCTACACCTCTTCCTCCTCCTCCTCTTCCCTACAAACGTTTGCAGATCCTGGATCAGGACTCGGCCGTGGCGGCCATTAGAGACGCCGTGAGCCGCCGAGTCGACCGGTAACAGAGACGGAGGTCACATGACCCGGAGGTCACGTGACCCGGGAGGTCACGTGACCCGGGAGGTCACGTGACGCCCTGGAGAACCGAGCCCAATGCTTCACTGAGCGATCTTTATTCGGCAATTAAATACTTAAATACAGACTACAATTCAGAACGTGTACACATTTATTTACCGCTGACTGCCACACACACACACACACACACACACACACCACACACACACACACACACACACACACACACACACACACACACACACACAGATAGACACCACACACACACACACAGAGACACACACACACAGATAGACACACACACACACATATAGAGACACCACACACACACAGATAGAGACACACACACACACGCGCACACACACACACATAGAGACACACACACACACACACACACACACACACACACACACACACACACACAGATAGACACACACACACACGCACACAGATAGAGACACATACACACACACACACACACAGAGACACACACACACACACACACACACAGACACAGACACCACACACAGATAGAGACACACACACACACAGAGACACACACACACACACACACACACAGAGAAACACACACACACACACACACACACAGATAGAGACACACACACAGAGACACACACACACATAATTTCTTTAACTCTCAGATTCTCTCTCTTTCTGATAAACTTCTTTGTCTGATTTCTCTCTGATTCTAAATCTCTAGAATATTTGACTGAATGTCTTCTTTTCTGAATCTCACGTTCTCTCAGTACCTTGCTCTGACGTTGGGACGTTTCTCCGGGGCTTTAGAATAGTTACCGTAGAATAACTTCCGTAGCTCCAAACCCCGTTACTATTCAGTTAATAGTTGGACATTTTAAACGTAGTCTTTTGTTTTGAAATTGTGTCGTCGCCCTGTGCTTTGATTCATTTCCATATATCTTTTACTTTTGAATCATTTTGATGTTTTGTTTTCTGCACATGGTGTTTATTAATAATTATTTTAGTGATGGTTTTGATGTGTTTTCAGGAGTCTTGACGGCGACAGCAGCCTCACGCCGAAGCCGTTCGCCAAATCAAAATACGACTTCGTGGCGAGAAACAACACAGAGCTGTCGGTCCTAAAAGACGAGGTCGTGGAGGTTAGTCATCCCTGAGTGTGGTCTGTCAGGTTGTTCTCTGTGTCTCTAACCCCTGAGTGTGGTCTGTCAGGTTATTCTCTGTGTCTCTAATCCCTGAGTGTGGTCTGTCAGGTTGTTTCGAACCCCTGAGTGTGGTCTGTCAGGTTATTCTCTGTGTCTCAAATCCCCTAGTGTGGTCTGTCAGGTTGTTTCTAACCCCTGAGTGTGGTCTGTCAGGTTGTTCTCTGTGTCTCTAATCCCTGAGTGTGGTCTGTCTGGTTGTTCTATGTTTCTCTAACCCCTGAGTGTTGTCTGTCAGGTCGTTCTCTCTTTATAACCCCTGAGTGTGGTCTGTCAGGTTGTTCTATGTTTCTCTAACCCCTGAGTGTTGTCTGTCAGGTTGTTCTCTGTGTATAACCCCTGAGTGTGGTCTGTCAGGTTGTTCTCTGTGTCTCTAACCCCTGAGTGTGGTCTGTCAGGTTATTCTCTGTGTAAACCCCTGAGTGTGGTCTGTCAGGTTGTTCTGTGTGTCTGTAACCCCTGAGTGTGGTCTGTAAGGTTGTTCTGTGTGTCTCTAACCCCCGAGTGTGGTCTGTCAGGTTGTTCTCTGTGTCTCAAATCCCTGAGTGTGGTCTGTCAGGTTGTTTCTAACCCCTGAGTGTGGTCTGTCAGGTTGTTCTGTGTGTCTCTAACCCCG
>JAAKFY010000003.1:26746467-26791467 GCA_011823955.1 Dissostichus mawsoni
CCATGCACATGTATTGAGAGATATCTGTGTGTTGCAGCACCATGCACATGTATTGAGAGATATCTGTGTGATGCAGCACCATGCACATGTATTGAGAGATATCTGTGTGATGCAGCACCAAGCACATGTATTGAGAGATATCTGTGTGTTGCAGCACCATCACCAGTCTGGGTGTGCTGACGGGGCTCAGCTGTTCTCCCTGAACAAGAGGAGCTGAGGACGGTTTGTCCTGATGATGACGCGAGGGTCTTCAGTCATGTGACCGTGCAGAAGGCAGCGCTGGAGGTGAGACAGGAGGTCATGAGAAACCTTACAGGAGGTCATGTGACACCTTACAGGAGGTCATGTGACCCCTTACAGGTCATTAAAGGTCATACAGGAGGTCATGTGACACCTTACAGGAGGTCATGTGACACCATACAGGAGGTCATGTCACCCCTTACAGGAGGTCATGTGACACCTTACAGGAGGTCATGTGACCCCTTACAGGTCATTAAAGGTCATACAGGAGGTCATGTGACACCTTAAGGAGGGTCATGTGACACCATACAGGAGGTCATGTGACCCCTTACAGGAGATCATGTGACACCTTAAGGAGGTCATGTGACCCCTTACAGGTCATTAAAGGTCATACAGGAGGTCATGTGACACCTTACAGGAGGTCATGTGACACCATACAGGAGGTCATGTGACCCCTTACAGGAGATCATGTGACACCTTACAGGAGGTCATGTGACCCCTTACAGGTCATTAAAGGTCATACAGGAGGTCATGTGACACCTTACAGGAGGTCATGTGACACCTTACAGGAGGTCATGTGACCCCTTACAGGTCATTAAAGGTCATACAGGAGGTCATGTGGACACCTTACAGGAGGTCATGTGACACCTTACAGGAGGTCATGTGACACCTTACAGGAGGTCATGTGACACCTTACAGGAGGTCATGTGACACCATACAGGAGGTCATGTGACACCTTACAGGAGGTCATGTGACACCATACAGGAGGTCATGTGACCCTTACAGGAGGTCATGTGACACCTTACAGGAGGTCATGTGCACCTTACAGGAGGTCATGTGACACCATACAGGAGGTCATGTGACACCTTACAGGAGGTCATGTGACACCATACAGGAGGTCATGTGACACCTTAAGGTCACACAGGGAACACAGGAGGTCATGTGACACCTTACAGGAGGTCCATGTGACACCATACAGGAGGTCATGTGACACCTTAAGGTCACACAGGGAACACAGGAGGTCATGTGAAACCTTAAAGGTCATACAGGAGGTCATGTGACACCTTTAAACCGGTCATATGAACCTGTTAGAGAAGTGCTTTTTGTTCTGAAGGGCTTTTAGAGCATTTAGGTCGAGAAACATCAAAAACACAGAAAACTATTACCATTTTTTTATTCTATAAATTATTATTTATTTTTTCTATTATTTATTGAACTATAATCATTATTATATATTTTAATTTAATTAATTTTTGTATTTTTCTTTATTCACCGGTTTTGCAATTTATTGATCCTCTGATAGTTATTCTATAAATTCTAATGCATTGGAAAAATTACACAAATTAGATAGAATTTAACCATTTAGATTTATTATCTCATCAAATGATTTATTTATTCATTGTTGTTGACCTCCAATGGGTGTGTTGTGTGTGTGTGTGTGTGTTGCAGTGTGTGTGTGTGTGTTGCAGTGTGTGTGTGTGTGTGTGTGTGTGTGTGTGTGTGTGTGTGTGTGTGTGTGTTGCAGTGTGTGTGCAGTGTGTGTTGCAGTGTGTGTGTGTGTGTTGCAGTGTGTGTGTGTGTGTGTGTGTGTGTGTGTGTGTGTGTGTGTGTTGGTGTTGTGTGTGTGTGTGTGTGTGTGTGGTGTGTGTGTGGTGTGTGGTGTGTGTGTGTGTGTGTGTGTGTGTGTGTGTGTGTGTGTGTGGTGTGTGTGTGTGTGGTGTGTGTGTGTGTGTGTGTGTGTGTGTGGTGTGTGTGTGTGTGTGTGTGTGTGTGGTGTGGTGTGTGTGTGTGTGTGTGTGTGTGTGTGTGTGTGTGTGTGTGTGTTTTCTGTCGAGGCTCTTCTGCCCCCCAAAGGTTGTTGGTGTTTATTTGCTCCTGCAGGTTTTTCTTCTGACCCCCCCCCCCCCCGATCTTCTGAATCTCTCAGGTATCGTGTTAAAATAAAAAAAAACGACGCCTCGTTCTGCCGCGACACACTGAAGGAACAACACATTTAGTGACATCACTACGTAACACTCACTCCTATTCCACGAAAATACCCTCAAAATAAAGTAAATATTTGAAAAATCTCCCAAAAATACGAAGACAAAAGTTTTTCCTGAATGTAAATGTCATCAATACGTAACACTCACACTTGGCTACGTGATTGCTAAGGGGGGGGGACATCTCTAAGCGGGTGGACCAATCAAAAGAGCTAACCAATCAGAGCAGACTGGGCTCTGGTTTCAGACAGAGGGTGAAAAGAGGCGTGTCCGTCAGAACGAGGCTCTGGACGTTTCCTGTGTAGCAGCGTTTTAAGGCAGCGTTAGCATTAGCTCCCCGCTGTAAGTCCTCCTTAAATCACAGAATGAACCACTTCCTGTTACACCTGACCCCCCCCCCCCCCCCCCCCCCCCACCTCACCTGTAGAGACCAGGATGTAGATCTCGTGGCTGGAATAAGAGACGACGTGTGTTATGTGTTATAATGCTAGCTTAGCTTTGGTTAGCATGTACCTTTCAGAGCGTTTTCACCTGCAGCCGCTCGCACAAATACAAAAACACAGAGCAGTGGTACAAATATATAAAATACATTTATATTTTTAAAATTATTTTTTTATTTATTATTTGATACATTTGTTGTATTTATTGGTATTTATGTATTTATCTTTCGATGGTGATCCTCCATTCTGCTTGCAACAAATCATTGTAATATATTTTGTTTTGCTATTTCCTAAATCATGACTCTGCAGTTTGCCAGATCTTTGTGTGACCAGCTGTTAGACTACATTACCCAGCATGCCCCTGACCCTGTAGAGATGCTCCTGCTCCTCACAGCTGAACAACCCTCTGATTGGCAGGAGGAAAGAGCGTAGGGCTGTACCGAATATTAGTGTGATCTTTATCTTCAGCTCTTATTGAGGGTCTGTAAAGATGCTGACGTGAAAACACCCAGAAATGTGGAAAAAACTTTGAAAAGAATCCATAAAAAGCAAAAACATGCAAATAATGAGGAAAAAAAATCTGAAAATCTGTAACAAATATACAGATTTATATATGTAAAAAATGTAATATTGGTTCCTGATTGTAATGTTTTTATGCTAAACCCGACGTAAGGATGGAGCTGCAGCGGATACGACTGGTTATAAAGCTGCCGATCAACAGCTGTTCTGAGATCAGCTTGCACGCTGCAGCTCTAGCCGATCAGCAGCTGTTCTGAGATCAGTTTGCACGCTGCAGCTTTAGCCGATCAACAGCTGTTCTGAGATCAGTTTGCACGCTGCAGCTCTAGCCGATCAGCAGCTGTTCTGAGATCAGTTTGCACGCTGCAGCTCTTAGCGATCAGCAGCTGTTCTGAGATCAGTTGCACGCTGCAGCTTAGCCGATCAGCAGCTGTTCTGAGATCAGTTTGCACGCTGCAGCTTTAGCCGATCAGCAGCTGTTCTGAGATCAGTTTGCACGCTGCAGCTTTAGCCGATCAACAGCTGTTCTGAGATCAGTTTGCACGCTGCAGCTCTAGCCGATCAGCAGCTGTTCTGAGATCAGTTTGCACGCTGCAGCTCTAGCCGATCAGCAGCTGTTCTGAGATCAGTTTGCACGCTGCAGCTTTAGCCGATCAGCAGCTGTTCTGAGATCAGTTTGCACGCTGCAGCTTTAGCCGATCAGCAGCTGTTCTGAGATCAGTTTGCACGCTGCAGCTTTAGCCGATCAGCAGCTGTTCTGAGATCAGTTTGCACGCTGCAGCTTTAGCCGATCAGCAGCTGTTCTGAGATCAGTTTGCACGCTGCAGCTTTAGCCGTAGCTCGCTTTAAAATAATTAGGAAGTTAAGATTTGTTGTGTTTGTTTCTCGTTTAACCCGATGTTTGTTTCTCTCTCTGTTTCCCCCCCCCCTCCCCCCCCCCCCGATCCTCTTCCTTTGTTATCTGTTGTCTGTCTCTGTTGGTTTCCCCTCTGTTTATTGATTACCTTCTGATTTCCTGTTTGTTTATCTTTGTTGTCTTTTTTGTCGGTCTTTTATTTCCCTCTTGTTTGTTGTCCTCTTTATTTCCTCCTCTCTCTCTCCCTCTCTCTCTCTTTCTCTCTCTCTGTTTCTCTCTCTCTCTCTCTCTCTCTCTCTCTCTGTTTCTCTCTCTCTTTCTCTCTCTCTGTTTCTCTCTCTCTCTCTCTCTGTCTGTTTCTCTCCCTCTCTCTCTCTCTCTCTCTGTCTGTTTCTCTCTCTCTCTCTCTCTCTGTCTGTCTGTTTCTCTCTCTCTCTCTATCTCTCTCTCTCTCTCTGTTTCTCTCTCTTTCTCTCTCTCTGTTTCTCTCTCTCTCTTCTCTGTCTGTTTCTCTCTCTCTCTTTCTCTCTCTGTTTCTCTCTCTCTCTCTGTCTGTCTGTTTCTCTCTCTCTCTCTATCTCTCTCTCTCTCTCTGTTTCCTGTCTCTCTCACAGAGGGGTTCAGGCTCTGAGCTTCAGGAGATCATGAGGCGGCGTCAGGAGAAGCTCGCAGCGATCACTTGTGACTCAGGGGTCGAGTCTTTTGATGAAGGAAGCAATCACTGATCTACTTCTTCCCTACTTCCTCCCTACTGTTTCACTACTGCCTCCCTACTTTCTTCCCTACTTCCTTCCTACTTCTTCCCTACTTCCTCCCTACTTTCTCCCTACGTCTTCCCTACTTCCCCCCTACTTCTTCCCTACTGCCTCCGCCCTTCCTCCCTACGTCCTCCCTACTTCTTCCCTACTACCTCCCTACTTCCTCCCTACTTCTTCCCTACGTCCTCCCTACTTCTTCCCTACTTCCTTCCTTCTCTTCCCTACTTCCTCCCTACTTTCTCCCTACGTCTTCCCTACTTCCTCCCTACTTCTTCCCTACTGCCTCCGCCCTTCTCCCTGCTTCCCCTACGTCTTCCCTACTTCCTCCGTCCTTCCTCCCTACCTCCTCCTTACTTCTTCCGTCCTTCCTCCCTACTTCTTCCCTACTTCTTCTCTACTTCCTCCCTACTTCCTCCGTCCTTCCTCCCTATTTCCTCCGTCCTTCTTCCCTACTTCCTCCCTACTTCTTCCCTACTACATCCCTTCTTCCTCCGTCCTTCCTCCCTACCTCCTCCTTACTTCTTCCGTCCTTCCTCCCTACTTCTTCCCTACTTCTTCTCTACTTCCTCCGTCCTTTCTCCCTACTTCCTCCGTCCTTTCTCCCTACTTCCTCCATCCTTCTTCCCTACTTCCTCCCTACTTCCTCCGTCCCTCTTCCCTACTTCCTCCCTACTTCTTCCCTACTTCTCTGTTCTTCCTCCCTACATCCTACATCCTATTTCCTCCCTCCTTCCTCCCTACTTCCTCCTCTCTTCCTCTTCAGACGGCGGAAGACTACGCCCAGTTTCTGGAGATAATGCGGCGTCGTCAGGAACTCCTCAGCTCGTCTCCGTAGGAAACGCGTATTTAAACACGTATTTAAACACGTATTTAAACACGTATTTAAACACGTATTTAAACATGTATTAAAAGGGGAAATATTCTGCCACGTTTTGCCTCAAGTTCTCTGAACTCTTCCGGGACTTTTCTGGGTGTTTTTGTAAAATGAAACCAAGCTGCTCTTCCTCCAAAGTGACGCCTCTCAGTATTAAAGGAGCCTCTGATTTAAACCATTCAAGATAAACCCAAAAAACAACATTTATTATTTATTAGTTTTCTTATTGGTTTAAAATCTCAAAGACCAGAAAAACATCAGTTTCATGTTAAAGAAAACCTTAAAGTGAATGATTTGCTTTGTTTTCAGTTGTGTCTATCAGTACCGTGCGTACTGGGGGTCAATACATAAAGAAAACACTTTGAGTCTTTCAGGATTCAGAAACACCTTCAGACGCGTGTGAAGAAACCCGGGTTAGACTTCATGATAATATAGAGGGAAGAAACCCGGGTTAGACTTCATGATAATATAGAGTGAAGAAACCCGGGTTAGACTTCATGATAATATAGAGTGAAAAACCCGGGTTAGACTTCATGATAATATAGAGTGAAGAAACCCGGGTTAGACTTCATGATAATATAGAGTGAAGAAACCCAGGTTAGACTTCATGATAATATAGAGGCACAAACTGCAGCTTGTATTCATAAACTTCTTGATGGTATTTAAAGAAATGAAAGTTAATTATAATCTAGAAACCTCAGATTGAATTTGCCAAGAGATGATGGTATTAATATAATGCTTTTTCTTCTTGAAATGCACAAAGACGTTATGATGAGTGATGGATGTAGAGTTAGTGATGATGTTAGTGTCGGCCATCCGCATTTTTGCACAATAGATATGACATGTTTCTAAAGGGAAGAATCAAACCCGGGACATTTACATTTTGTTTTATATATATTTAGGCGGAAATATCTGTCAAAGCTTTTTGTTTCTAAATGTGTCCGAACACTGAAATGAATCTGCTTTAAAACTATGTGTTCTAAATGTCATACTGCTGCTGTTACTGCTCAGAACATACCGTTTAGTTTCTTATGTTACGGACATTCTCAAATAGTTGATTCTCTCTCTCTCTCTCTCTCTCTCTCTCTCTCTCTCTCTCTCTCTCTCTCTCTCTCTCCTTTCTCTCTCTTTCTCTCTCTTTCTTCTCTCTCCTCTTCTCTCTCTCTCTTCTCTCTCTCTCTCTCTCTCTCTCTCTCTCTCTCTCTCCTCTCTCTCTCTTTCTCTCTCTCTCTTTCTCTCTCTCTCTTTCTCTCTCCTCTCTCTCTCTCTCTTCTCTCTCTCTCTCTCTCTCTCTCTCTCCTCTCTCTCTCTTTCTCTCTCTTCTTTCTCTTTCTCTCTTTCTCTTTCTCTTTCTCTCTCTTCTCTCTCTCTCTCTCTCTCTCTCATTATTTCCAGTGCTATGTTGCTGTAACACATGTCTCTCTCTCTCTCTCTCTCTCTCTCTCTCTCTCTCTCTCTCTCTCTCTCTCTCTCTCTCTCTCTCTCTCCTTATTTCCAGTGCTATGTTGCTGTAACACATGTTCTTGACATTTTGAGAAAAACAATCTGACTTTTAATGAAAATTCTGGAAGAAAAGTCAGATTTTTTTTCCCCCCAGAATTCAGACTTTTTTTCGCAGCATTTCCATAAAAAAGTCAGATTTGTGAATGTTTCTTCAGAGCAGCAGAATGCTGAGTACGACATATTTAAATATAAAGTCTCTTAGTTTAACGCTTTGTCCTTCTTCTTTTAATTTAACAAATATTTGAGAATTTACGATGAACTGAACGTCGCCGACGTAAAGTTTGTTAAATGTAAAAAGAAAGATCAGCACAAATAGTTTCTAATAACACACGACTGTTATTTTGATCATCACATTATCCTCTAGCTGGAGACGTTATAAAATATTCTTGATGTACAAATACTCACTGTGACATCGACTGATTGTACTGAATTAATTTAGCACTTTTAGCTATAAAAGTGTGCGTATGTGTGAAGTAAAGGTTGTAGTAGCTCAGCTCATTAATCACATAATGACATTACGCAGCGTAAAGTTTGTATTTAGTGAAATGTTCTAGAAGCCAATCAGAAATAATTCACTACAAAATGTATTTGTACGTGTTCAGTTTCATGGTGCCTTTTCCATATAATCTGCTCATTCTGCAATAAAACATTTATAAAAAGCATTTCATGTTGTTTTTAACCTTCAAATCAATGTCTGCTCGTATGAAGTGAATTAAGTAAGTCGTGAAATATATTATAAATAAAATATCGTCAAAAACTGGTGAAAAACGCCGTAGTTTAGAAATGTCGTAAAAAAAGTATTTCCAAAGTATTGTGAAAAAGGTAAAGGGAGTCTAAAAATGAGAAGTCACAGTATTTTAAAGAAATATCGTTGTTATTATTACAACGTTTTATTATTGTTATATCGTCCTGTAGTATAAGCCTATTAGATACACTATTTTTCCTTTTATTTTTAATTGGAAATTGTTAACTCTATTCCACTTTTTAAGGCCCGTCCACACGGCAGCGTGCGTCACTTCCCATTCACTTTGAATGGGGTGATGTCACGCTTTGCCGAACTGCATTGTGGTTCCGTCGCGTCGCTTTGCCTCCGTTGCTCGCGCTGAAAGTTGAGATAAGTAAGCGTCGACGGAAGCGCCAGCCAATCAAATAATATGCCAGTACAAGCTCTAGCCCAGGGGTGGCCCACCAGTCAGAGGTAAAGAGCCACATCATACACACAGGCACACATGCTGGGTGTATGTCCCCCGACCTCTCTCTCTCCTCTCCTTTGCTCTCAGCCTTTCTGTGTGCTCCCTCACTGTCTTCCTCTATGTGCCCCTCTCTATCTCTCACACATACAAAATGAAAATCTAAAAATATACAATAATTGACACACAGACACACACACTCAAAGACACACCCTCCCATAGACACACACACCCTCTCACATACAGACAAATATACCTCTGCTCAGCCAGATTTCCTATAAATGTCACAGTCCATGATATTGACAGAAATGGACTTAAACCTTATAAGACCAGAGGCCAGTTATTGTCAATCATTAATATTGTGTCTCACACACAAACTCTCAGTTCAAAACATTTGAAACAAGTAGTTATCTTACTATGCATGTTGCTTCTTTGAAACGTGCAGAGGATGTGGAAGGGGCTCAAACGCACGAAAGGGCACATTTGCGATTTTTGTTAATAATTTAATAAAAATATGCCTGGCCTTTATTCTCCCTGTCTGTATCTCTCACACACATTCATGACAGTTATTTAAAAATAAATGAAGTGTATTTTAGTTAATTCTCCTCACATGACATCTCAACTTTTACCTAACCCTCTGACTGACAGAAGCTCTGCTGACAGAGATGCACTTTCTCTGTTGTTTATTTCTTTACCGCGAATCACCAAATTCGGGAGTCCTTCTGTGTCAGTTGCCAGCTTTCCGGGAGCAGGCCTTCTCACATACACATATACAACTGCAAATTGTTACCGTTTTGATTTGACAACATTTTATTTAGTTATTACGTTTTTTTCTGAGTTATATTTCTGCCGATCGGAAGCAGATCTCTCCCTTCACTGTCACATCGCGAGTGCAGTAAAGCCCGCCTCCAGTACTGCAGGATCTGCATTCTGATTGGCTAAAGCACTTCTTTGTTGGAAACTGTGTAACGATTGGGCTGGAACCTGTGTGTTGCCCTTTGTGAACTGGGATACATATGTGCAAAAAAAACAAAACACAATTAAAATTCGATATGAACTGAGGAGCCACATGAGACTGGGCAAAGAGCCGCATGCGGCTCGAGAGCCGCGGGTTGGCCACTCCTGCTCTAGCCAATCAAACTTGTGTGTCCGGGACGGGAGAATAATGTGATTGGTTGTTGGTTGCACGCCAGACACGCCCACCGGCAAGCTTCAACGCACGCTGCCGTGTGGACGTACCCTTAATGTTGAACACAATGCTTCTGGAACAAAATAATTTCCCAAATTGGGGTTAATAAAGTATCTAAAAGTCGTAGCATAGTATGTAGTAAACTAATGTATGTAAAACATCTCAGTATCTCGTATAAAAGTAAAAAACCTTGAACTTAAGGACTTGTTACGACACACACCTCTATGTGTTCGGTGTAAGTTAAAGTATACGTTGTTAAAAACTGTTTTTGGAGACTTCCGGTATGAGGTGTGCGGAGTAGACGTGCAGGCGGCTCGCTCCCACGACTAAACTTTCAGGTTTACGTTTTAAACTTCTCATTTTTAAGTATTTTTGTTTTCAAAAGTTTAGTGTAACTGTGCTGACCACCTTTTTGGCCTCAACAATGTCTAAAACGAAAAGCAAGCAGGATAAAGACCCATCTTCCTCGTCTGCTAGTGTTACGCTAGCAGAACTTAGCTCCCTGCTAGCTGAGCACAGGAAAGCTATATCTGCCGACTTTAAGTCATCTTTTGAGGCGCTGACAACGACACTGGACGGCTTGAACTCGACTGTAGCGGGCCATGGGGAAAGGATCGGCTCTCTGGAAGACAACTCTAATGAGGTGGACCGTCGTCTCCAACATTTAGAGAATGCATGCTCTACCTTCCAACAAGATAACGTGTTGCTGAAAACTAAGCTAGCCGACCTGGAGGGGCGCAGCAGGCGCCAAAACATCAGGATTATCGGCCTACCTGAATCGCTTGAAGGTCCACGACCAACCGCGTTTTTTTCCCAACTACTTGTGGATGTCTTTGGCAAGGAGGTCCTTTCTTCACCACCTGAGCTCGATCGTGCCCACCGGAGCCTCGCACCCAAGCCTGCTGCAGGAGATAAGCCACGACCTGTCATCGTACGCCTACACCGCTTCCAAGTGAAGGACCTGCTCATCCGTGAGGCTCGTAGACGAGGTGAGCTGTTCTACAAGGAGCACAAGATCCGACTCTACGAGGATTACAGCAGCGATGTGTTGAAGGAAAGAGCAGAGTACAAAAGCTCCATGGCGGAACTCTACAAGCGCGGGTACAGACCGGCTCTCCTGTATCCAGCCAAGCTCCGTATTACCCTCCCCAACGGCGAGAAGACATGGATCCGGTCTGTTTCGGAGGCTGACAAGTTTTTACAGAACTTGAACAAGTAAGCCAGTGACTTATGTACAATTAACGCTATCGTTAATGTCAATATTATGTGCCTGATGGCGAGGCGCGCTCTTTCCATTTTAGCGTTTTCCCATCATAAATGCTGGCTGTGCGCTAGCGTTGATTGCAGTTTGCGGCTGGCGTACACCTTCCCAAATGTTATTTCCACAGCTACGGGCTGTCTACAGTAGCCTATTGTTAAGAGTATAAACGTTTGATATTCATGTTCCACTGTCTCATCAAAGAGTTTCGTATTTCTAATAGGCTGACATGTTTAGTGTTCGTGTTACACTGTTTCATCGTATCTCCAACAGACTGACATGTTTTCACAGGCAGACATGTGTTCAAAACAATTCATGGGAATGCCTATTATACTCGTTTTTTATGTGGCTTTTGAGGTTAAGATGCAATGCTTTTCTTGAAGTTTATTAAGTTTCTTAAGTCGTGGGATCAGCGTGATGGATTTTAGGAAGTAGCAAATGAACTGATCAGTGAGTTTCACGCTGTTGCTTCTTGCAGCAGCAGTGGGGTTTGGGGTTGGAGTGTGCGTTGCTTGTGGTCTGTGTTTTTGTCACTGTTTTTTGAGTGTTTTATTGTGCGTTCTGTTACTGTATTTTTCTACTATTATCTATGTGCTACTGCTACAACCATATGGTCTCTCTCTGGTTCTGGCTCTGAGTCATAGGTGGGGATGGGCGGGGACATTTCGAGTTCGATTCACTAGTTGGAATGTTAGAGGTCTAAACTCTCCTGTTAAGCGTAACAAAGTGATCAACCATCTTATATTCCTTAACACTAAAATAGCCTTTTTACAAGAGACCCACCTTAAGCCATTAGATCACGTTAAACTTAAGAGAGGTTGGGTAGGCCAACTTTACCACTCCTCATTTTCAAGCAAGGCACGCGGGGCTGCAATTCTAATTCATAAATCAATTCCCTTCTCAATGTCCACTGTCATTTCAGACCCTAATGGACGCTTTATAATTGTTACAGGTAGAATTGGGGCTAATAACCTGGTGTTGGCAAATGTTTATGGCCCAAATTGGGATAATGAGAACTTTTTTAAGAACTTTTTTTTCTCTCTCCCTGACCTAAACTCTCATCAGCTTATCCTTGGTGGTGACTTCAACTGCTGTCTTGATCCCTCGCTTGATCGCTCATCCAACAGGCCTTATGCTTCATCTAAATCATCTAAAGTAATCCAGCTGTTCATGGAACAATATGCCGTCTCAGACGCCTGGCGCTTTTTTAATCCTAGCACCAAGCAGTTCTCATTCTTCTCTCCTGTTCATGGAACGTTCTCACGAATAGATTTCTTTCTCATTGATAGTAAACTCCTCTCCTCTGTCACGTCGTGTTCCTACAGTCCCATTGTAATTTCAGACCATGCAACCGTCGTCATGGATGTCTCCTTCCCAGGCAGATCGCTTTCCCGCTCTCCCTGGCGCTTTAATTCATTGCTACTTTCTGACACCAACTTTATTAACACAATTAACAGTCGTATTGATCTTTTCATATCTACCAATGTCAATCCGGATATATCTGCAGCAGCCATATGGGAGTCATGTAAAGCTTACTTAAGAGGAGAAATAATATCTTACTCTGCTTATCGGAGAAAGATTGCTATGGAAAACAAGGCCACTCTCTCCAAGGATATAGCAGAGCTGCAGTCAAAGTGTGTAGACACACCTGATGCTGATCTTTTCAAAGACTTACTCACGAAGAAGGCGGAATATGACATTCTGGCCTCCAATGAAACAGCACAGTCCCTGTTAAAAACACGCCATAATTTCTATGAATTTGGAGATAAACCAAGTAGGTTGCTTGCTCACCAGATTAGGCAATCCTCCTCACCAATGCACATCGCCCAAATTAACACAGATATTGGACCAACCATTAACCCTCAATCCATTAACGGTCAGTTCAAGGATTTTTATGCGTCATTATACTCCTCTGAGTGCCCAGACAACGAAACACAGTACGAACACTTTTTTAGTTCCTTAGATATCCCTTCTATCAATTCTGAAGTGGCATCTAATCTGGATGCACCATTTACAATAGACGAATTTAGGAGTGCTTTAATGTTTATGCAGAATGGGAAAAGCCCTGGCCCTGACGGTTTCCCTGCTGAATTTTTTTAAACATTTGCAGATACACTATCACCGCTTCTACTTAGCATGTTCAACGAATCGCTGCAAAATGGCTCACTTCCTCTCACTCTGCGTCAGGCTACTATTTCTCTTATATTGAAAAAGGATAAAGACCCATTGTCTTGTAGTAATTATCGCCCTATCTCTCTGCTTTGTGCAGATGTCAAAATACTGGCTAAAATGTTGGCTAGGCGGCTGGAGTGTGTCCTGCCAACTATCATCTCTGCAGACCAAACAGGGTTTATAAAGAACAGACATTCCTTTCACAATGTCAGACGACTGTTTGATATTTTGTATTCACCAACCACCTCTGACGACCCGGAGCTGGTCATCTCAATGGATGCTGAAAAGGCATTTGATCGTGTGGAGTGGCCCTACCTGTTTTACACACTGAAATGTTTTGGCTTTGGCGATACACTTATATCTTGGATTAAGCTTTTGTATACATCCCCCCTTGCTTGTGTTCGCACAAATAATGACTACTCTGACTATTTCTCCCTCAACCGTGGTACCCGACAGGGCTGTCCACTCTCTCCATTACTTTTTGCCATTGCCAACCTCTAGCAGTAGCTCTTAGGGCCAGTCAGATGTTGGGCATCTCAAGAGGTGGCATAGAACATAAACTATCCCTGTACGCCGATGACCTCCTGGTCTTTCTTTCTAGCCCAGACAAATCTATCCCTATTGTACTGACCGTGTTGAAAGAATTTGGGCAAATCTCAGGTTATAAATTGAATCTGCATAAAAGCGAACTTGTGACAGTTAATGCGGCAGCCATAGCCCATCCCCTCTCCGAGTTACCATTCAGAACGTCGCTGGAGCACTTTAAATATTTGGGTGTATGTGTAACTAAAAACTATTCAGAACTATTTAAACGTAACTTTTCCCCTCTCTTAGCTAGGCTGTCCCAAGACATCCATCGTTGGTCACTCTTGCCTCTGTCTCTCGCTGGTCGTATAAATTGTATTAAAATGAATGTGCTGCCCAAGTTCTTATATCTATTCCAGTGTATACCTATTTTCCTCCCTAAACACTTTTCCACTCTCTTGATAGCGTAATCTCACAATTTATTTGGAACAAAAGCACCCCTAGAATCAAAAAAGACATTTTACAAAAGCCTAAACAGTTGGGTGGCCTTGCTCTACCCAACTTCTTACTTTACTATTGGGCTGCAAACATTAGAACAATATTGCACTGGTGTCACACCAGCAGCCAGCCTCCATCATGGCTGCAGGTTGAAGAAGCCTCATGTAGTCCCTCTTCTCTGTTGTCCCTGCTGTGCCTCCCCCCAACATCGTCACCAACTTCACACTCCAGGAGTGTTGTAGTGAAAGGCTGCCTTAAAATCTGGAATCAGTTCAGGCGGCACTTTGGGCTACAGATAACACCTGTCTCTGCCCCAGTACATTCTAACCCTCTGTTCACTCCATCAGTCATTGACAGGGCTTTTTTGATCTGGAAGGACCTAGGGATTGTTTCAATAAAACAGCTTTACATTAGTGGCATATTTGCTTCCTTCGACCAGCTAACTCAAGCTTTCAATTTGCAGCGCACTCATTTCTTTAGATATTTGCAAGTCCGCAATTTTGTTCGCAATCATTTTCCTGGCTTCCCTGCCCTCCCTCCTTCTACTCTTGTTGATACAATACTTGATGTTAACCCTAATCGCAAAGGTTCAATTTCCATACTGTATAATACTCTTCTCAAAAATCAGTCAACAACCTCTGATTCTTTGCGCAATGCTTGGTCTGAGGAGCTTGGTGAGGATATAGACCCTGCCACCTGGGAGCATGCTCTGAGGTGGGTCCACTCATCGTCTATCTGTGCTCGCCATGGAGTTTTACAGTGCAAAGTGGTCCACAGAGTTCACTGGTCTAAAAGTAGGTTAGCTCATATCTACCCTGACATTGACCCAAACTGTGACAAATGTCATCAAGGACCAGCCAATCTCAGTCATATGTTCTGGTATTGCCCCACCCTTGCTCCTTTCTGGGCTTGCGTTTTTGACTCCCTCTCAGCCATCACATCTGCCAATATCCGACCCTCACCATTACTCGCCCTGTTTGGTGTCCTACCCACTGGCCTCTCACTGCCGTCCTATTTTGCTGAGCTTGTTGCCTTCTCACATTGTTAGCAAGACTGCCATTCTGCTGCGGTGGAAAGGCCCTTGCCCCCCCTCTCATTCTCAATGGATAAAGGATGCCCTTCATTTTATGAGACTGGAGAAGATTAAATACTCTCTTCGTTTCTCGGAACAGAAATTCTATAAATATGGCAGCCCTTCCTAGATCATGTCAGATCCTCCAAATAGATGTTGACCCTGACATCTAGACAACCTGGTTATGCCCCCCCCCCCAATAAGCTTTAGCTTGTTTTTTTTCTTTCTGTGTGCTGTTAGTGTTTTGTTATTATTCTGTTTGTGTCTTTGTAACATGTATACATGTATATAAGCATGTATGATTTGTATGCATATGTAACGTGTATTTTATGGCATGCATTGGCCAATATTGGTCTTTCATTACCATTATTACCTGTTTCAAAATCCATTGCATCCTATTTCATTGATGCTTGTCTGTAAGGGAGGGAGGGTGGGGGTGGGAGTTGGGGGTAAACTGTCTCTTTGTTGATACCTTGTTCCACAGTATTCATCTGTGTATCAATCTCACTCCATGTAGGAGGTGTATTGTATATCTGTTATGCTCAAAATCTCATAAATAAATCATACAAAAAAAAAAAAACTGTTTTAATTGTCTTTAAAAAAGTAATAGAATATTATGTTGAAAGTATTTTTAGAACGTTATGGAAGTTTGTCGAAAAAGATTGTGAAAAAAACACTAAGCTATGTCGTAAAGAATATATGCTATAAGAAGTCGTCCAGTACCATAAAGTTGTTAAAAAGAATTACGATATTTTTACAACGTACTATTCTAAAAGTCATTAAAAAGTCCTACATCATGTCTTTATATGTAATACTCTGAAAATAAACGCAGGACGAATGTGTCTGCAACATTTTATTTGTTCAACACACACACATTAAAACTTCGTGACGAGGATCGCCCTCAAACTTTAAGTGACACAATGCACGAGAATGGCACCAATGACGTACGTTTGACCGACACACACTAAGCAAGAGAAAGAATCAGAGAAGAAGAAGAAGAAGAAGAAGAAGAAGAAGAAGAAGAAGAAGAAGAAGAAGAGTGTACAGTGCTGAGTCCGTTCCCGGAATCCAGACAGACGGGCGACCGAAGAACGATTCTCCGTCCACAAACATTTCCACGAACGTTTCTCCGTCCACAAACATTTCCACGAACGTTTCTCTGTCCATGAACATTTCCACGAACGTTTCCACAAACTTTTCCACGAACGTTTCTCTGTCCATGAACATTTCCACGAACATTTCTCTGTCCACGAACGTTTCTCTGTCCACGAACGTTTCTCTGTCCACGAACATTTCCATGAACGTTTCTCTGTCCACGAACGTTTCTCTGTCCACGAACATTTCCACGAACGTTTCTCTGTCCACGAACGTTTCTCTGTCCACGAACGTTTCCACGAACGTTTTCTGTCCACGAACGTTTCCACGAACGTTTCTCTGTCCACGAACATTTCCACGAACGTTTCTCTGCGATCGTTTCTCTGTCCACGAACATTTCCACGAACGTTTCTCTGTCCACGAACGTTTCTCTGTCTGCGACGTTTCTCTGTCTGCGATCGTTTCCACGAACGTTTCTCTGTCCACGAACGTTTCCACAAACGTTTCTCTGTCCACGAACGTTTCCACGAACGTTTCTCTGTCCATGAACGTTTCCACGAACGTTTCTCTGTCCACGAACGTTTCTCTGTCTGCGATCGTTTCCACGAACGTTTCTCTGTCCACGAACGTTTCCACGAACGTTTCTCCGTTCTCCGAGAACTCCTGGCTCAGGTAAAGATGATTCACATACACAACAACTTTTTAAAAAACAAACCTCTAAAGCAACATTTCCACGAGAAGTACTTTTTGTAATGACGAGTAGAAACAGAGTATTAAGCAGTAGTTAGTATGTACAGTACATTGATATCTAACAGTGAGATGGAACTTCGGGTGTTTGAACCACAAGGCCACGACGACGCTGCATCACATTCACCAGAACACACACTGAAACACGGTCAAAGTAACGCAGTTACATGTTAGTGTGTTGTTATCTTCTAAAACCTGACATTTGGATCATAAAAACTGTTCATTTTACAACACTTTTCTGTAATTGTCCATAAACCTTTTGACACACCTTCATATTTGAACAGTTTCGATACAGGGTGTGATCAAAATGATGTAAACAGCTTTTATTTTATTATTTAAATGTTATTGTTTGAGGCGCTCAATCTAATTAGATTAAATTCAGACGGTTTACAAAACATTTTGATAATTGTTGTTTGATATTAAATTGTAAGATAATAGTTGACAGGAAATTAGAAAGTTTTTTTTACCATTTTATGTCCCAATAGTCTTCTGTTCATCCAGGAAGTGACCTTTCAGTTTCCCTTTGCCGTAAACTCAGTAGAAAGATGGAAAACGACTCAAATTATTGTAAATAACTGAAGTGACAGATGTTTCAGAAAATGTCTTGATAAGTATTTCCTGTTCAGTTTTCAGTCGGCCCGAGCCCCGTAAACTTTATCGTTCAATTATGATTTAATGTTAACGCTCAATGATTTTGTTACAACGTCCCAAAAATTGCACCAATTGATGGGTTTTCTTTGTGTTTTCTTTTTGTTTGGTTTCCAAATGTTTGCACATTTTGGAAACCAAAGATAAACAAAAACACAAAATGTGGCGATTTGTACCTTTTCTTTATGGAAACAGACAAAATGTAGAGTTAAATGCAAAACCACTTTTTCCATCATAAAACGATAATATTATGTATAATTTTGTCTAAATTAAAAAGTGCAAAATACAATATTTCCATTTTACCACATTTACCGAATTTTTGTGATATGGATAAATTGAAATTGATTGATTTATTCCACTACATATTTAGTTTAGGAGCACAAAACTTGAGCTTAAATAGAAGAATCAAAGTTGCCAGAGTCTATAATTTGGGTGATGTTTAATTTTTTTTTCCATTAGAATTTAATCTAAATTATGCACAATACAATATTTCCATTTGACCAAATATTCAAAATGTTCGTGATAGCGGAGCGTTGAAACTTCTCGTATCCATTCCACTAATGTTCTTGTAAATGCACACCAAATTTGAGCTAATAAAAAATGTGGTGCTATTCCAAAAATGTTGTAAACGCTGTAACAGAAGCAGAGACTGTACCATGTGTTAAACGTTATATATTTGAACTTTCTTGAATCACAGCGTGGACTAAGTTTTGTCTCGTGATAGTTGTTACTTTGATAGAGAAGATGCTGAGCGATGAAGGCTCGGGCCGTCCTGCAGATATGTTTCTGTCATTCCCCAAATTCATGGACAGAATATTTCTGATATAATAACTCCTTCTTGGTTTTGGCAGCGCGACTGTCGGATCCTTCTTGTCTCCAAACAGGACGTCCAGCGACTCTAAAGTCCTCCGTTACGAAGACATGGAAGATCTCCTCTTCCTTCTTTCCCAGTGCAAAAACAAACTACAGCTCTACGACCAATCACAGTCTGTATCAGCTCTACGACCAATCACAGTCTGTAACAGCTCTACGACCAATCACAGTCTGTAACAGCTCTAAGACCAATCACAGTCTGTACAGCTCTACGACCAATCACAGTCTGTATCAGCTCTACGACCAATCACAGTCTGTAACAGCTCTACGACCAATCACAGTCTGTATCAGCTCTACGACCAATCACAGTCTGTATCAGCTCTACGACCAATCACAGTCTGTATCAGCTCTACGACCAATCACAGTCTGTAACAGCTCTAAGACCAATCACAGTCTGTATCAGCTCTACGACCAATCACAGTCTGTAACAGCTCTACGACCAATCACAGTCTGTTACAGCTCTAGACCAATCACAGTCTGTTACAGCTCTACGACCAATCACAGTCTGTTACAGCTCTACGACCAATCACAGTCTGTTACAGCTCTACGACCAATCACAGTCTGTAACAGCTCTACGACCAATCACAGTCTGTTACAGCTCTACGACCAATCACAGTCTGTATCAGCTCTACGACCAATCACAGTCTGTAACAGCTCTACGACCAATCACAGTCTGTATCAGCTCTACGACCAATCACAGTCTGTATCAGCTCTACGACCAATCACAGTCTGTATCAGCTCTACGACCAATCACAGTCTGTAACACTTCTACGACCAATCACAGTCTGTATCAGCTCTATGACCAATCACAGTCTGTAACAGCTCTACGACCAATCACAGTCTGTACAGCTCTACGACCAATCACAGTCTGTACAGCTCTACGACCAATCACAGTCTGTACAGCTCTACGACCAATCACAGTCTGTACAGCTCTACGACCAATCACAGTCTGTACAGCTCTACGACCAATCACAGTCTGTATCAGCTCTACGACCAATCACAGTCTGTAACCTCGACGCCCGACAGCGACGGGACGGCAGCATGAGGCATTTCACGGAAAGTAGACCCTTCCCCTCCAGTGTTTTTGTGCCCTTTAGTTCTTGTGCAGACCCAGCAAACATTCAGACGTTTAATGGGGCGAGAAAAGTAGTCCCGTCGCTTTAAGAAGCTCAAAATCTGCAGCAGAAAGTTGTGATTCGGCTTCGTCTCGGACCAGGATGAGAATGGTTGTTAGTGTTTTAAACAAAAAACAGCAATCAATTAAAAAAGCTTCGACGACATTTTGTGCAAAACATTCAGACATTTAACGACGAGAAAAAATAGTCCGGGCGCAGCAAAAAACGCTTCTCGAAGATCTGCAGCAAAACATTTCCAGAACACGTTGTGATGAGGCGACGTGTCGGACCAGGATGGAAATGTTTTCAGTGATTTAATCAAATAAAAAAACCAGCAATCATTTGAAAAGCAGCTTTGAAGAAGCCGTGCGAAGCCTCTCCCGTGGAGCGGCTCCGTGGAGCGGCTCCGTGGAGCGGCTCCGTGCAGCGGCTCCGTGCAGCGGCTCCGTGCAGCGGCTCCGTGAGCGGCTCCGTGCAGCGGCTCCGTGGAGCGGCTCCGTGCAGCGGCTCCGTGCAGCGGCTCCGTGGAGCGGCTCCGTGCAGCGGCTCCGTGGAGCGGCTCCGTGGAGCGGCTCCGTGGAGCGGCTCCGTGCAGCGGCTCCGTGCAGCGGCTCCGTGGAGCGGCTCCGTGCAGCGGCTCCGTGCAGCGGCTCCGTGGAGCGGCTCCGTGCAGCGGCTCCGTGCAGCGGCTCCGTGGAGCGGCTCCGTGAGCGGCTCCGTGCAGCGGCTCCGTGCAGCGGCTCCGTGCAGCGGCTCCGTGCAGCGGCTCCGTGCAGCGGCTCCGTGCAGCGGCTCCGTGGAGCGGCTCCGTGGAGCGGCTCCGTGCAGCGGCTCCGTGGAGCGGCTCCGTGGAGCGGCTCCGTGCAGCGGCTCCGTGCAGCGGTCCTGGCAGAAAGTCTCTAATAATAACTCATGTTTTACAATAATCCACGTGTTGGCAGTTTGTTACGTAATCCACCGCCATCGACTCTGCAGAAAAGCCAGGAAAGCTGCACGATGAAGCGGGACGGTGAACGCTATCGACGGGAAACAAAAGAAAACGAGCGCGTTATGGACGAAGTTTGTTTTGCTGGTTTTCAGCGACTCCTGAGATTAAAAAAAGACGTCGAAATGAAAAAACTGCTGACTCAGTTACACCGACTCGTCTGGTTGTGAGGACGAACATCCAATCACAGGACGGCTCGTTGACCTCTGACCCCCCGGCAGTGGTTTCTATTGGTCAGTCAGTGAAGGCTCCTTAAGGCGTAAGTCCATCCCATGCTTTGACACCAATTCAAACCAAAAACTGGATTTTTTATTTTCTTTTGTCACTGTTTAGTTTAGTGATGATGAAGCGGGTGTTCCTCTGCAGAGAATGGATGCCTGAAGCTCAGGAGGTGGGCGTGTTCGCAGCCTGCAAGACAAGGACCAGGGATTTTCAGACACAGCAGGATCTGAGGAGTAGCTTTTAATTAAAATAGAAAAACATGCGGAGAGTTTAGACTAATCTCTTTCTATCGGTTGCTATGCAGTTTTCGTAGACAAATAAAAAGGTGTAAAAAAACCCGTCATAGTTTAGAATATCGAAAACTTCAAAAGAAATTCATGTCGGAAAAAAAGAGAAATAAGTCATATTATGGTATGTGTTTGTGTTCTAGCTGCAGATCTCTAATGATTGATTGACAGCTCCTGTGTGGAGATGTGGGCGGGATCTAGCACATCTCCTTACACAACAAGCAGCTTCCTGTTTCGCCTTTTATTGTATTTTTGTAAATAAATGTTGCTCTTTGTGGCTTTAGACCCGGTGCGGTGTTATCATGAAGAGTCAGGTTAGACCCGGTGCGGTGTTATCATGAAGGGTCAGGTTAGACCCGGTGCGGTGTTATCATGAAGGGTCAGGTTAGACCCGGTGCGGTGTTATCATGAAGGGTCAGGTTAGACCCGGTGCGGTGTTATCATGAAGGGTCAGGTTAGACCCGGTGCTGTGTTATCATGAAGGGTCAGGTTAGACCCGGTGCGGTGTTATCATGAAGGGTCAGGTTAGACCCGGTGCGGTGTTATCATGAAGAGTCAGGTTAGACCCGGTGCTGTGTTATCATGAAGGGTCAGGTTAGACCCGGTGCTGTGTTATCATGAAGGGTCAGGTTAGACCCGGTGCGGTGTTATCATGAAGGGTCAGGTTAGACCCGGTGCGGTGTTATCATGAAGGGTCAGGTTAGACCCGGTGCGGTGTTATCATGAAGGGTCAGGTTAGACCCGGTGCTGTGTTATCATGAAGGGTCAGGTTAGACCCGGTGCGGTGTTATCATGAAGGGTCAGGTTAGACCCGGTGCTGTGTTATCATGAAGGGTCAGGTTAGACCCGGTGCGGTGTTATCATGAAGGGTCAGGTTAGACCCGGTGCGGTGTTATCATGAAGGGTCAGGTTAGACCCGGTGCGGTGTTATCATGAAGGGTCAGGTTAGACCCGGTGCTGTGTTATCATGAAGGGTCAGGTTAGACCCGGTGCGGTGTTATCATGAAGGGTCAGGTTAGACCCGGTGCTGTGTTATCATGAAGGGTCAGGTTAGACCCGGTGCTGTGTTATCATGAAGGGTCAGGTTAGACCCGGTGCTGTGTTATCATGAAGGGTCAGGTTAGACCCGGTGCGGTGTTATCATGAAGGGTCAGGTTAGACCCGGTGCGGTGTTATCATGAAGAGTCAGGTTAGACCCGGTGCGGTGTTATCATGAAGGGTCAGGTTAGACCCGGTGCTGTGTTATCATGAAGGGTCAGGTTAGACCCGGTGCTGTGTTATCATGAAGGGTCAGGTTAGACCCGGTGCGGTGTTATCATGAAGGGTCAGGTTAGACCCGGTGCGGTGTTATCATGAAGGGTCAGGTTAGACCCGGTGCGGTGTTATCATGAAGGGTCAGGTTAGACCCGGTGCGGTGTTATCATGAAGGGTCAGGTTAGACCCGGTGCGGTGTTATCATGAAGGGTCAGGTTAGACCCGGTGCGGTGTTATCATGAAGGGTCAGGTTAGACCCGGTGCTGTGTTATCATGAAGGGTCAGGTTAGACCCGGTGCGGTGTTCGGAGAAGTAGGAACACGTCATAGTTAACGTGGAGTATGTCAGTCTGTTATATAAACATTATTTGATCACGTGACTCACGTTGGAGGGTTCTCCGTGTTTATGTCAACAGGTATATTGCACTATGTTATATGATTATGTTTATATTCTAATAGTGAACTCACGTTGGAGGGTTCTCCAGGTTCTCCAGGATCTCCAGGTTCTATGTCTTGCTGGCGTTCTCGTAGATCACGTCTGAGGTCAAGCTCTGCTGCTTCTTCTTCTGCCACATCAACAGCACACACTGATGGATGAACACATACTGCTCCTGCGCACACACACACGCACACACACACACAGACACACACACACACACACACACACAGAGACACACACACACAGAGACACACACACACACACAGAGACACACAGAGACACACACACACACACACACACACACACACACACACACACAGAGACACACACACAGAGACACACACACATACACATACATACACACACACACACAGACACACATACACAGAGACATACACACACACACACACAGAGACACACACACAGAGACACACACAGAGACACACACACACACAGACACACATACACAGAGACATACACACACACAGAGACACACACACACACACACACACAGAGACACACACATATACATACACACAATAACTTTTTTATGACTTTTTACAATAAATACAACACTGACTATCTTTTGCTTTTCTACCAAACCTGATCAATCCCCACATTAACCCTTTGAGTCCTGATCAATCCCCACATTAACCCTTTGAGTCCTGATCAATCCCCACATTAACCCTTTGAGTCCTGATCAATCCCCACATTAACCCTTTGAGTCCTGATCTAACCCCACATTAACCCTTTGAGTCCTGATCTAACCCCACATTAACCCTTTGAGTCCTGATCAATCCCCACGTTAACCCTTTGAGTCCTGATCTAACCCCACATTAACCCTTTGAGTCCTGATCAATCCCCACGTTAACCCTTTGAGTCCTGATTTAATCCCACATTAACCCTTTGAGTCCTGATCAATCCCCACGTTAACCCTTTGAGTCCTGATCAATCCCCACGTTAACCCTTTGAGTCCTGATCAATCCCCACGTTAACCCTTTGAGTCCTGATCTAACCCCACGTTAACCCTTTGAGTCCTGATCAATCCCCACGTTAACCCTTTGAGTCCTGATCTAACCCCACGTTAACCCTTTGAGTCCTGATCAATCCCCACGTTAACCCTTTGAGTCCTGATCAATCCCCACGTTAACCCTTTGAGTCCTGATCAATCCCCACATTAACCCTTTGAGTCCTGATCTATCCCCACGTTAACCCTTTGAGTCCTGATCTAACCCCACATGAACCCTTTGAGTCCTGATCAATCCCCACATTAACCCTTTGAGTCCTGATCTAAACCCACATTAACCATTTGAGTCCTGATCAATCCCCACATTAACCCTTAGAGTCCTGATCAATCCCCACATTAACCCTTTGAGTCCTGATCTAACCCCGCGTTAACCCTTTGAGTCCTGATCTAACCCCGCGTTAACCCTTTGAGTCCTGATCTATCCCCACGTTAACCCTTTGAGTCCTGATCTAACCCCACGTTAACCCTTTGAGTCCTGATCTAACCCCACGTTAACCCTTTGAGTCCTGATCTATCCCCACGTTAACCCTTTGAGTCCTGATCTAACCCCACGTTAACCCTTTGAGTCCTGATCTAACCCCACGTTAACTCTTTGAGTCCTGATCTAACCCCACGTTAACCCTTGAGTCCTGATCTAACCCCACATTAACCCTTTGAGTCCTGATCTAACCCCACATTAACCCTTTGAGTCCTGATCTAACCCCACATTAACTCTTTGAGTCCTGATCTAACCCCACATTAACCCTTTGCATCCTGATCTAACCCCACATTAACCCTTTACATCCTGATCTATCCCCACATTAACCCTTTGCATCCTGATCTAACCCCACGTTAACCCTTTGAGTCCTGATCAATCCCCACGTTAACCCTTTGAGTCCTGATCTAACCCCACGTTAACCCTTTGAGTCCTGATCAATCCCCACGTTAACCCTTTGAGTCCTGATCAATCCCCACATTAACCCTTTGAGTCCTGATCTATCCCCACATTAACCCTTTGAGTCCTGATCTAACTCCACATGAACCCTTTGAGTCCTGATCAATCCCCACATTAACCTTTGAGTCCTGATCTAAACCCACATTAACCATTTGAGTCTGATCAATCCCCACATTAACCCTTAGAGTCCTGATCAATCCCCACATTAACCCTTTGAGTCCTGATCTAACCCCGCGTTAACCCTTTGAGTCCTGATCTAACCCCGCGTTAACCCTTTGAGTCCTGATCTATCCCCACGTTAACCCTTTGAGTCCTGATCTAACCCCACGTTAACCCTTTGAGTCCTGATCTAACCCCACGTTAACCCTTTGAGTCCTGATCTATCCCCACGTTAACCCTTTGAGTCCTGATCTAACCCCACGTTAACCCTTTGAGTCCTGATCTAACCCACGTTAACTCTTTGAGTCCTGATCTAACCCCACGTTAACCCTTTGAGTCCTGATCTAACCCCACATTAACCCTTTGAGTCCTGATCTAACCCACATTAACCCTTTGAGTCCTGATCTAACCCCACATTAACCCTTTGAGTCCTGATCTAACCCCACATTAACTCTTTGAGTCCTGATCTAACCCCACATTAACCCTTTGCATCCTGATCTAACCCCACATTAACCCTTTACATCCTGATCTATCCCCACATTAACCCTTTGCATCCTGATCTAACCCCACATTAACCCTTTGAGTCCTGATCTAACCCACATTAACCTTTGAGTCCTGATCTAACCCCACATTAACCCTTTGAGTCCTGATCAATCCCCACATTAACCCTTTACATCCTGATCTAACCCCACATTAACTCTGAGTCCTGATCTAACCCCACATTAACCCTTTGCATCCTGATCTAACCCCACATTAACCCTTTGAGTCCTGATCTAACCCCACATTAACCCTTTGCATCCTGATCTAACCCCACATTAACCCTTTGAATCCTGATCTAACCCCACATTAACCCTTTGCTCCTGCTCCAGGTCTCTTTCCTCCATGTTTACCTCGGTCTGCACCATGGACAGCCGGTGCGACCTCATCTCAGAGACCAAACCCAGGATGTCAGTGAACTCGTGCTCTCTGATGTGCTGCATGAGGCGGTCCAGAGCCATGAAGGTGCCGGTGCGGCCCACCCCCGCACTGAAACACAGCATTAAACACATAAACCTCACTGAATAACAAAGATTATCCACATAAAGCAGAGCAGAAGTTCTGCAGAGACACATGGAAATGAAACCTCCAGGAGGGGATTCATGGTCCCTGAAAGCAGCTTTACTCTCTCACCAAGTCCAATAAACTCCTCAATAAACAAATGTAATCAAATCAAGTTTTATTTATAAAGCACATTTAAAAGCGATTTTTGGTTGAGCCAAAGTGCTGTACATGTAAAAAAACACATTACTACTATCACAATAAAAGACAATAAATTACAACAGATATATAAAAAACACAGGGAATGTCAGGAGTCGTGCTCCGCTCTGACTAGAAGGCCAGGGAGAAGAAGTGTGTCTTTAGTGAGGGTTTAAAAACCCCTAGGGTCTGGGCCGACCTCACATGGAGGGGCAGAGTGTTCCAGAGCCTGGGGCCAGCTGCTGCGAAGGCTCGGTGACCTCGGGTTTTCAGCCTGGTCTTGGGCACTACCAGCAGCAGCTGGTCAGCAGACCTTAAAGCTCTGGCTGCGGTGTAGCGATGGAGGAGTTCTGCTATACAGGCCGGAGCCAGCCCATTCAGGGCTTTGAAAACAAATACAAGGATTTTAAAATCAATTCAGAACCGAATTGGAAGCCAGTGCAGTGAGGCCAGAATTGGGGTGATGTGGTCACGCTTTTTGTGGCCAGTCAGAAGACGTGCAGCTGCGTAATCAGCAATAGTGCATCAGTGTTGTCTGTGTTTACATGACACATCTGCAGGACGGAGACCAAAACAAATACGAAGACAATAAAGCCGATTAACCTGCAGTGCACGGTGACGTCAGTAACCCTTAGTGAATATTAAAGGTGATTGAAGATAGTAACCTGCAGTGCACGGTGACGTCAGTAACCCTTAGTGAATATTAAAGGTGATTGAAGATAGTAACCTGCAGTGCACGGTGACGGGCGTCTTGCTCCCGGCCTGCTGACGCACGATGCTCACGAACTGCAGGATGCTCTCGATGGCGTTGACCGTCGGCACGCCGTGATCCGGCCACGATGTGTAGTTCAGGTGCAGGACGTCCTGGGACTCGTCCGCCTGGGGGGGGAGAGTTAGTGTTAGAAAACTCTCACTGGTTCCCTTTGATCTCATAAAGCTGTACCATTTCAGATGGATGTTCATGGAAGTAAGAAACATACCAACTGAGAAAAGTATTGAGAAAAATACATTTTACTAAAAAAAGTATATAAACATAAAGATTGTTTAATATAATATTTAAGTCATAATAATTTTAAAATAATGTGAAATACTGCAATCATGTCATAACTTTAAAAAAAGTAATAGATAAAAGTAATCACTAAATAAACCCTTTATCTGATGTTTCCTATAGGATTTAGACTGGGTGGTGGGCCCCCTGGAGGACAGATTGATGGCTCCTTTAACTCTGTGCTGGTCTGTAAATATCTCAGTAATATACAGTACCCCCCCAGAGACTCAGGTACCCCCCCCCTCAGATAACCCACCCCCAGGTATCTCCCCCCCCCCCCAGGTGACTCACGTATCCCAATCTGAACTTCCTGACGATCCACTCCGGAGCCTCGCTCTCCGACAGCAGCTCCACGCTGATCTCTCCGTACAGAACCGGCTCGTCTGAGAACGGCCAGTAGTGGTCGCACTTCACCTGGGACACACACACACACCTGGATTACACACACCTGTATAGAGACACCTGGATTACACACACCTGAGACATACACACCTGTAGTACACACACCTGTATAGAGACACCTGGATTACACACACCTGTATACACACACCTGAGACACACACACCTGTAGTACACACACCTGAGACACACACACACCTGTATACACACACCTGAGACACACACACACCTGTATACCACACCTGGATTACACACACCTGAGACACACACACCTGGATTACACACACCTGTATACACACACCTGAGACACACACCTGAGACACAAACACCTGAGACACACACACCTGTAGTACACTTCAGTTGGGACACACAATACCTGTAATACACACACCTGAGACACACACCTGAGACATGCAGCTGAGGTAAAGTATATATAAAGTACCCTCTGTCTCTCGCTGCACTGCGTCAGTATATATAGTACAGGTGTAGTACAGGTGTATATAAGTACTCAGTAGTACTCACCCTGCATCTCTCGCTGCACTGCGTCAGTATATATAGTACAGGTGTAGTACAGGTGTATTAAGTACTCAGTAGTACTCACCCTGCGTCTCTCGCTGCACTGCGTCAGTGTATATAGTACAGGTGTAGTACAGGTGTATATAAGTACTCAGTAGTACTCACCCTGCGTCTCTCGCTGCACTGCGTCAGCATCACGATCACACAGCTCTTCTCCTGGAGGATCATCTTCCAGAAATCATTCCTGGTCTCAGGGAGCGGGCCCTGGGTCGCTATGTACTCCTGGGGGGTCTTATAGCCCTGTGTACAAATACACATATATAAATACTCTCATACACCTGGGGGTCTTATAGCCCTGTGTACAAATACACATATATGTATAACATTATTTAATAATAATAATAATAACACTAAGGAACTGACGGGGATGTAGTTGGCGTTGATGTAGTCGGAGCCCTCGTCGTGGTGCAGAGAGAGCAGCAGCTGCACCCGGCTGAAGTCGTTCTGAGGAGAACATCAGAATATTGAATCTGTTTAAATGATCAACAATGATATTTCATCTTTAAAGGTACCGGGACCCCTAGGGTGCTGCAGGGACCCCCAGGGGTGCTGCAGGAACCCCCAGTGGTGCTGCAGGGACCCCCGGGGGTGCTGCAGGGACCCCCGGGGGTGCTGCAGGGACCCCGGGGGTGCCGCAGGGACCCCGGGGGTGCCGCAGGAACCCCCAGTGGTGCCGCAGGGACCCTAGAGGTGCTGCAGGGACCCCTAGGGGTGCCGCAGGGACCCCTCGGGGTGCTGCAGGGACCCCTAGTGGTGCTGCAGGGACCCCTGGGGGTGCTGCAGGGACCCCTGGGGGTGCTGCAGGGACCCTAAAGGTGCTGCAGGGACCCCCGGGGGTGCTGCAGGGACCCCTAGGGGTGCTGCAGGGACCCTAGAGGTTCTGCAGGGACCCCCGGGGATGCTGCAGGGACCCCTAGTGGTGCTGCAGGGACCCTAGAGGTGCTGCAGGGACCCCTAGGGGTGCTGCAGGGACCCTAGAGGTTCTGCAGGGACCCTAGAGGTGCTGCAGGGACCCCTAGAGGTGCTGCAGGGACCCCCGGGGGTGCTGCAGGGACCCTAGAGGTGCTGCAGGGACCCCCGGGGGTGCTGCAGGGACCCCTAGGGGTGCTGCAGGGACCCTAGAGGTTCTGCAGGGACCCCCGGGGGTGCTGCAGGGACCCCTAGTGGTGCTGCAGGGACCCTAGAGGTAATGCAGGGACCCCTAGGGGTGCTGCAGGGACCCTAGAGGTTCTGCAGGGACCCTAGAGGTGCTGCAGGGACCCCTAGAGGTGCTGCAGGGACCCCCGGGGGTGCTGCAGGGACCCCCGGGGGTGCTGCAGGGACCCCGGGGGTGCTGCAGGGACCCCCGGGGGTGCTGCAGGGACCCCCGGGGGTGCTGCAGGGACCCCGGGGGTGCTGCAGGGACCCCCGGGGGTGCTGCAGGGACCCCCGGGGGTGCTGCAGGGACCCCCGGGGGTGCTGCAGGGACCCCTAGAGGTGCTACAGGGACCCCTAGAGGTGCTGCAGGGACCCCTAGGGGTGCTGCAGGGACCCCTAGAGGTGCTGCAGGGACCCCTAGAGGTGCTACAGGGACCCCTAGAGGTGCTGCAGGGACCCTAGAGGTGCTGCAGGGACCCCTAGGGGTGCTGCAGGGACCCCCGGGGGTGTTGCAGGGACCCCTAGTGGTACTGCAGGGACCCCTAGTGGTACTGCAGGGACCCCTAGAGGTGCTGCAGGGACCCCTAGAGGTGCTGCAGGGACCCCTAGAGGTGCTGCAGGGGATCGCAGGGGAACGTAGGTTAGAGAGAGCATTTTATTTCCACCCAAAACATTTTGTATCCACTGTTTGTGGAACCCTAACCCTAACCAGTCAGAAAGGTTTAGAACCAGAGAACTGGAGGAACTTTAAATAAAGAACAATGTCTCGTACACGGCAGGATGTTGGTGTATCGGTTCTTCGGACGGTTCACGGGCAGATCAGCTGCATCGTGGGAGAGATCCAGACCCACACTCTTCAGCTCCTGGAGAACAGAGAACACGAGGAACATGAGGAACATGAGAACATGAGAACATGAGGAACATGAAACATAAGGAACATGAGAACATGAGAACATGAGGAACATGAAAACATAAGGAACATGAGAACATGAGAACACGAGGAACATGAGAACATGAGGAACATGAAAACATGAGAACATGAGGAACATGAGAACATGAGGAACATGAGGAACATGAGAACATGAGGAACATGAGAACATGAGAACATGAGGAACATGAGGAACATGAGAACATGAGGAACATGAGGAACATGAGAACATGAGGAACATGAGAACATGAGGAACATGAGAACATGAGGAACATGAGGAACATGAGGAACATGAGAACATGAGAACATGAGGAACATGAGAACATGAGAACATGAGGAACATGAGGAACATGAGAACATGAGGAACATGAGGAACATGAGAACATGAGAACATGAGGAACATGAGAACATGAGGAACATGAGGAACATGAGAACATGAGGAACATAAATAAAATAAATAAATAAAATAAAATAAATAACTAGATGAAGTTGAAGGTAGATGAGCCGCACCTCAAACTGCAGGGAGAACTTGTACGCAGAGTCTTTGCTCATCTCTCTGAAGTACGCCTCGAAGTCGTCCAGCTGCACCGGGCTGAGAGCAGACACAACAAAGAGTCAGGAGACAAGAACAAATCAGACACTGAAGTATTACAACAGATCAGAATAATAATAATGATAATATTAATTAAAAAATAGTATTAATTTGATCCTTTAAATCTTCTCTGAGGAGCAGCACGTTACTGTGCTTCATTTCTTATTTATTTAATATATATTATAGTTATTATATCTGTCTGTTCCCTCTGTAAATAATCTGATGGCTCACACACACACACACACACACACACACACACACACACCACACCACACACACACACAGACACACAGACACACACACACAGACACAGACACAGACACACACACACACACACACACACACACACACACACACACACACACAGAGACACACACACACATACACACACACAAACACACCACACACACACACACACACACACACACACACAACACACAGACACACACACACACACACACACACAGACACACACACACACACACAGACAAACAAACACAGACACACACACACACGAAGAGGAGGAGGAGGAGGAGGATGAAGAAGCGTTAGATGTTACCTGGTTAGTTTCCGCTTCTTTAAAGCTGTCTTGCTCCTAAAAAAATATAAAGGTTATAAAAATCCTCACGATGAGAAACGGACAGAATAAATAATATAATAAATAAATATTCTAATGAAGAGCGTCATGCTTTAAACAGAACACCTGCAGACAGAACACCTGCAGACAGGAGCACCTGCAGACAGGAGCACCTGCAGACAGAGCACCTGCAGACAGGAGCACCTGCAGACAGGAGCACCTGCAGACAGAACACCTGCAGACAGGAGCACCTGCAGACAGGAGCACCTGCAGACAGGAGCACCTGCAGACAGGAGCACCTGCAGACAGAACACCTGCAGACAGGACACCTGCAGACAGAGCACCTGCAGACAGGAGCACCTGCAGACAGGAGCACCTGCAGACAGGACACCTGCAGACAGGAGCACCTGCAGACAGAACACCTGCAGACAGGACACCTGCAGACAGAGCACCTGCAGACAGGAGCACCTGCAGACAGGAGCACCTGCAGACAGGAGCACCTGCAGACAGAGCACCTGCAGACAGAGCACCTGCAGACAGGAGCACCTGCAGACAGAACACCTGCAGACAGAGCACCTGCAGACAGGAGCACCTGCAGACAGGAGCACCTGCAGACAGGACACCTGCAGACAGGAGCACCTGCAGACAGGACACCTGCAGACAGGAGCACCTGCAGACAGAACACCTGCAGACAGAACACCTGCAGACAGAGCACCTGCAGACAGAACACCTGCAGACAGAGCACCTGCAGACAGAGCACCTGCAGACAGGAGCACCTGCAGACAGGAGCACCTGCAGACAGAACACCTGCAGACAGGAGCACCTGC
Source organism: Dissostichus mawsoni (assembly GCA_011823955.1). NCBI lineage: Eukaryota > Metazoa > Chordata > Actinopteri > Perciformes > Nototheniidae > Dissostichus > Dissostichus mawsoni. The sequence goes on from JAAKFY010000003.1 coordinate 26,778,648, forward strand.
AGACAGGAACACCTGCAGACAGGAGCACCTGCAGACAGGAGCACCTGCAGACAGGAGCACCTGCAGACAGAACACCTGCAGACAGGAGCACCTGCAGACAGGAACACCTGCAGACAGAGCACCTGCAGACAGGAGCACCTGCAGACAGGAGGGTTAGACCGATGGAGGTATTGTTATTGTGATTTCACCAATATAACTAAAAGGTTGTTTAATTCCCCAAATAAAGACTTATTATCTCAATTGAATGATAATAATTTGCAGAATAGTGACTTTTATCACAATAATTGCTTTATTTTCAAATATAAATACAGTCTTTTAACTAAAATGACTTAATTCCTCAGAATAAGAAAAACCTTCTTAAAATAATGATTTATTTCTTAATTTAAATTATGAGAAAACTTTATTAAAATAACTAAATAAATGTGTTGTTAAGTTTAAAAATGTTTTAAATACTAATATAATATTTTTGGATGCTTTTTCAAACATTTACGTTGAAAAATGTACGTTTTTTTCTCTTCGCTGTATGAAACCCATCCATCGGTTGAACCCTTTAAAATAACTAACCTCATTTTACAGAGAACTAATATCATGCTCAGCTCTCGTTGCTTTAAAAGATTAATACTTTAAAGAAAGCTTAATATCAAACATGCAGTCATTTAAATGTAAACCTCACTTCTGTTTTTAAAGATTGAATCTCTGAGTGATTTCATAACGACCGACGGTGTGTCAGGGCCATTGTTATCGGGGGAGATTAGAGGAAGGGTCAACATTCTGATATAAATCAGAACTCTGAGAAAATATCAACATTTTGAAAAGAAGAAAAAAAGTGTTTTTGAGAAAAATCTTAAATTAAAAGTTTGAATTCTGAGGAAAAAAAACAACACAATTTTTTTCTCTGAATTCTGACTTTAATCTCAGTGTCCCTAATCCTCTTCCATACTTACATTTGCTTTGCTTTACTTTAATGGAAATTCCTTTTTCTTTCTTGCAAATTAATCAGTTTAAAATATCTTGAATCTAAAAAAAAACATGAACATTTTTTACTTTAAATATTCTACTTTAAGATTTTTACATCCCTTTTATGGCGCCATATTTATCTATTTATTTGTACCTACAATGGCCCGAGTACACCGTCACATGTTAAAGTTTTAACCAGGAACATGCACACCGGAATATACAGAATAATCAGCCAATCAGAGCTCAGAGAAATCTTTAGTTTAAAAACAAACAAGAAGAGAAAGACTGACGGCATGCAGAGCGTAGTTAGCATCAACAGTTAGCACCAACAGTTAGCACCAACAGTTAGCACCAACAGTTAGCATCACAGTAAGCATCAACAGTTAGCACCAACAGTTAGCATCAACAGTTAGCATCACAGTAAGCATCAACAGTTAGCATCACAGTTAGCATCACAGTTAGCATCAACAGTTAGCACCAACAGTTAGCATCAACAGTTAGCACCAACAGTTAGCACCAACAGTTAGCACCAACAGTTAGCACCAACAGTTAGCATCACAGTAAGCATCAACAGTTAGCATCACAGTTAGCGCCAACAGTTAGCACCAACAGTTAGCATCAACAGTTAGCATCACAGTAAGCATCAACAGTTAGCATCACAGTTAGCACCACAGTTAGCATCAACAGTTAGCATCACAGTTAGCACCACAGTTAGCATCACAGTTGGCCTCACAGTTAGCATCACAGTTAGCACCAACAGTTAGCTCACAGTTAGCATCACAGTTAGCATCGTGCTACGTCCACAGGTTATATTTGTGAGACCACAGACACAGCATCGCAGGACAAAGTTCAACGTCTGCTGACTTCCTGTTTCCCCGTCAATCAAACTGGACTTTAAAGAAGACATTTTTAAATTTGAAAATAAGAGTCGGTGGTCTCCTGTGATTGGTTCTTGTCAATAATCCCAAGGTTTGTGGAGCCAGCTTATTTACTTAATAATAATAAAACTCAACAATGTACATCTCTGGGATTCAATATTTATTTTGTGATTTTCTTTTCATATTTGTATCCTCGTCTGATGTCTGCAAGTTGTGATGTATTTTCTTGTACATTTATGATGTTTTCATGATTCTATTTTGTTCTTGTAAAGAGGTGATATATATATTCCTCTAATATAGTTTTTAGATTCATAGAAATCATGTTTTTGCAAATTTCTGTGCTTAAAAAAATATATTTTTCTGATAAAAATGTACGTTTTGAATCCCGGAGAAAATGTTCAGTTTTTCTTTATTTATACATTTTTTTTGTTTTATTATAAAAAATGATAAATTCCCTTTTTCCACTTCTTTGTGAAACTTGAGTTTGGTGTCCCTGGGATTAGTTGACATCAGGAAACAATACAAACGATGACCTCGTATTAAACGTGTCTCCAGAGAGTGAAACAGTGTCTCTGATGATACTGTGACCTGTGGCTTTAGGTGATTACTTACCAAGGATTAATATAAAAAGCCAAAAGATAGTCAGTCCAAAGGCAGGACGGCAGGAGGGTAAGGAAGGCAAAGAGGCTTCTTCGCCTGAAGGGGGGGAAACAGAACAATAAACACCAAGTAAAATGAAACCAGACAGCAGGGGGCGACAGGGGCAGAACATTAGTGAAGCTTTAGTTATCATGCAGAGACCTCAGAGTCTCTCACAACAGGGGGTCTGTTCCCAGAGTCAATGGGCCCACTGTCTCCTTTCAGCAACCACTCCCACAATGCAACACTCAGCACAGTCACTCTGACGGCTCGTTAACCTCGTGAGCTCGTTAACAAGAATAATGACTCATCTCTGGGTTCTACTTTTATTGGATGCAGAACATGTGACATCAAACACGTGACATCAAACACGTGACATCAAACACGTGACATGCCTGTAAGAACTGATCAATAAACACAGTGTGCAATATACATAAAGCTCATGTTGAAATGTATAATAAAGATAAACATTTTGGAAAAATATCACAATTCTGAGATTTTCAGGAAAAATTAAGAATTCGGAAATGTTCAGAATTAAGTCTGAATTTTGAGAATTTCAAAATAAAGTCTGAATTTTTTGAAAAATAGAAAACGTCATCTATATATCTATCGATCTCTCTATTAGTGGTGTAAAGTAACTAAGTACATTTACTCAAGTATTGTACTTAAGTACATTTACTCAAGTATTGTACTTAAGTACTTTGATGACAAATGTGTACTTTACTTGAGTATTTCAGTTTAAAGCTACTTTATATTTCTACCCACAGTCAGAGATCGTACTTCTTACTCTACGTTTATAAAAACCCATTTCAACCTACAGTGTAAACACTACTGTGTAACCACTAAACACTACAGTGTAACCACTAAACACTACAGTGTAACCACTAAACACTACAGTGTAACCACTACAGTGTAAACACTACAGTGTAACCACTACACACTACAGTGTAACCACTAAACACTACAGTGTAACCACTAAACACTACAGTGTAACCACTAAACACTACAGTGTAAACACTACAGTGTAACCACTACACACTACAGTGTAACCACTAAACACGACAGTGTAACCACTAAACACTACAGTGTAACCACTAAACACTACAGTGTAACCACTACAGTGTAACCACTACAGTGTAACCACTAAACACGACAGTGTAACCACCACAGTGTAACCACTAAACACTACAGTGTAACCACTACAGTGTAACTACTACAGTGTAAACACTAAACACTACAGTGTAACCACTACAGTGTAACCACTAAACACTACAGTGTAACCACCACAGTGTAACCACTAAACACTACAGTGTAACCACTACAGTGTAAACACTACAGTGTAACCACTAAACACTACAGTGTAACCACCACAGTGTAACCACTAAACACTACAGTGTAACCACTACAGTGTAAACACGAAACACTACAGTGTAACCACAACTACAGTGTAACCACTAAACACTACAGTGTAACCACTAAACACTACAGTGTAACCACTAAACACTACAGTGTAACCACTACAGTGTAACCACTACAGTGTAACCACTAAACACGACAGTGTAACCACCACAGTGTAACCACTAAACACTACAGTGTAACCACTACAGTGTAACTACTACAGTGTAAACACTAAACACTACAGTGTAACCACTACAGTGTAACCACTAAACACTACAGTGTAACCACCACAGTGTAACCACTAAACACTACAGTGTAACCACTACAGTGTAACCACTACAGTGTAAACACTACAGTGTAACCACTACAGTGTAAACACGAAACACTACAGTGTAACCACTACAGTGTAACCACTAAACACTACAGTGTAACCACCACAGTGTAACCACTAAACACTACAGTGTAAACACTACAGTGTAACCACTACAGTGTAAACACTACAGTGTAAACACTAAACACTACAGTGTAACCACTACAGTGTAACCACTAAACACTACAGTGTAACCACTACAGTGTAAACACTAAACACTACAGTGTAACCACTACAGTGTAAACACTAAACACTACAGTGTAACCACTACAGTGTAACCACTACAGTGTAAACACTAACACTACAGTGTAACCACTACAGTGTAACCACTACAGTGTAACCACTAAACACTACAGTGTAACCACCACAGTGTAACCACTAAACACTACAGTGTAACCACTACAGTGTAACCACTACAGTGTAAACACTAAACACTACAGTGTAAACACTACAGTGTAAACACGAAACACTACAGTGTAACCACTACAGTGTAAACACTACAGTGTAACCACTAAACCTACAGTGTAACCACTACAGTCTAAACACTACAGTGTAACCACTAAACACTACAGTGTAACCACTACAGTGTAACTACTACAGTGTAAACACGAAACACTACATTGTAACCACTACAGTGTAACACTAAACACTACAGTGTAACCACCACAGTGTAACCACTACAGTGTAAACACTACAGTGTAACCACTACAGTGTAACCACTAAACACTACAGTGTAACCACCACAGTGTAACCACTACAGTGTAACCACTAAACACTACAGTGTAACCACTAAACACTACAGTGTAACCACTACAGTGTAAACACTACAGTGTAACCACTAAACACTACAGTGTAACTACTACAGTGTAAACACGAAACACTACAGTGTAACCACTACAGTGTAACCACTACAGTGTAAACACTAAACACTACAGTGTAAACACTAAACACTACAGCTTAACCACTACAGTGTAACCACTACAGTGTAAACACTAAACACTACAGTGTAAACACTACAGTGTAACCCTACAGTGTAAACACTACAGTGTAAACACTAAACACTACAGCGTAACTACTACAGTGTAAACACTAAACACTACAGTGTAAACACTAAACACTACAGTGTAAACACTAAACACTACAGCGTAACTACTACAGTGTAAACACTAAACACTACAGTGTAAACACTACAGTGTAACCACTACAGTGTAACCTACAGTGTAACCACTACAGTGTAAACACTACAGTGTAACCACTACAGTGTAACCACTACAGTGTAACCACCACAGCGTAACCACCACAGTGTAAACACTACAGTGTAACCACCACAGCGTAACCACCACAGCGTAACCACTACAGTGTAACCACTACAGTGTAAACACTACAGTGTAACCACCACAGCGTAACCACTACAGTGTAAACACTACAGTGTAACCACTAGTGTAAACACTACAGTGTAAACACTAAACACTACAGTGTAACCACTACAGTGTAAATACTAAACACTACAGTATAAACACTACAGTGTAAACACTACAGCGTAACCACTACAGTGTAAACACTAAACACTACAGCGTAACCACTACAGTGTAACCACTACAGCGTAACCACTACAGTGTAAACACTAACACTACAGTGTAAACACTACAGAGTAACCACTACAGTGTAACCACTACAGCGTAACCACTACAGTGTAAACACTAAACACTACAATGTAAACACTACAGAGTAACCACTACAGAGTAACCACTACAGTGTAACACTACAGAGTAACCACTACAGTGTAACCACTACAGCGTAACCACTACAGTGTAAACACTAAACACTACAGTGTAAACACTACAGTGTAACAACTAAACACTACAGTGTAACCACTACAGTGTAACCACTAAACACTACAGTGTAACCACTACAGTGTAAACACTACAGTGTAACCACTACAGTGTAACCACTAAACACTACAGTGTAACCACTACAGTGTAAACACTAAACACTACAGTGTAAACACTACAGCGTAACCACTACACTACAGTGTAAACACTAAACACTACAGTGTAAACACTACAGTGTAACCACTAAACACTACAGTGTAACCACTACAGTGTAAACACTACAGCGTAACCACTACAGTGTAACCACTAAACCTACAGTGTAACCACTACAGTGTAACCACTAAACACTACAGTATAAACACTACAGAGTAACCACTACAGTGTAAACACTAAACACTACAGTGTAACCACTACAGCGTAACCACTACAGTGTAACCACTAAACACTACAGTGTAACCATACAGTGTAAACACTACAGTGTAACCACTAAACACTACAGTATAAAACACTACAGAGTAACCACAGTGTAAACACTAAACACTACAGCGTAACCACTACAGAGTAACCACTACAGCGTAAACACTACAGCGTAACCACTACAGTGTAACCACACAGCGTAACCACTACAGTGTAAACACTAAACACTACAGTGTAAACACTACAGTGTAAACACTAAACACTACAGCGTAACCACTACAGTGTAACCACTACAGCGTAACCACTACAGTGTAAACACTACAGTGTAAACACTACAGCGTAACCACTACAGCGTAACCACTACAGTGTAACCAGTACAGCGTAACCACTACAGCGTAACCACTACAGCGTAAACACTACAGTGTAAACACTACAGCGTAACCACTACAGTGTAAAAACTAAACACTACAGTGTAAACACTACAGAGTAACCACTACAGTGTAAACACTAAACACCACAGTGTAAACACTACAGTGTAAACACTACAGCGTAAACACTACAGTGTAAAAACTAAACACTACAGTGTAAACACTACAGAGTAACCACTACAGTGTAAACACTAAACACCACAGTGTAAACACTACAGCGTAACCACTACAGTGTAAAAACTAAACACTACAGTGTAACCACTACAGTGTAACCACTACAGTGTAAACACTAAACACTACAGTGTAAACACTACAGAGTAACCACTACAGTGTAAACACTAAACACTACAGTGTAAACACTACAGAGTAACCACTACAGTGTAAACACTAAACACTACAGTGTAAACACTACAGTGTAAACACTACAGCGTAAACACTACAGTGTAACCACTACAGTGTAAACACTAAACACTACAGTGTAACCACTACAGCGTAACCACTACAGTGTAAACACTAAACACTACAGTGTAAACACTACAGAGTAACCACTACAGTGTAAACACTAAACACTACAGTGTAAACACTACAGTGTAACCACTACAGCGTAACCACTACAGTGTAAACACTAAACACTACAGTGTAACCACTACAGCGTAACCACTACAGCGTAACCACTACAGCGTAACCACTACAGTGTAAACACTACAGTGTAACCACTACAGCGTAACCACTACAGTGTAACCACTACAGTGTAAACACTAAACACTACAGTGTAACCACTACAGCGTAACCACTACAGCGTAACCACTACAGCGTAACCACTACATTGTAAACACTACAGTGTAACACTACAGCGTAACCACTACAGTGTAACCACTACAGTGTAAACACTAAACACTACAGCGTAACCACTACAGCGTAACCACTACAGCGTAACCACTACAGTGTAACCACTACAGTGTAAACACTAAACACTACAGTGTAAACACTACAGAGTAACCACTACAGTGTAAACACTAAAACACTACAGTGTAAACTACAGTGTAACCACTACAGCGTAACCACTACAGTGTAACCACTACAGTGTAAACACTAAACACTACAGTGTAACCACTACAGCGTAACCACTACAGTGTAACCACTACAGCGTAACCACTACAGCGTAACCACTACAGTGTAAACACTAAACACTACAGTGTAAACACTACAGAGTAACCACTACAGTGTAAACACTAACACTACAGTGTAAACACTACAGAGTAACCACTACAGTGTAAACACTAAACACTACAGTGTAAACATACAGTGTAACCACTACAGCGTAACCACTACAGTGTAACCACTACAGTGTAACACTACAGTGTAACCACTACAGCGTAACCACTACAGTGTAAACACTACAGTGTAACCACTACAGCGTAACCACTACAGCGTAACCACTACAGTGTAAACACTAAACACTACAGCGTAACCACTACAGCGTAACCACTACAGTGTAAACACTACAGTGTAACCACTACAGTGTAACCACTACAGCGTAACACTACAGCGTAACCACTACAGTGTAAACACTACAGTGTAACCACTACAGCGTAACCACTACAGTGTAAACACTACAGCGTAACCACTACAGTGTAACACTACAGTGTAACCACTACAGCGTAACCACTACAGTGTAAACACTACAGCGTAACCACTACAGTGTAAACACTACAGCGTAACACTACAGCGTAACCACTACAGTGTAAACACTACAGTGTAACCACTACAGTGTAAACACTACAGTGTAACCACTACAGTGTAACCACTACAGCGAACCACTACAGTGTAAACACTACAGCGTAACCACTACAGCGTAAACACTACAGTGTAAACACTAAACACTACAGTGTAACCACTACAGCGTAAACACTACAGCGTAACCACTACAGCGTAAACACTACAGCGTAACCACTACAGCGTAACCACTACAGCGTAACCACTACAGTGTAAACACTACAGCGTAACCACTACAGTGTAAACACTACAGCGTAACCACTACAGCGTAACCACTACAGCGTAAACACTACAGTGTAACCACTACAGCGTAAACACTACAGCGTAACCACTACAGTGTAAACACTACAGCGTAACCACTACAGCGTAACCACTACAGCGTAAACACTACAATGTAAACACTAAACACTACAGTGTAACCACTACAGCGTAAACACTACAGCGTAACCACTACAGCGTAAACACTACAGTGTAACCACTACAGCGCGTAACACTACAGCGTAACCACTACAGCGTAAACACTACAGTGTAACCACTACAGCGTAAACACTACAGCGTAACCACTACAGCGTAAACACTACAGCGTAACCACTACAGTGTAAACACTACAGCGTAACCACTACAGCGTAACCACTACAGCGTAAACACTACAGTGTAAACCTAAACACTACAGTGTAAACACTACAGCGTAAACACTACAGCGTAACCACTACAGTGTAAACACTACAGCGTAACCACTACAGCGTAACCACTACAGCGTAAACACTACAGTGTAACCACTACAGCGTAAACACTACAGCGTAACCACTACAGCAACAGGAAGCCGAGGGTCACCTGACCGTCTTTCAGACCTTATATAATCACTCATTAAATCACTTTATCCTCGTCCTGCAAACACAGTTATTTACTGTCCTCCTAAAAAACAACATTTCTTTAATCTGAGATAAAGGAGATCCAGAGTATTTTACAGAAACCAAGCTACGAGTTTAATCCCTAATCTGATAATCTGTCTGAAGGAAGTTTGATCTCTAAAGCTCTCAGGACTTCTGTCCTCTAACTGTACCGGGGAGCTTCAGTATTCTTCAACCCAGAAACCATTAAGCTCCTAACAACACCTGAAGCTCATCATGATCTGTCCATGGATCATAAACACCTTCAGGAAGAAGAGTCTTAAATCCATACACTCAGGTCCTCTCTCAGTCACAAAGAGATAAAGACATGTGATTTCAAACGGAGGGCGATCCTACCAGTTATATGGCAGCTTCCCGTCTCGCTCAAACGAAGCGAAGTTAACGAACGTCTCGGCACCGCCAGTTCTGAAACACAAACAAAACAACACATCGTAAACACAAACAACAACACGTCTGAAACACAAACAACAACATATCGTAAACAACAAACAACAACATATCGTAAACACAAACAACAACAGTCTGAAACACAAACAAAAACACATCTGAAATCCAAACAACAACACAAACAAACAACAACACATCTGAAACCTCTTCATCATGTCAATTTTTAAAGTGACAATATTACTTCCTGAATTTAGTGACATCACTATTGAACACTTGCTCTCCTATGGCTAGCGCTCCAACACATTGTACGTGATAGGCTAAGGGGCAGGACATCTCTAAGCGGTTGACAATCACAACAGAGCGTCCAGCTAACCAATCAGAGCAGACTGGGCTCTGGTTTCAGACAGAGGGTGAAAAGAGGTGCTGCAGCACAGGCAGTATGAGAAAAATAAAGAGCTTTGAACATTAAAGCATGGAGACATGTGTGGGTGTGTTGTGTGTATGTGTGTGTGTGTGTGTGTGTGTGTGAGTGTGTGTGTTGTGAGCGTGTGTGTGTGTATATGGTGGTGTATGTGTGCGTGCGTGCGTGTGTGTGTGTGTATGTGTGTGTTTGTGTGTGTGTGAGCATGTGTGTGTGTGTGTGTCTATATGTGTGTGTATGTGTGCGTTGTGCATGCGTGTGTGTGCGTGTGTGTGTGTGTGTTACCTGGTCATCTGCAGGTGTTTCTTGCGCAGGATGAGCAGGAAGAGGACCATCAGACTGAGCAGCAGGACGCTGAGGACGGCCAGAGCCGAGATCGCCCCTACGCTGGGGTTCATCTCTTTATCTGCTCACACACAAACACACACACAAACACACACACACACACACACACACACACACACACACACACACACACACACACACACACACACACACACACACACACACACACACACACACACACACACACACACACACACACACACACACACACACACACACACACACACACACACACATGAGCAGGTTTACAGAGTGTGTTGTAGCTGAAGCTGGTGATGTGTGTGTTGAATGATGAATAAAGGTTAATATAAAGGTATAATAGAGGTATCTACCAGTGGTCCTGATGGTGATGTGGGCCGGTCTGCTGGGGGTGTTGTAGCTGAAGCTGGTGATGGAGCAGTTGTATTTGGAGGCGGGCTTCAGGCCGGACACCGTCACCATGTGACCGCTGAACGTCTCGGGCTCTCGAGACTGAAGGAACAACAGACGTTTATTAACGTACAGAAAGGTCACAACAACAGACTACAGAGCAGTCACTTTCTGGGGCTTTTATTTTGAAAAGCAAGCCTAACCCTGAGCACAATGCAACAATAATTCAGCTACATTTTGGGGCTTTTATTTTGAAAATGGGCCTCATCCTCTTGAGTTCTTTACTGTATTTATATATATTATACTGCTCTTACCCTGGGTTTCTTGCTACATTATTGAGGGTCTTACCTTGTATTTATAGATATTATATATATATATATATATATATATATTATTACTGCTCTCACCTTGGTCTCTCTTTCCGGCATGGGGTCTCTGCAGAGGATCTGGTAGAAGTCCGACCCCGTCCTGCGTCCAGAGCAGCGAGACGGAGCTGTGAGAGGCGTTCACTGCCATCAGAGAGCGAGGAGCTGCCGGCTCTACAGAAACACAGAGATAATACAGAACTCTGTGAGAGGCGTTCACTGCCATCAGAGAGAGAGGAGCAGCCGGCTCTACAGAAACACAGAGATAATACAGAACTCTGTGAGAGGCGTTCACTGCCATCAAGAGAGAGAGGAGCAGCCGGCTCTACAGAAACACAGAGATAATACAGAACTCTGTGTGAGGCGTTCACTGCCATCAAAGAGCGAGGAGCTGCCGGCTCTACAGAAACACAGAGATAATACAGAACTCTGTGAGAGGCGTTCATGCCATCAAAGAGAGAGGAGCTGCCGGCTCTACAGAAACACAGAGATAATACAGAACTCTGTGAGAGGCGTTCACTGCCATCAGAGAGAGGAGCGGCTCTACAGAAACAGAGATAATACAGAACTCTGTGAGAGGCGTTCACTGCCATCAGAGAGCGAGGAGCTGCCGGCTCTACAGAAACACAGAGATAATACAGAACTCTGTGAGAGGCGTTCACTGCCATCAGAGAGAGAGGAGCTGCCGGCTCTACAGAAACACAGAGATAATACAGAACTCTGTGAGAGGCGTTCACTGCCATCAGAGCGAGGAGCTGCCGGCTCTACAGAAACACAGAGATAATACAGAACTCTGTGAGAGGCGTTCACTGCCATCAGAGAGAGAGGAGCTGCCGGCTCTACAGAAACACAGAGATAATACAGACTCTGTGAGAGGCGTTCACTGCCATCAGAGAGAGAGGAGCGCCGGCTCTACAGAAACACAGAGATACAGAACTCTGTGAGAGGCGTTCACTGCCATCAGAGAGAGAGGAGCTGCCGGCTCTACAGAAACACAGAGATAATACAGAACTCTTGAGAGGCGTTCACTGCCATCAGAGAGAGAGCTGCCGGCTCTACAGAAACACAGAGATAATACAGAACTCTTGAGAGGCGTTTCACTGCCATCAAAGAGCGAGGAGCTGCCGGCTCTACAGAAACACAGAGATAATACAGAACTCTGTGAGAGGCGTTCACTGCCATCAGAGAGAGAGGAGCTGCCGGCTCTACAGAAACACAGAGATAATACAGAACTCTGTGTGAAGCGTTCACTGCCATCAAAGAGCGAGGACTGCCGGCTCTACAGAACACAGAGAATAATACAGAACTCTGTGAGAGGCGTTCACTG
>JAAKFY010000003.1:26798967-26816467 GCA_011823955.1 Dissostichus mawsoni
CACCTGAGACATAAAGAACTACACTCATTATAATAATAATATCTCCAGGATATCACCTGCTCCACCTGAGACACCTTAGAGCAAGGTACCTGACAACTGCCCGGGCCTTTAACCCAAATACCTGTACTTTCTACTTCTTACATGTTGAACCCAAATACCTGTACTTTCTACTTCTTACACTTTGAACCCAAATACCTGTACTTTCTACTTCTTCCATGTTGAACCCAAATACCTGTACTTTCTACTTCTTACATTTTGAACAAAAATACCTGTACTTTCTACATCTTACACTTTGAACCCAAATACCTGTACTTTCTACTTCTTACACTTTGAACCCAAATACCTGTACTTTCTACTTCTTACATGTTGAACCCAAATACCTGTACTTTCTACTTCTTACACTTTGAACCCAAATACCTGTACTTTCTACTTCTTACACTTTGAACCCAAATACCTGTACTTTCTACTTCTTACACTTTGAACCCAAATACCTGTACTTTCTACTTCTTACATGTTGAACCCCAAATACCTGTACTTTCTACTTCTTACACTTTGAACCCAATACCTGTACTTTCTACTTCTTCCATGTTGAACCCAATACCTGTACTTTCTACTTCTTACATTTTGAAAAAAAATACCTGTACTTTCTACATCTTACACTTTGAACCCAAATACCTGTACTTTCTACTTCTTACACTTTGAACCCAAATACCTGTACTTTCTACTTCTTACATGTTGAACCCAAATACCTGTACTTTCTACTTCTTACACTTTGAACCCAAATACCTGTACTTTCTACTTCTTACATGTTGAACCCAAATACCTGTACTTTCTACTTCTCACATGTTGAACCCAAATACCTGTACTTTCTACTTCTTCCATGTTGAACACAAATACCTGTACTTTCTACTTCTTACATGTTGAACCCAAATACCTGTACTTTCTACTTCTTACATGTTGAACCCAAATACCTGTACTTTCTACTTCTTCATGTTGAACACAAATACCTGTACTTTCTACTTCTTACATGTTGAACCCAAATACCTGAACTTTCTACTTCTCATGTTGAACCCAAATACCTGTACTTTCTACTTCTTCCATGTTGAACCCAAATACCTGTACTTTCTACTTCTTCCATGTTGAACACATACCTGAACTTTCTACTTCTTACACTTTGAACCCAAATACCTGTACTTTCTACTTCTTCCATGTTGAACACAAATACCTGTACTTTCTACTTCTTCCATGTTGAACACAAATACCTGTACTTTCTACTTCTTCCATGTTGAACCCAAATACCTGTACTTTCTACTTCTTCCATGTTGAACCCAATACCTGACTTTCTACTTCTTCCATGTTGAACACAAATACCTGTATTTTCTACTTCTTACATTTGAAGCCAAATACCTGAACTTTCTACTTCTTACATGTGAACCCAACTACCTGTACTTTCTACTTCTTACACTTTGAACCAAATACCTGTACTTTCTACTTCTTACATGTTGAACCCAAATACCTGTACTTTCTACATCTCACATTTTGAACACAATACCTGTACTTTCTACTTCTTACACTTTGAACACAAATACCTGTACTTTCTACTTCTCACATTTTGAACCCAAATACCTGTACTTTCTACTTCTTACATGTTGAACCCAAATACCTGTACTTTCTACTTCTTACATGTTGAACCCAAATACCTGTACTTTCTACTTCTTACATGTTGAACAAATACCTGTACTTTCTACTTCTTACATGTTGAACACAAATACCTGTACTTTCTACTTCTTACATGTTGAACCCAAATACCTGTACTTTCTACTTCTTACATGTTGAACCCAAATACCTGTACTTTCTACTTCTTCCATGTTGAACACAAATACCTGTACTTTCTACTTCTTACATGTTGAACCCAAATACCTGTACTTTCTACTTCTTACACTTTGAACACAAATACCTGTACTTTCTACTTCTTACATGTTGAACCCAAATACCTGTACTTTCTACTTCTTACATTTTGAACCCAAATACCTGAACTTTCTACTTCTTCATGTTGAACCCAAATACCTGTACTTTCTACTTCTTACATGTTGAACCCAAATACCTGTACTTTCTACTTCTTACATGTTGAACCCAAATACCTGTACTTTCTACTTCTCACATGTTGAACCCAAATACCTGTACTTTCTACTTCTTACATGTTGAACACAAATATCT
The DNA here is from genome assembly GCA_011823955.1 of Dissostichus mawsoni. Lineage (NCBI taxonomy): Eukaryota > Metazoa > Chordata > Actinopteri > Perciformes > Nototheniidae > Dissostichus > Dissostichus mawsoni. The sequence continues at coordinate 26,801,185 of JAAKFY010000003.1, forward strand.
GTACTTTCTACTTCTTACATGTTGAACCCAAATACCTGTACTTTCTACTTCTCACATGTTGAACCCAAATACCTGTACTTTCTACTTCTTACATGTTGAACCCAAATACCTGTACTTTCTACTTCTCACATGTTGAACCAAATACCTGTACTTTCTACTTCTTACATGTTGAACCCAAATACCTGTACTTTCTACTTCTCACATGTTGAACCCAAATACCTGTACTTTCTACTTCTTCCATGTTGAACCCAAATACCTGTACTTTCTACTTCTCACATGTTGAACCCAAATACCTGTACTTTCTACTTCTCAAATTTTGAACCCAAATACCTGTACTTTCTACTTCTTACATGTTGAACCCAAATACCTGTACTTTCTACTTCTCACATTTTGAACCCAAATACCTGTACTTTCTACTTCTTACATGTTGAACTCAAATACCTGTACTTTCTACTTCTTACATGTTGAACCAAATACCTGTACTTCTACTTCTTACATGTTGAACACAAATACCTGAACTTTCTACTTCTTCCATGTTGAACCCAAATACCTGTACTTTCTACTTCTCAATTTTGAACCCAAATACCTGTACTTTCTACTTCTTTCATGTTGAACACAAATACCTGAACTTTCTACTTCTTACACTTGAACCCAAATACCTGTACTTTCTACTTCTTCCATGTGAACACAAATACCTGTACTTTCTACTTCTTCCATGTTGAACACAATACCTGTACTTTCTACTTCTTACACTTTGAACACAATACCTGTACTTTCTACTTCTTACATGTTGAACCCAAATACCTGTACTTTCTACATCTCACATTTTGAACACAAATACCTGTACTTTCTACTTCTTACACTTTGAACACAAATACCTGTACTTTCTACTTCTCACATTTTGAACCCAAATACCTGTACTTTCTACTTCTTACATGTTGAACCCAAACCTGTACTTCTACTTCTTACATGTTGAACCCAAATACCTGTACTTTCTACTTCTTACATGTTGAACCCAAATACCTGTACTTTCTACTTCTTACATGTTGAACACAATACCTGTACTTTCTACTTCTTACATGTTGAACCCAAATACCTGTACTTTCTACTTCTTACATGTTGAACCCAAATACCTGTACTTTCTACTTCTTCCATGTTGAACCACAAATACCTGTACTTTCTACTTCTTACATGTTGAACCCAAATACCTGTACTTTCTACTTCTTACACTTTGAACACAAATACCTGTACTTTCTACTTCTTACATGTTGAACCCAAATACCTGTACTTTCTACTTCTTACATTTGAACCCAAATACCTGACTTTCTACTTCTTCCATGTTGAACCCAAATACCTGTACTTTCTACTTCTCACATGTTGAACCCAAATACCTGTACTTTCTACTTCTCAAATTTTGACCCAAATACCTGTACTTTCTACTTCTTACATGTTGAACCCAAATACCTGTACTTTCTACTTCTCACATTGAACCCAAATACCTGTACTTTCTACTCTTACATGTTGAACCCAAATACCTGAACTTTCTACTCTTACATGTTGAACTCAAATACCTGTACTTTCTACTTCTTACATGTTGAACCCAAATACCTGTACTTTCTACTTCTTACATGTTTGAACCAAATACCTGAACTTTCTACTTCTTCCATGTTGAACCCAAATACCTATACTTTCTACTTCTCAAATTTTGAACCCAAATACCTGTACTTTCTACTTCTTACATGTTGAACACAAATACCTGTACTTTCTACTTCTTACATGTTGAACCCAAATACCTGTACTTTCTACTTCTTTCCATGTTGAACCCAAATACCTGTACTTTCTACTTCTTACATGTTGAACCCAAATACCTGAACTTTCTACTTCTTACATGTTGAACACAAATACCTGTACTTTCTACTTCTTACATGTTGAACACAAATACCTGTACTTTCTACTTCTTACATGTTGAACCCAAATACCTGTACTTTCTACTTCTTCCATGTTGAACCCAAATACCTGTACTTTCTACTTCTTACATGTTGAACCCAAATACCTGAACTTTCTACTTCTTACATGTTGAACACAAATACCTGTACTTTCTACTTCTTACATGTTGAACCCAAATACCTGTACTTTCTACTTCTCACTGTTGAACCCAAATACCTGTACTTTCTACTTCTTACATGTTGAACCCAAATACCTGTACTTTCTACTTCTCACATGTTGAACCCAAATACCTGTACTTTCTACTTCTTCCATGTTGAACCCAAATACCTGTACTTTCTACTTCTCACATGTTGAACCCAAATACCTGTACTTTCTACTTCTCAAATTTTGAACCCAAATACCTGTACTTTCTACTTCTTACATGTTGAACCCAAATACCTGTACTTTCTACTTCTCACATTTTGAACCCAAATACCTGTACTTTCTACTTCTTACATGTTGAACTCAAATACCTGTACTTTCTACTTCTTACATGTGAACCCAAATACCTGTACTTTCTACTTCTTACATGTTGAACACAAATACCTGAACTTTCTACTTCTTCCATGTTGAACCCAAATACCTGTACTTTCTACTTCTCAAATTTTGAACCCAAATACCTGTACTTTCTACTTCTTTCATGTTGAACACAAATACCTGAACTTTCTACTTCTTACACTTTGAACCCAAATACCTGTACTTTCTACTTCTTCCATGTTGAACACAAATACCTGTACTTTCTACTTCTTCCATGTTGACACAAATACCTGTACTTTCTACTTCTTACACTTTGAACACAAATACCTGTACTTTCTACTTCTTACATGTTGAACCCAAATACCTGTACTTTCTACATCTCACATTTTGAACACAAATACCTGTACTTTCTACTTCTTACACTTTGACACAAATACCTGTACTTTCTACTTCTCACATTTGAACCCAAATACCTGTACTTTCTACTTCTTACATGTTGAACCCAAATACCTGTACTTTCTACTTCTTACATGTTGAACCCAAATACCTGTACTTTCTACTTCTTACATGTTGAACCCAAATACCTGTACTTTCTACTTCTTACATGTTGAACACAAATACCTGTACTTTCTACTTCTTACATGTTGAACCAAATACCTGTACTTTCTACTTCTTACATGTTGAACCCAAATACCTGTACTTTCTACTTCTTCCATGTTGAAACACAAATACCTGTACTTTCTACTTCTTACATGTTGAACCCAAATACCTGTACTTTCTACTTCTTACACTTTGAACACAAATACCTGTACTTTCTACTTCTTACATGTTGAACCCAAATACCTGTACTTTCTACTTCTTACATTTGAACCCAAATACCTGAACTTTCTACTTCTTCCATGTTGAACCCAAATACCTGTACTTTCTACTTCTCACATGTTGAACCCAAATACCTGTACTTTCTACTTCTCAAATTTTGAACCCAAATACCTGTACTTTCTACTTCTTACATGTTGAACCCAAATACCTGTACTTTCTACTTCTCACATTTTGAACCCAAATACCTGTACTTTCTACTTCTTACATGTTGAACCCAAATACCTGAACTTTCTACTTCTTACATGTTGAACTCAAATACCTGTACTTTCTACTTCTTACATGTTGAACCCAAATACCTGTACTTTCTACTTCTTACATGTTGAACACAAATACCTGAACTTTCTACTTCTTCCATGTTGAACCCAAATACCTATACTTTCTACTTCTCAAATTTTGAACCCAAATACCTGTACTTTCTACTTCTTACATGTTGAACACAAATACCTGTACTTTCTACTTCTTACATGTTGAACCCAAATACCTGTACTTTCTACTTCTTCCATTGAACCCAAATACCTGTACTTTCTACTTCTTACTGTTGAACCCAAATACCTGAACTTTCTACTTCTTACATGTTGAACACAAATACCTGTACTTTCTACTTCTTACATGTTGAACACAAATACCTGTACTTTCTACTTCTTCATGTTGAACCAAATACCTGTACTTTCTACTTCTTCCATGTGAACCCAATACCTGTACTTTCTACTTCTTACATGTTGAACCCAAATACCTGAACTTTCTACTTCTTACATTGTTGAACACAAATACCTGTACTTTCTACTTCTTACATGTTGAACCCAATACCTGTACTTTCTACTTCTTACATGTTGAACCCAAATACCTGTACTTTCTACTTCTTACATGTTGAACCCAAATACCTGTACTTTCTACTTCTTCCATGTTGAACCAAATACCTGTACTTTCTACTTCTTACATGTTGAACCCAAATACCTGTACTTTCTACTTCTTACATGTTGAACACAATACCTGTACTTTCTACTTCTTACATGTTGAACCCAAATACCTGTACTTTCTACTTCTCACATGTTGAACCCAAATACCGTACTTTCTACTTCTTACATGTTGAACCCAAATACCTGTACTTTCTACTTCTCACATGTTGAACCCAAATACCTGTACTTTCTACTTCTTACATGTTGAACCCAAATACCTGTACTTTCTACTTCTCACATGTTGAACCCAAATACCTGTACTTTCTACTTCTTCCATGTTGAACCCAAATACCTGTACTTTCTACTTCTCACATGTTGAACCCAAATACCTGTACTTTCTACTTCTTCAAATTTTGACCCAAATACCTGTACTTTCTACTTCTTACATGTTGAACCCAAATACCTGTACTTTCTACTTCTCACATTTTGAACCCAAATACCTGTACTTTCTACTTCTTACATGTTGAACTCAAATACCTGTACTTTCTACTTCTTACATGTTGAACCCAAATACCTGTACTTTCTACTTCTTACATGTTGAACACAAATACCTGAACTTTCTACTTCTTCATGTTGAACCCAAATACCTGTACTTTCTACTTCTCAAATTTTGAACCCAAATACCTGTACTTTCTACTTCCCATGTGAACACAAATACCTGAACTTTCTACTTCTTACACTTTGAACCCAAATACCTGTACTTTCTACTTCTTCCATGTTGAACAAAATACCTGTACTTTCTACTTCTTCCATGTTGAACACAAATACCTGTACTTTCTACTTCTTACATGTTGAACCCAAATACCTGTACTTTCTACTTCTTACATGTTGAACCCAAATACCTGTACTTTCTACTTCTCACATGTTGAACCCAAATACCTGTACTTTCTACTTCTTACATGTTGAACCCAAATACCTGTACTTTCTACTTCTCACATGTTGAACCCAAATACCTGTACTTTCTACTTCTTCCATGTTGAACCCAAATACCTGTACTTTCTACTTCTCACATGTTGAACCAAATACCTGTACTTTCTACTTCTCAATTTGAACCCAAATACCTGTACTTTCTACTTCTTACATGTTGAACCCAAATACTGTACTTTCTACTTCTCCACATTTTGAACCAAATACCTGTACTTTCTACTTCTTACATGTGAACTCAAATACCTGTACTTTCTACTTCTTACATGTTGAACCCAAATACCTGTACTTTCTACTTCTTACATGTTGAACACAAATACCTTAACTTTCTACTTCTTCATGTTGAACCCAAATACCTGTACTTTCTACTTCTCTAAATTTGAACCCAAATACTGTACTTTCTACTTCTTCATGTTGAACACAAATACCTGAACTTTTCTACTTCTTACACTTTTGAACCCAAATACCTGTACTTTCTACTTCTTCCATGTTGAACACAAATACCTGTACTTTCTACTTCTTCCATGTTGAACACAAATACCTGTACTTTCTACTTCTTACATGTTGAACCCAAATACCTGTACTTTCTACTTCTTCATGTTGAACCCAAATACCTGTACTTCTACTTCTTCCATTGAACACAATACCTGTACTTCTACTTCTTACATGTTGAACCCAAATACCTGTACTTTCTACTTCTTACATGTTGAACCCAAATACCTGTATTTTCTACTTCTTACATTTGAAACCCAAATACCTGAACTTTCTACTTCTTACATGTTGAACCCAACTACCTGTACTTTCTACTTCTTACACTTAGAACACAAATACCTGTACTTTCTACTTCTTACATGTTGAACCCAAATACCTGTACTTTCTACATCTCACATTTGAACACAAATACCTGTACTTTCTACTTCTTACACTTTGAACACAAATACCTGTACTTTCTACTTCTCACATTTTGAACCCAATACCTGTACTTCTACTTCTTACATGTTGAACCCAAATACCTTACTTTCTACTTCTTACATGTTGAACCCAAATACCTGTACTTTCTACTTCTTACATGTTGAACCCAAAACCTGTACTTTCTACTTCTTACATGTGAACACAATACCTTACTTTCTACTTCTTACATGTTGAACCCAAATACCTGTACTTTCTACTTCTTACATGTTGAACCCAATACCTGTACTTTCTACTTCTTCCATGTTGAACACAAATACCTGTACTTTCTACTTCTTACATGTTGAACCCAAATACCTGTACTTTCTACTTCTTACACTTTGAACACAATACCTGTACTTTCTACTTCTTACATGTTGAACCAAATACCTGTCTTTCTACTTCTTACATTTTGAAACCCCCAAATACCTGAACTTTCTACTTCTTCCATGTTGAACCCAAATACCTGTACTTTCTACTTCTTACATGTTGAACCCAAATACCTGTACTTTCTACTTCTTACATGTTGAACCCAAATACCTGTACTTTCTACTTCTCACATGTTGAACCCAAATACCTGTACTTTCTACTTCTTACATGTTGAACACAAATACCTGTACTTTACTTCTTACATGTTGAACCCAAATACCTGTACTTTCTACTTCTCACATGTTGAACCCAAATACCTGTACTTTCTACTTCTTACATGTTGAACCCAAATACCTGTACTTTCTACTTCTCAATGTTGAACCCAAATACCTGTACTTTCTACTTCTTACATGTTGAACCCAAATACCTGTACTTTCTACTTCTCACATGTTGAACCCAAATACCTGTACTTTCTACTTCTTCCATGTTGAACCCAAATACCTGTACTTTCTACTTCTCACTGTTGAACCCAAATACCTGTACTTTCTACTTCTCAAATTTTGAACCCAATACCTTACTTCTACTTCTTACATGTTGAACCCAAATACCTGTACTTTCTACTTCTCACATTTTGAACCCAAATACCTGTACTTTCTACTTCTTACATGTTGAACTCAAATACCTGTACTTTCTACTTCTTACATGTTGAACCCAAATACCTGTACTTTCTACTTCTACATGTTGAACACAAATACCTGAACTTTCTACTTCTTCCATGTTGAACCCAAATACCTGTACTTTCTACTCTCAAATTTTGAACCCAAATACCTGTACTTTCTACTTCTTACATGTTGACACAAATACCTGTACTTTCTACTTCTTACATGTTGAACCCAAATACCTGTACTTTCTACTTCTTCCATGTGAACCCAAATACCTGTACTTTCTACTTCTTACATGTTGAAACCCAAATACCTGAACTTTCTACTTCTTACATGTTGAACACAAATACCTGTACTTTCTACTTCTTACATGTTGAACACAAATACCTGTACTTTCTACTTCTACATGTTGAACCCAAATACCTGTACTTTCTACTTCTTCCATGTGAACCCAAATACCTGTACTTTCTACTTCTTACATGTTGAACCCAAATACCTGAACTTTCTACTTCTTACATGTTGAACACAAATACCTGTACTTTCTACTTCTTACATGTTGAACCCAAATACCTGTACTTTCTACTTCTTACATGTTGAACCCAAATACCTGTACTTTCTACTTCTTACATGTTGAACCCAAATACCTGTACTTTCTACTTCTTCCATGTTGAACCCAAATACCTGTACTTTCTACTTCTTACATGTTGAACCCAAATACCTGTACTTTCTACTTCTTACATGTTGAACCCAAATACCTGTACTTTCTACTTCTTACATGTTGAACCCAAATACCTGTACTTTCTACTTCTTACATGTTGAACCAAATACCTGTACTTTCTACTTCTTACATGTTGAACCCAAATACCTGTACTTTCTACTTCTTACATGTTGAACCCAAATACCTGTACTTTCTACTTCTCACATGTTGAACCCAAATACCTGTACTTTCTACTTCTTACATGTTGAACCCAAATACCTGTACTTTCTACTTCTTACATGTTGAACCCAAATACCTGTACTTTCTACTTCTCACATGTTGAACCCAAATACCTGTACTTTCTACTTCTTACATGTTGAACCCCAAATATCTGTACTTTCTACTTCTTACATGTTGAACCCAAATACCTGTACTTTCTACTTCTCACATGTTGAACCCAAATACCTGTACTTTCTACTTCTTACATGTTGAACCCAAATACCTGTACTTTCTACTTTACATGTTGAACCCAAATACCTGTACTTTCGACTTCTTACATGTTGAACCCAAATACCTGTACTTTCTACTTCTTACATGTTGAACCCAAATACCTGTACTTTCTACTTCTTACATGTTGAACCCAAATACCTGTACTTTCTACTTCTTACATGTTGAACCCAAATCCTGTACTTTCTACTTCTTACATTTTGAACCCAAATACCTGAACTTTCTACTTCTCACATGTTGAACCAAATACCTGTACTTTCTACTTCTTACATGTTGAACCCAAATACCTGTACTTTCTACTTCTTCCATGTTCAACAGGCTGGTTCCTTTAGTCTGAATGTGTGTTTGGTGGCGTGATCATTATTATTTAGAGTCATTGCGTGCCTATTGATTTGAACCACGATCCGTGTATCCATCATTTCCTGGTCTTCTCTAAAGAGAGGGACCAATGAAAACGTTGTCATGTTGCCGTTGTTCAGCATGGAAACATATTAGCTAACAATGACATTATTGTTCTATTAATATAAAGGGAGGTCAGGTACTCTTTAAAACAGCTGCTAGTTATGGGTACTTTTTACTGAAGTACATTTCAAAGCCCTCTTTACTTTGACTTGAGTAAAGAAGTTTAGTCAGTACTTCTACTTTTACCAGAGTATTTTTAAACACGAGTATGTGTACTTCTACTCCAGTAAAGGATGTGTACTTTTGCCCTCTCTGTGTAAAACGAGTGTGTTCTCTCTGAGGTAGAAGGTGAACTGAGTGTGTGTTTTCTCACTGAGGTAGAAGGTGAACTGAGTGTGTTTCTCTCTGAGGTAGAAGGTGAACTGAGTGTGTGTTTCTCTCTGAGGTAGAAGGTGAACTGAGTGTGGTTTCTCTCTGAGGTAGAAGGTGAACTGAGTGTGTTTCTCTCTGAGGTAGAAGGTGAACTGAGTGTGTTTTCTCTCTGAGGTAGAAGGTGAACTGATGTGTGTTTTCTCTCTGAGGTAGAAGGTGAACTGAGTGTGTGTTTCTCTCTGAGGTAGAAGGTTGAACTGAGTGTGTGTTTCTCTCTGAGGTAGAAGGTGAACTGAGTGTGTGTTTCTCACTGAGGTAAAGGTGAACTGAGTGTTGGCGGCGCTCTCTCGAGGCTCGCAGTCCCCCGCGGAGCTGAGTGTTTTCACGAGGACTCGATATGTTCCCGGCTCCATCAACTCAGTGAAGAACTCGTGAGTGTTCTCGTCCACCGAGGCCGTCTCCGTGGAGTTCCCTGAGGACAACACCAGGTGAGGTCAGTATATTAAGGGTCTCCTATTTTACTATCTTTAGGCATATATTACAGGTCTCAGATATAAGACATGTCTCTGAAGTGTCCTGCTCCAAACCCCAAACAGATCATTGTAGCCCCCCTCTCTTCCAGCTGTTACTAAAGACATGTCTCTGAAGTGTCCTGCTCCAAACCCCAAACAGATCATTGTAGCCCCCCCCCCCTCTCTTCCAGCTGTTACTAAGGACATGTCTCTGAAGTGTCCTGCTCCAAACCCCAAACAGATCATTGTAGCCCCCCCCCTCTCTTCCAGCTGTTACTAAGGACATGTCTCTGAAGTGTCATGCTCCAAACCCCAAACAGATCCTTGTAGCCCCCCCCCCTCTCTTCCAGCTGTTACTAAAGAGCTGACTCTGGGTCAGTAGCTTTAGAGAGAGAGTAGATCTCATCAGGAGAACTCTCCCAGCAGAAACTCAGCTAAATGCTGCCGTGATGAAACTCCATATCCTGTTCCAAACCACATCAAGGATTCTCTCTGAAACAGCATGGAGCTCAAACTCTCTCTCTCTCTCAGGTTTACCACAAGGTGAGTTCCTTTTGATTTCCTGCTTCTTCACACATACTCTCTCCAGTACAGGTTAGCTCTGAGTGTTAGCATGCTAATGTAAACACAGACCATATTTACTTCCATTTTGATTTTGTAAGCGAAAAAAAACATGAAATAATATGACTCACCGTCTCTGTAGATGTAGATGTTGAAGCCGTCGTAGCTGGTCGGCGGTCGGGGGGGCAGCCATCTTACCTCCATCAGGAGGGGGGGCAGCGGGGGGGGAACACCGCGGGGGGGTCGGGGGGGGGGAGCATCATCGCTGACCCCGAGTCTTCATACTCTGACACCACCGCGTTCACAAACTCCTCCTCTTCCTTCCTCTTGTTCCTCTTCCTTCTGTGGATTAGGCCACGCCCCTCATTCGGTGGATTAAGCACGCCCCCTCATCCTCCTGATTGGTCAGGTTGAAGCTGCTGTCAGGTTGTGCGTTGGGCTGAAGCTGAAAGGAGCCTCCGTGCCCTCGTGCTCGTCTGAAGGCTGAACCTGAGGGAGGATTTTAATACAGAATTATCTTTTTTTTCTTTATCATGCAACTGGATGACTAAGGAGGATGACCTCTGAATAGGTGTTGGGGAAACAGTGAGTATCCTCTTCCAGTCTGAGAGTAGCATGATAACAAAGGTATCCCAACTGTAGCTGTGAACATGACAGGATGTCTGATTACCTAGAAGAGCATCAGGACTGTTTGAGGCATATGATAGCTATGTGATTAACATGATGATTCAGCCTCTATGGAGATAGACATATGACAAGCATGATCATTTCTGACGTGGAGCTAATCTGAAGTAAACATTGAATACTGCTTTCTATTCCTCCATCTTGTGACTGTGTAACTCCCTCTCTTGGATATCAGCATGTGAAGGACACTGTTCAGGAACTAGTTGATGCTCTGTATGTGATGACTACTTCCATTCTGGAGAGGATCACAAATACATGGATCCTGAGATTGAAGCTCAAGACGGGGACCAGGGATTATTAACATTTTAAGTATTCAGAAAGTCCGAATTTGAGATCTTTTAGAAAAAGTCAGATTTTTGAAATTTTTAGAAAAAGTCAGATTTGAGGAATAATTCAGAATTTGAGATATTTAGACAATGTCAGAATTTTGAGAAAAAGCCAAAATGTTGAGAAAGTCAGTATTTTGTGATTTGAGAAAAAGTCAGAATTTTGAGAAAAAGTCAGAATTTTGATATTTTTAGACAATGTCAGAATTTTGAGAAAAAGCCAAAATGTTGAGATTTCAGAAAAAAACCAACATTTTGAGAAAAAAAAACTCAGTGTTTTGTTTTGTACAACCGGTATTCCTCCATCTTGTGACTGTGTAACTCCCTCTCTTGGATATCAGCATGTGAAGGACACTGTTCAGGAACTAGTTGATGCTGTGTATGTGATGACTACTTCCATTCTGGAGGGGATCACAAATACATGGATCCTGAGATTGAAGCTCAAGCCGGGGACCAGAGATTATTAACATTTTAAGTATTCAGAAAAAGTCAAATCTTTGAGAATTTTGAGAAAAAGTCAGTATTTAGAGAATTTTGAGAAAAAGTCAGATTTTTTTATTTTTGAGAAAAAGTCAGATTTTTAGATTTTTGAGAAAAAGTCAGATTTTTCAGAAAAAGTCAGATTTTTGAGATTTTGAGAAAAAGTCTGATTTTTTTGATCTTTCAGAAAGTCTGATTTTTCAGAAAAAGTCAGATTTTCAGAAAAATCTGATTTTTTATTAAAAGTCAAAATGTTGACAAAAAGTCAATATTTTTAGATTTTTTGAAAAAGTCAACATTTTTAGATTTTTAGAAAAAGTGAGAATCTTTGAGATTTTTAGAAAAAGTGAGAATCTTGAGATTTTGAGGAAAAAGTCAGATTTTTTGATTTTGAGAAAAAGTCAGATTTTTTGATTTTGAGAAAAAGTCAGATTTTTTAGATTTTGAGAAAAAGTCAGATTTTTCAGAAAAAGTCAGATTTTTCAGAAAAAGTCAAAATTTTGAGAAAAGTCAACATTTTTAGATTTTTGAAAAAGTGAGAATCTTTGAGATTTTGAGGAAAAGTCAGAATTGAGATTTTGAGAAAAAGACAGAATTTTGTGATTTTGAGAAAAAGTCAGAATTTTGAGATTATGAGGAAAAAGACAGAATTTTGTGATTTTGAGAAAAAGACGAATTTTGTGATTTTGAGAAAAAGTCAGAATTTTGAGATTATGAGGAAAAAGACAGAATTTTGTGATTTTGAGAAAAAGTCAGAATTTTGAGATTATGAGAAAAAGTCAGAACCGCTATTCCTCCATCTTGTGACTGTGTAACTCCCTCTCTTGCATATCAGCATGTGAAGGACACTGTTCAGGAACTAGTTGATGCTCTGTATGTGATGACTCCATTCTTGAGAGGATCACAAATACATGGATCCTGAGATTGAAGCTCAAGCCGGGGACCAGGGAGAGTTTTCTAACAGTAACTCTGCTTTCTGCCTTCCCGCTCTACTCATTTTGTTTGTTTTTCGGATGTATAACTTTCTAATTGTTGAAATAGTAGAATAAATAAATCAAACCCAACCTCCTCCAGGGGCTCTTCGTCCAGGAGGGCAACGTCCCGGGACCGCGGGAGGGGGCAGGGGGGTCCTTCTGGAGAGGCCTCTGGACCAGGTGCACGATCTTATGGGAGATGTTGAGGGGGGGAATGGACTGGCAGGGAAAGAAGAAGATTTAAAGAAATTAAGAATTTTTTTATAGGGATTTCGGAATTTTTGGAGAATTTCAAGAAAAATAAGAATAGTTAAAAAAGTTGTTGAATTTCCATCCATCCAAAGAGTAAAATTGAAATAATAAAACTATATAATAGAAATTACGAGGTGTGTACCTGGACTGGGGGAAACAGGAATTTATTTGAAAGAATTAAGATGATTTTTATACAAATACAATTTTTTAAAAAGCAGGATTTGGGGAAAAAAATAGGATAAGAGAAAAATGATGATTTGAAAACAGATTTTGTCGATTTACACACAAAAATTGTTTAAAAAGTTGTTTGTGTACAAGTGTGGTACCTGTCCTGTGGTGCAGAGGAGTGTGTGTGACGTCGCTGTGTGAGAGCAGTGCATGCTGGGAGATGGTGGCCTCAGAGATGAGCATGAAGGTGATGTTCCTGTAGCAGACGCCCGGCAGCCAGTGCCTGAACACCGTCTTCCCCTTGTGGAAGTCTGCAGACACACAGAGAGAACCACAGAGTGTTTACAGCATATTGTACCTTAGAGGTCTCCTAGTACTATCTTTAGGCATATATTACAGGTCTCAGATATATACAAATATATAAAAACATGTCTCTGAAGTGTCCTGCTCCAAACCCCAAACAGATCCTTGTAGCCCCCCCCCCTCTCTTCCAGCTGTTACTAAAGAGCTGACTCTGGGTCTGTAGCTTTAGAGAGAGAGTAGATCTCATCAGGAGAACTCTCCCAGCAGAAACTCAGCTAAATGCTGCCGTGATTAAACTCCATATCATGTTCCAAACCACATCAAGGATTCTCTCTGAAACAGCATGGAGCTCAAACTCTCTCTCTCTCTCAGGTTTACCACAAGGTGAGTTCCTTTTGATTTCCTGCTTCTTCACACATACTCTCTCCAGTACAGGTTAGCTCTGAGTGTTAGCATGCTAATGTAAACACAGACCATATTACTTCCAGAACACGTTCATTAGAAACATTCATTAGCTAACAATGACATTATTGTTCTAATATAAAGGGAGGTCAGGTACTTTAAAACAGCTGCTAGTTATGGGTACTTTTTACTGAAGTACATTTCAAAGCCTCTTTACTTTGACTTGAGTAAAGAAGTTTAGTCAGTACTTCTACTTTCACCAGAGTATTTTTAAAACGAGTATCTGTACTTCTACCTGAGTAAAGGATGTGTGTACTTCTACTTGAGTAAAGGATGTGTGTACTTCTACTTGAGTAAAGGATGTGTGTACTTCTACTTGAGTAAAGGATGTGTGTACTTCTACTTGAGTAAAGGATGTGTGTACTTCTACTTGAGTAAAGGATGTGTACTTCTACTTGAGTAAAGGATGTGTGTACTTCTACTTGAGTAAAGGATGTGTGTACTTCTACTTGAGTAAAGGATGTGTGTACTTCTACTTGAGTAAAGTGTGTACTTTGTCATCTCTGTATTGATGTATAAAAGACATCAGAAAGAGCATTTTGCATGATGGGAGACCTTTAATATAATATAGTAATAACCTTTGTACAGCATGTAGCGAGGCTCCGCCCCCTCGCTGTAGCTGATGTTGACGCGGCTGAACACGCTGCCCCCTGGTGGCTGCAGCTGGAACACCAGCCGGTCTCTGGAGACTCTCTGTAGTCCCAGATGTGCACGCTGCGCACGGGGAGAGGCTCTGAACACACACACATCATCATTACTGTAATCATACACACACACATCATCATTACTGTAATCATACACACACACACACTCATCATTACTGTAATCATACACACACACACAATCATCATTACTGTAATCATACACACACACACATCATCATTACTGTAATCATACACACACACACATTATCATTACTGTAATCATACACACATCATCATTACTGTAATCATACACACACACACACATCATCATTACTGTAATCATACACACACACACACATCATTACTGTAATCATACACACATCATCATTACTGTAATCATACACACCACACACATCATCATTACTGTAATCATACACACACACACATCATCATTACTGTAATCATACACACACACACACATCATCATTACTGTAATCATACACACACACACATTATCATTACTGTAATCATACACACACACATCATCATTACTGTAATCATACACACACACATCATCATTACTGTAATCACACACACACACAACATCATCATTACTGTAATCATACAGACACACACACACACACACACACATCATCAGTACTGTAATAATACAGACACATACACACAAACACAACACAGACACACACACACACACACACACACACACACACCCATCAT
>JAAKFY010000111.1:0-17000 GCA_011823955.1 Dissostichus mawsoni
GCTAAGTTACAGCTAACACAATATAGAAGTGGGAGATTATTTACATTTAGTGTGCAAGAACGAAGGTGTTTGGAGTTTTCTACCATCAGTTTTGAAGCTTCTTGATTCATTAACATCATTCAGAAGAGGATTGAGAAATGCTCAGCTCAACTTAAATGACAGTGTCTTCACAAAATAACTTTTACCGAGCAGCAAATTTATGCATTTTCAGCCTTTGAGTTTTGGCTTTCTTTCTTCCATGGATTTCAAAATGAATGATAATTTTGGGAATTATTTTCTTTATTCTGCCAAAAGTAAAAAAGGACTGTTTGTTAACACAGCTGTATCCGGATAAGAAAACTATTCTGTAAACTGTTTTTAATAAAATCCATAATAACAAGTCCAACCAGCAGAGGGCCACATAACAACCCACATAATAATCTAACATTTTGTCCAAAACCTTTTTTTAATGTTCATAAAAATCACTTTTAAAGATACATACAATTATATAAGTAGATGCTGATAGAAAAATATAAGTCGTAGTAAAGTATTTATTTTTCTAATCCAATTATAATTGACATTTGGTCTTTTAAATGACAAAAATAAAATAAAAATATTTAAGAATTTGGAATTTTCTAGAACTTATTGAGTCTTTAAGCTCGAGGTTTTAAGGGATGTTTTTACATTCCTGTATTTTCCAGGATGTACAGCATAGTCACAACAGCACAGAGGGTCATTTATCATAATTTATTACATGATTTAGTTGAATACTCGATTCTGATTGGTCAATCCGGGCATTTCAGAGGTCGTTATGACAGTAGTACAGACCGTGAGGAGGATGAAGAGAGAAAGAGGTTAAAAGATGGATGAAGTCAGATAGACCACCAGAAGCAGACAGGAAGTAAAAACTAACATTACTAAGATTTAGGAGGAAGTCAAATGTGTTTTTATTCCAGATGATAATGAATATAAACGGGTCTGTCTTCTTGTTTATTGCACTGCATCAGCTGAGTGACAGTGACACTTCTCTAAATGAAGATATAATGCAGAAATAAATTAATATACAGTCTGGTTTCTTGTTTTATTTCCCTGCATACAATTTAAGATGAAGTAAATCCCTTGCATGGTCATTTATTATTTTAATCAGTTTATTTCTCATATAAATGCACATTTTCGGACATTGATTTTTATCATATTATGGAAGAAAACATTTCATTTTTGACATAAAATAAAGCAGAGAGATTCAGGAGGAAGTCAAATATAGTCTGTCCTTTTATTAGAGAGGCTTCTGGACATATATTACACTCTCCCTTCTGTCTTCTTGTTTATTGGACTGCGTGTTTTAAATAAAGATAAAATGCAGGAATATAAATATAGTCTTTTTGTTTTACCTAATTAACGTGAGATTGTCCTAATGATGAAATGGTCCCACTCCATACAAGTTAACATTTAAAATAATAAACCCCTTGTTTAGTCGAATCTTTAATGAATTACTCGCTCCTGTATTTCTCAGTAGAGTCATTTCGTTCGTATTTGACGCACACACATTTTTCTAACATAGATTTTTTACCATATTTTAGATTCATTTTGACTTCGGTTTTTGTTTAAAATCAAGGCTAATTCTCTCCATGGTGATATATGGTGATAGTAATCTATTACCTGCAGAGGAGGAGCTGCAGCAGCAGACTGAGCGTCAGTCGAGAGGTGAGTCCTCCGAGCCACACCGGGACTAAACACCGGGGCAGAGACGCTTTTTACACCCTGTGGAGGCAGGGGACTTCTATAAGGATCTATTTTTTTAGTTTGAGTATTTTTATGAATTATTTTCACAATTTGTCTTATGTTCTATAATTAATTAATTTCAGAAATAATTTGTCTTCGAGATATAGAATTTAAGGGATATGTTTGCATGCTTATATATACAACATAATAAATAACACATTAAAGTCACAACAGTAGAGAGGATTATTTATTTATTTATTTGCATATGGATATTTTGGTTTTGTGCCTTCGGGATTTTTTTGGAGACAGTTTCCTCTGCTCCTGTTATCCTTTTTTTTCACCCCCCTATCAACACAGTCTCACCTGAACGTCCAGGAGCGACGCTTGGTCAGGGTCCTATGGCGCGCAGTTGTGACGCGCCGAGTCTCCTTCAGCTTCATAAACGGACGCAAAGAGCTTTCAACAGTTCGCAATGTATTCCCATCGGCGGCGGTATTTGACGCTCAGGGAAGCACCGCATCGGTCCATGTCGGCGGCACTTAAAGGCAATGTGAGCGTCCATTCCCATTGGATAACGGAGGATTTTACACCCGGAAGCAATATTCTCTTTACTGTCGATTGATTTTACAGTGATATCTGCACTACTCATCAACTCAAAAACACCAGATTATCCTTGTTAATTACACAACATTGATTGGTTTAAATTGTGAACAATGCTTTTGTATTTTTCCCCTTCGATTCGGAGAAACAAATATTTGTTCAGAGTTTAGGATGGCAGAAGACACTACACTACCCAGAATCCTCAGCTTTCATTTGGGACTACAACATGTGCTTTGCTTCACAAACCCCGTGATCAGTCCTCTGTGGGTCAAAGGGCTCTTATAGATAGATCTCTGTTAATTAATAACTCAGAAACAGTTTATATTGTTACGATGGAAAAACCAGTCTTTGAAGTAAGAACCAATCAATGCAGAGAGATCTGAGGACTGGTTAAGATGTCCAAGGACTAGTTCCAGAGATCTAGGGACTTGTTCAAGAGGTCCTAGGGACTAGTTGCAGAGCACTAGAGAATAGTTGCAAAGACTTGTTTCCCTACTTTTCCCCTGAACATGAACTCATAACGTTGATACTTCTCTTATCTTACGAAGGCTCATATTTCATATGTATTGAGGCCTCTGTGGGTCAAAGTGCTCTGATAAATAGAATGATCATTTCTACTCTGTTAATATTAACTCAATGACAAGTTGTTATTATAGTCAATTGATATGAGGGTGTTTAAAAAGGGACCAATGTATGCAGAGAAGTCTTCGTTGCAGCAGGGATTTAGGTATTAGTTGGAGAGTTTCAGGCACTAATGCAGATATCTGGGAGGTTGGTAATTAAATAATGATTTTAAAGGAAACAGATTGTTTGGTCAGACATTAAACTGTATTTATTACACCAGAACCACTGAATGTTTCCATTATTCCACTGTATGGATATGTAAAACCTAAAATACCAAGAAACAACATCTGCCCTGTGACAACAGCAAATAAAAGGGACTAAACTGGGACTCAAAAGCACCAAAATTACCAATTAACCCTCCTGTTGTCTTCGGGTCAAATCTGACCGATTTACTACTTTCATCAATCATAACTTTTTGGTTTTACATTCGATTGCATTAAAGCTTTATGATATCCTTCACAGTAGATATTTGAACATATACAAGTGTTGATCACCACTTTCATTGAAGTTTGGATGATTTAGTCAACTTTGTAACACCCATGGTGTTCCCGGTCAAAAACGACCGCCATAAAGAAAAGGAATTAGTAACCATCCGGATCAGATAACACACACACACACACACACACACACACACACACACACACACACACACACACACACACCACACACACCACTAGATGTGTTTCCCCCCTTATGAATCACACCTGGCACACACATACACACACACCCACACACACACACACACACACACACACACACACACACACACACACCACACACACACATACACTATATGTGTTTCCCCCCTTATGAATCCCACCTGGCACACACAAACACACACACACACACCCACACACACACACACACACACACCCACACACACCCACACACACCACACACACACACACACAAACACACACACACACACACACACACACACACACACACAGAACAATTTGACACCTGTCCCGCTCTTATGTGCCCATCCCCCACATGGATCACACCTGGCACACGCAATACATGTTCAGTGTCTATTCTTTGTATATTTACTGCAGTTCTTCATGTATACCAGTAGTCTGATACAATATTTACAGTTTGAAAGGGTATTAAATGAAATTTGGTGATGATTAATGTTTTTTTTGTTAATGTAATAGCAGTTAAAACAGGACCGGTCAAACTTGACTGCGAACACCAAAGTAAGGGGGGGAAAACGAACACAACAGGAGGGTTAATTAAATGATAGAGTATTCATCAGGAGTTTTTGAAATGATGAGAAGAAGGTCGAGGGGTTCATTGAGTCCAGTGAAAATTTAATTTGCAGAAACTCAAGGTTGTCTTGTATCGTGGTATTGTGTATTTGTGCATTAAAGGACGACCCAGCGACATCAACGTCTTCCAGCAAATTCACTTTATTCTCTGCTCGTTTTTTTATCTTCTTACAACAGATCAGCTTATTGGTGCAGAGTGCAGCAGGGAGCGGCTGGGGTTCATCTTTAACCTCTGCAATATAAAGTCATATACAGTTTGAACTGAGAGCTGCAGCGTCACACTGCTTTATCAGAGTGCTGGACACAGAGGACTGATGAAGAAGCAGAGGATTTACTCCTGATGGAGCACATGGTCAGATCAGCAGGAAACTCTTCTTCTACACAGACCTGGTCCTCACAGCTGATAGAGTTCAAGAGAAGAAACTGAGTAAGTGGGACTTTGATTCATTCAGTCTATAATGTTTCAAACAGCTGCTCGTTGTGGGTTCACGTGTTCACCTCCTGTCTTTAGAATGACAGCACACAGTTTATCTGACAACTGATATTTGAAACTACAGCTCACTGTCTTTGAAGTCTAAATGTAGAAACTGATGTTATTTCCTGATCACTAACAAATATAAATGACATTAAAGTAATAATGAATCTGTGTGTCTGTCTCCATCAGGTGGCTGCAGGTTATCACCAACATGGAAAGGTATCACACTCAACACTTCACATTATGTTTGAAACTGTTTCACCCTTCAACATGTTCTCTCTGACTGACTGGCTGTTTACTGTCTCTGCTCTTTCTCCTGAACATTGACTCATAATAAACCTGTAAATCTATAAAACACATTCAGATTGAATCCTGATACTGGACTGCAGTTTGGACTTTGATACTTCTCTTATCTTATGAAGGATCATATTTCATATTTATTCAGGCCACTGTGGGTCAAAGTGCTCTTATAGATAGATCTCTATTAATTAATAACTCAGAAACAGTGTATTATTGTTACGATGGAAAAACCAGTCTTTGAAGTTAGAACCAATCAATGCAGAGAGATCTGAGGACTAGTTAAGATGTCCAAGGACTAGTTCCAGAGATCTAGGGACTTGTTCAAGAGGTCCTAGGGACTAGTTCCAGAGATCTAGAGACTTGTTGGAAAGACTTGTTTCCCTACTTTTCCCCTGAACATTAACTCATAACGTTGATACTTCTCTTATCTTACGAAGGCTCATATATCATATTTATTGAGGTGTCTGTGGGTCAAAGTGCTCTTATGGAAAGATCTCTGTTAATTAATAACTCAAACAGTTTATTATTGTTATGATGGAAAAACCAGTCTTTGAAGTAAGAACCAATCAATGCAGAGAGATCTGAGGACTGGTTAAGATGTCCAGGGACTTACAGAGATCTAGGGACTTGTTTCCCTATTTTTCCCCTGAATATTGACTCATAACGTACTCCTCTTATCTTACGAAGGCTCATATTTAATTCAACCCACTCTCTTCAGTCTGCGTACAAATGACACTACTTTACACATCGGAAATGCGTACAATAGATACGCAGAAGTCCAATTCTGCGTGCATATGATACGCTAACCATTCCCATTGAGATATGAGGCCGAGTTTTGCGTGCATATTATACGCCACGTTTCTTGCCTGCTCCACGTCTTTTTGTCCGGTCGGGTCTTGGTAGACCGGAAGCTGTGTGGTTCATAAAAACATGTTCTTACTCAATACCAAGCCACGATTATTGTTTTTATTTTAAATCGTATAATGTCGGACTTTTTTTTGCCGTCTGTGAGGAAAATAAATGGCTCAGAGCTTCAAATAATGAAATCTGTATTTTTTTAAATCTTTTTTTCCTTCTAATTTGTTATTCTTTTCTAAATAACACACTTTTATTTACTCAACAATAGCACACAATTACCCTTGTTTTTATTTATTCGTTTAATTCCATAATCTCGGGTTTTTTAGCCGTTCCTCAGGAACTGAATTTCAAAATAAAGTCACCGGAAACAGACGTAGGCCTATAAGGGACATTTCGAGCATCATTGCGATACACGCCACAAACCCACTGAACTGATTACCCAAGATGATTACACTACATTACCCATAATCCTCAACTATCGTTTGGGACTACAGTCCCGTTGCTTGACAAACCCCGTGATTCATCTTCAAGCTCTGGGATTGGATGTTGGAGTGGCAGTGCGCCAAGGTTACGCCGAGCGTCAAACAGCTCTTTGAAATGAACGAAACCACGGCAGACTATCGAAAGCTGGACTCGAACGCCCCCCCAGAACTACACATGCTGGCGCAACATGTTCTATAGCGGTCTCTACTGGGAATTGTAGTTTTAAAAGTCGTTTTCGTTTTTCCCACAATTAGAAGTTGCCAGTATTAAACTGTGTACATCCCTGGAGGTTTAGGCGATAGGAAACACATTGGTGTGTACACATTTAAAACATGTAATTAATAAATGGGTGAAAATCGCTTGTGTCCATAATGGGCAGCATTAATATATACCCACATGACAGCTCATTGTTACTTTGTAATTCTACTCCACTACAATTCAGAGGTTAACCTGGTATTTTGACTCCACTACATTTATTTTAGTTACTTTGCAGATTCTGATTAATGATGTGAAATATAAACAACCCTTAAAGCAGACTTTAGTTACACCTGAACTATGTTGAAGTTATGCAATGAATGAAAAACTTGGGTCGCAGCTTCCTCAACAGTGCATTACAAGACATCTATCAATATGTGTATACCTCCACCATTAAACTGTCAAATTCTGCACATTTCTTATACTATCTACATACATAAGAGTATAATGTGTATAATATCAGTTAAAATAAGTGCTTCAACATAGGCAGGAAAGCAATATATTAGACGTTAAGTACTTTGTCAGGCTTAATATTTATGTGTAGATATCCCAAAAGCTTTTTTCTTATTTAAAAGAAGACCTTAACCTAAAGTATTCTTTAATGTTTAAATAAAGGTTAATTAGTTTGTCTGTTTTGCACATCCTCATATTAATATCTTTGTACATCCGGCACTAAACTGTTTTATTGTAGAGATCACTTACAGTATCTTCTTGATTTGTTATATTCTATATTTCTATCATTGACCTTCTACTTTCCCCCTATGAAAGTATGTACCCTTAATATTTTTTCATCAAATAACATTATTCAACAAAAATAACATTATTCAACCAAAAATTCAATAACGTGCTTTAACCACTAGGCGGTGCACAGAAGGTACACACAGCATACTAATAATAACTTTGTATTATTAGTGTAGGACACTTATGTATGTATAACATCTGAAGATGTGTAGTTTTATTCATGTTTTCACATAATTTTACAGGATATTGCTAAACTATTTCTCATGTTTTACTTCTACACATTAATATCTGATTTGTAAAACATCACAGACAGAAAGGTATATCTGTCATTTAATGGTAAGCTATTGAAATTGTGATTCCATAGATGTGTCTCCCATCACCCAAAAACCCCTGACTATTCTCTCAACTCAGTATTTACATTCTTATATTCAAAGAAAATCAGTAATATCTTTAAAGTCCTTTCTATCAGCTGTGCACCGTTATGGTGTAAATATAACCTATCTACCAATTGGATCAAATATAAAAGTCAGCCGAATTAATGTTGATACTGCAAGGAGACGTATTGTGTGAAGAGAAATTGAAGATGTTGTTTAATTGCTGATATATTTATGATCCACGTCACATATTCAGTTTCGGCGGCATTTCTTCCAGTTTGTCCAGAAGTCTTCTAATCAGGGCTCTATAAATAAACAACTACGGCAGATGTGTAATATGTAATGCAGCCGAACCGTGTATTACAATGCCGTTATGTGATGACTTCCAAAGAGAAAAGCAAGCACACTCGGAATAAAGTATTATTTTCTTTTTTTAAATGTTTTTCGGATTTCATATCGCATTAACACCATATCCCAGCGTGCATTGCGGCTAAACAAACCAATCACCGAGCTTCTAGCTGAGGATCTTGGGTAATCAGTTCAGTGGGTTTGTGGCGTGTATCGCAATGATGCTCGAAATGTCCCTTATAGGACAACGTCTGTTTCCGTTGACTTTATTTTGAAATTCAGTTCCAATCAAACTACATGCCCCTTTCAATGAATATTTCAAACATGAGTTTTTCTGACTGAAATAAAGTCAATTTGAGTGTTTCTGTCAGTTCCCAGCAGCAGAGAGAAAAGTCTCCGGGACCCAGCTGTGTGTCCCTGAGGACCATAGCTCATCTGATTCACTTCAAAGATGGAAGCTGTTCTTATGACCTGGTGTAAGTATTTAAAACTGTTAATATAAACTGGAGAGCTTGCTGTTCCTCAGTTAGACTCAGAATTGGTCGTCCATCCGTGTTAGCATCTGGTTTGCATGATGATGTATTTAGGCCTGTCGCCTTAAGCAATTCATTGACTTATCGTATGATAAATAAAAATGAACTCGATAACTTTTCTGACCTCGATAAATTGCAGTTTACATGCGTGTTTGTTTACATAAGGATGTGACCACTATTTTAGCTAGGCGAGCTGTGGCTGCCGGCCACTCTGCCGGCCCGGCGCACTATGAAGGGGCGGGGCTTACACACAGCCAGGTCAGGACACTCCTCACGCAACAGTGGCCAGCAGCCAAATTAATAATATAGAGACAAGCAGGAGACAACGTGTGACATGCTGTTGATACTCATGGTACCTGTCACTGTAAATAGAGTTTGTAAACTGTACCCTGTAATTTATGTTGTATGTCGTCCTTATTGTTGTTCTGTTGTTTTTATGTTACATGTGTAACCAATGTGCTGCAGGTCACCCTTGAAAAGAGATCTTTTGATCTCAAGGGGCTTTCACCTGGTTAAATAAAGGCTACAACAAACAAACTTACTCGAGGGGAATTTGAAGTTAAATGGAATTGGTTGCAAAACCTAATTCCACATCTCCGGTGTGGAAATATTTTGGATTTAAGCCAAATAAACGAGGCGAACCTACGGACTGGTATGTCGCATTTGTTTTAAAAAGGTAGCAACAAAAGCTAGCAATACGACCAACCTTAAACTGCACCTGAAACACAACCTCCCCATTCCGTTTTCCCAGCTTGGAGCAAACACGGCAGCTGGAGATGGAGAGCCCCCACCTTCCCGACTTACATTATTTAAAAAAAACATTTTTACTACTGCATTTTCACAAATGCAATTGCGTGTTTTGGCCACAAGAGAGCTCTGTTTTCCAGCCTGAGTCTATTTAATTTATTGTTTTGGTTGTGTGTGATTTATTTAATACATTTTTTATAATTTAATTCATTTGTTTTATTTATTATTGATATATTTAAATATTATTTCACATTTCATTTGCAATGTTGAATGTTCAATAAAAAAGGATGTACTTGAATTATTATTATCATTATGTCAGTGGTCTTACAACGGTGCCGACAATATCGTTTATCGCAATAATTTCCGGGAAAATGTATCGTCCAACAAAATTAATTATCGTGACAGGCCTAGATGTATTATGACAGAACACAACATCTTTATATAACTGCTCTGTCTGTGTCTTTGTATGTAAAGTCTGTGGTGCAAACATAATGTAAGGTCATGATTCCTCACAGAGAGGACCATCAGAGCTCAGAGGTTCCCAGAGGTCAGTCTGCCCAGCAGCATCAGACACAGCTGGACTCCACATTTATGGTCTGTACATGTACTACAGCTACTTTACATCTGTTCTGCTCACAGTCAACTCCATGATGCACTTTTTTGATCAGTGGATTGACAGTCTGTCCAACATGGATCTGATGTTCGGTGCTTTCAGTTTGATTGTGTTGTTTATATATTCTGTTCCAGCTGCTGGAGGAGAACATCATCAGTTTTGTGAAGAACGAGCTGAAAAAGATCCAGAATGCTCTGAGATCAGATTACCCAGAATGCTTAGAGAGTCAGAGGGAGGATGAGGAGGTGTTGGACGGTGAGGATGAAGAGCAGAGGAGGAGCAGCAGAGAGGCATTTCTGAACATCACACTGCACTTCCTGAGGAGCATGAAGCAGGAGGAGCTGGCTGACCTTCTGCAGAGCAGTAAGAGGATTTCTATAAAGATTTAACAAGCTGGATAAATGTTGACTAATGTCTCAAGAGATGGAGCAAAGTATATTCAGATCTTGATTCTTTAAGTATTTATTCGACTTATTGATCTGCTTTGTTGTGTGTTCATTCAGGAACTCCTGCTGCAGAGTGTCAGCGTAATCTTAAGTCTAACCTGCAGGAGAGGTTCAAGTGTGTGTTTGAGGGCATTGCTAAAGCAGGAAACCCAACCCTTCTGAACCAGATCTACACAGAGCTCTACATCACAGAGGGGGGGTCTGCAAGGTCAATGATGAACATGAGGTCAGACAGATTGAAACAGCATCCAGGAAACCAGACAGACCAGAAACAACCATCAGACAAGAAGACTTCTTTAAAGCCTCACCTGGAAGAGATGCACCAATCAGAGCAGTGATGACAAAGGGAGTGGCTGGCATTGGGAAAACAGTCTTAACACAGAAGTTCACTCTGGACTGGGCTGAAGGCAAAGCCAACCAGGACATCCAGTTCACATTTCCATTCACCTTCAGAGAGCTGAATGTGGTGAGAGAGAACAAGTACAGCTTGGTGGAACTTGTTCATCACTTCTTCTCTGAAACCAGAGACGCAGGAATCTGCAGGTTTGATCAGTTCCCGGTTGTGTTCATCTTTGACGGTCTGGATGAGTGTCGACTTCCTCTGGACTTCCACAACAATGAGATCCTGACTGATGTCACAGAGTCCACCTCAGTGGATGTGCTGCTGACAAACCTCATCAGGGGGAATCTGCTTCCCTCTGCTCGCCTCTGGATAACCACACGACCTGCAGCAGCCAATCAGATCCCTCCTGAGTGTTGGACATGGTGACAGAGGTCCGAGGGTTCACTGACCCACAGAAGGAGGATTACTTCAGGAAGAGATTCAGAGATCAGGAGCAGGCCCGCACCATCATCTCCCACATCAAGATCACGAAGCCTCCACATCATGTGCCACATCCCAGTCTTCTGCTGGATCTCTGCTACAGTTCTGGAGGAGGTGTTGAAAACCAGAGAGGGAGGAGAGCTGCCCAAGACCCTGACTGAGATGTACATCCACTTCCTGGTGGTTCAGTCCAAAGTGAAGAACATCAAGTATGATGGAGGAGCTGAGACAGATCCACACTGGAGTCCAGAGAGCAGGAAGATGATGGAGTCTCTGGGAAAACTGGCTTTTGAGCAGCTGCTGAAAGGCCACCTGATCTTCTATGAGTCCGACCTGACAGAGTGTGGCATCGATATCACAGCAGCCTCAGTGTACTCAGGAGTGTTCACAGAGGTCTTTAGAGAGGAGAGAGGACTGTACCAGAAGGACAAGGTGTTCTGCTTCGTCCATCTGAGCGTTCAGGAGTTTCTGGCTGCTCTTCATGTCCATCTGACCTTCATCAACTCTGGAGTCAACCTGCTGTCAGAAGAACCAACAACCTCCTGGCGGCCTAAAGTATTCAGACCCAAACCCAAACTAACACATCTCTACCAGAGTGCTGTGGACAAGGCCTTAAAGAGTACAAATGGACACCTGGACTTGTTCCTCCGCTTCCTCCTGGGTCTTTCACTGCAGACCAATCAGACTCTCCTACCAAGCCTGCTGACACAGACAAGAAGTAGCTCAGAGACCAATCAGGAAACAGTCCAGTACATCAAGAAGAAGATGGATAAGGATCTGTCTCCAGAGAGAAGCATCAACCTGTTCCACTGTCTGAATGAACTGAATGATCGTTCTCTAGTGGAGCAGATCCAGCAGTACCTGAGTTCAGGAAGTCTCTCCACAGATAAACTGTCTCCTGCTCAGTGGTCAGCTCTGGTCTTCCTCTTACTGTCATCCGAAGAAGATCTGGACGTGTTTGACCTGAAGAAATACTCTGCTTCAGAGGAGGCTCTTCTGAGGCTGCTGCCAGTGGTCAAAGCCTCCAGGAAGGCTTTGTAAGTACAGAAACATTCAGATTCATACATCATGACTTAAATATTCTGCTCATTATTTTTAACATATTGTTTGTATTTCCTTTATCAGACTGAGTAGCTGTAAGCTGTCAGAGAGAAGCTGTGAAGCTCTGTCCTCAGTCCTCAGCTCCCAGTCCTCTAGTCTGAGAGAGCTGGACCTGAGTAACAACGACCTGCAGGATTCAGGAGTGAACCTGCTGTCTGCTGGACTGGAGAGTCCACACTGCACTCTGGAGACTCTCAGGTCAGGATTCTTCAATATGTTCAGCTGATTGTCACTTAAAATTATTATTCATACTAATGAATTATTCTTTATTTCCTTCTACCCAAATTGTTTTAAAAAAGTTGTCTAGTCACCTTTTCGATCCTGAGAAGGACGTATTTAACACTAATTGTGCCCTGTTTCTGATGACTGGACTTTACTTTCACACTTTAATTTTCACCTTTTTAAGTTTTGCCACATTTAAAAAATGTGACTTTAAATCCAAGTACTGTGCAAAAATGATCGCAGTCAGTTAAAAAATTGCATCAGACAACTATCTTATAATTCCGATGGACCTTGGTTAATTCTGATCTGTCCTTTATGTATAGCTTCGTGAATGATTTTTGGAACAATAAGTGCAGAGTTCTCTTGTTGATTGTTTTCCTTTCAGACTGAGTGGCTGTAAGCTGTCAGAGAGAAGCTGTGAAGCTCTGTCCTCAGTCCTCAGCTCCCAGTCCTCTAGTCTGAGAGATCTGGACCTGAGTAACAACCACCTGCAGGATTCAGGAGTGAAGCTGCTGTCTTCTGGACTGGAGAGTCCACACTGCACTCTGGAGACTCTCAGGTCAGGATTCATCAACATCTTCAACTATTTCTGTAGTGTTTTACCAGCTTTAGAAACGTTTTGAGATCTCAGAGAGATTTCAGAAAGCTTCCAATAATGTTGACGCATAATTGAAAAATAGAAGTGATTGAATAAAAGTAATAATAATAATGTAACTCCACATTAGCTAACAGTATTGCAGTACAATCAATTCGGTCAAAATGGACCTTAAAGTAAGAGCTGAAGGCTTGTAGGTGTCATTGGATCTGGTTAACATCTCAGTACATGAGTATATCATACAGAAAACATAGTGCAGCCATGGAGTCCATGGCATGTCACCACAGAGGAAGCCACTGCTCTCCAAAATATTACCAGTTCACACCTGAAGTTTGTCAAACAGCACTTTAACACTGCACAAGGCTCATAGAGTCCTGTTGTTAACCCGGACATGTTGAGGACCCCAAAGTGTTATGTTCAAAATACAGAGTAGGGGTCCCCAGCAAATAGAAACTGACCGATGTTAACCTGCACATGTTGGGCAATTTGCACAATTAGCACATGTTGCATTAATTAGCATGAATTATATGGGGTCGGATCAGTCTTAATAGAAATAATTGCACACAGAAGGAATCACAAATGTAATTTGGGATGTATATATAAATGTCTACATCCACAACCATTTTTATCAATGCACGCAAATACTTGTGGTTTTATATAAATGTAATAACTTTTTACAAATATATTTCTGACACAAAAATAGTTCTTGTTTTAAATGAATGTAATATAAATCCACACATATACAGTGAAGTAAATCATTATTTGATCCCTTGCCGATTATTTAAGTTTACCCACTTACAAAGAAATGAACAGTCTATAATTGTAATGTTAGGTTTATTTTACTAATGAGAGACAGAATATCAAAAAGAATATCCAGAAATGTACATCATATAAGAGATATATATATATATATACATTCATTTCCATTTCATTGTGGGAAATAAGTATTTGATCCCCTTTCAACCAACAAGAATTCTGGCTCCCACAGACCGGTTACATAAATACTCCTAATATCAACTTGTTACCTGTATAAAAGACACCTGTCCACAGAATCAATCAATCAGATTCCAACCTCTCCACCATGGGCGAGACTGAAGAGCTGTCTAAGGACCTCAGGGACCAGATTGTAGACCTGCACAGGGCTGGGATCGGCTTCAAGACCACCAGAAAGCAGCTTGGTGAGAAGGAGACAAGTGTTGATGTGATTATTTGGAAATGGAAGAAAGACAAAATGAGCATCAATGGCCCTCGGTCGGGGCTCCACACAAGATCTGGCCCCGTGGGGTATTGATGATCATGAGAAAGGTGAGGGATCAGCCAAGAACTACACGGGAGGAACTTGTTAATGATCTCAAGGCAGCTGAGACCACAGTCACCAAGAAACCTATTGGTAACACACCACACCATAATGGATCAAATCCTGCAGCGCCTGAAGGCCCCCTGCTCAAGAAGAACATGAAAGGCCCGTCTGAAGTTTGACAATGAAGATCTGAATGATTCAGAGAAGGCTTGGGAGAAGATGATGTGGTCAGATGAGACCAAAATCAAGTCCAACAAGGGTTTCTCCACCAAGTACCAACACATGCTTTGCAAGGGGGTCAAATACTTATTTCACACAGTTAAATGCAAATCAATTTTTATCTTTTATATGATGTCATTTTCTGGATTTTCTTTTTGATATTCTTACTCTCTGTTAAAATAAACCTTGACGCTGCTAGATTCACAAATGCATTTTTTTAAAGATGGGAGTGTTTGTAGCCAATCAGATGTCTGCTTCATTTTAAGCCAATCTCATGAGTGCGTCCCTACGAGTGCCTATTGCGTTTACAACGTAGCGTAACATCTACGCATTTCAACCCCAACCCGAATAACAGGAGCTCTGTGTGAACATGTAGGTTCATCTGTGGAGAGTAACAAAGCTCTGTGTTAGAGAGTGATGTGATGTCCATGTTTCCATGCTGCTCTGACCCCCCCCCCCCTCTTTCAGGATGGAGCCTGGTGGAGTCCGATGGTTGAGACCCGGTCTGAGGAAGTGTGAGTGTGGTTTAATTTGATTCATGAAAACAAAGCAGCCACCATCTTCAAATGTAACCTTCATCATCAAAGTGTCAATAAATGATCAGCTGATGGATCAATAACTGCTGCTGTTTCTCTCATCAGATTCCTGTGAACTCTCACTCGACACAAACACAGCAAACAGAAACCTCAAACTGTCTGACAACAACAGGAAGGTGACACGTGTGGAGGAGAAGCAGCCATATCCTCCTCATCCAGAGAGGTTTGATGGCTGGTGTCAGCTGATGTGTAGAGAAGCTCTGACTGGTCGCTGTTACTGGGAGGTCGAGTGGAGAGGAGGGGTTCATATATCAGTGACTTACAGAGGAATCAGGAGGAGAGGAAACAGAGATGACTGTCTGTTTGGATGGAATGATCATTCCTGGAGTCTGAGCTGCTCTGATGATCGTTACTCTGTCAGGCACAATAACACAGTAACACACCTCCACCTCCTCCTCCTCCTCCTCCTCCTCCTCCTCCTCCTCCTCCTCCTCCTCCTCCTCCTCCTCCTCCTCCTCCTCTGGTAGAGTAGCAGTGTATCTGGATCATCCTGCTGGCTCTCTCTCCTTCTACAGAGTCTCCTCTGACACACTGATCCTCCTCCACACCTTCAGAACCACATTCACTGAACCTCTTTATGCTGGGTTCTGGTTCTGGCCTGGTTCCTCAGTGTCTCTGTGTCCTCTGTAGGAGGAAGAGTCTCCTCCTGTTCCAGAAACTTCCTCCCTGCTGCCCAGATAGTTCAGTCTGTACAGGATCACAGCTGATGTTAGTTAGCACCAACCTGAGTCTGAGGGTTTTTACTTCATTATAACATGATTTCTGAACTATTGATATGAAATCTGACAATTTTCCGAGACTTAGCTAAACCAATCGACTGTGATCACCCTCTGTATAATGTGTACTACACATATACTCGGATGGTAGTATTCATACTGTGATCACCCTTGTTTGGAAAATAGTGAATGTACTCTTCCAATATCAGAGTAACATGATAACAAAGGTATCCCAACTGTAGCTGTGAACATGACAGGATGTATGATTACCTGGAAGAGCATCAGGACTGTTTGAGGCATATGATAGCTATGTGATTAACATGATGATTCAGCCTCTATGGAGATAGACATATGACAAGCATGATCATTTCTGACGTGGAGCTAATCTGAAGTAAACATTGAATACTGCTTTCTATTCCTCCATCTTGTGACTGTGTAACTCCCTCTCTTGTATCAGCATGTGAAGGACACTGTTCAGGAACTAGTGATGCTCTGTATGTGATGACTACTTCCATTCTGGAGAGGATCACAAATACATGGATCCTGAGATTTTAGCTCAAACTGGTGACGAGTGAGATTTTTCTAACACCCCTCTATATAAAGTGTTCTACACATATGCATATAAATCACATGGCAGTCATTGTAACATGAACTAAAAAGCAGCTAGGGTTAACTAATACAAGGAAAGAAGTGTAAGAAAAACAATAGCTATAAAGTACAAAATCTAACAGTATAGATTAAAATGAATTAGTATACTCAGATACAATGTACTGTATATTTGTGGATATGTTAAGTATATATACGTGTCTGTTTGTAATTGTAAATCCAGAAGTACACTTTGGTATAAGTCTTGACTACAAACTGTAATACCAACAATGACAGGTTATTTAGAGTTTAACTCCAACTGCAGAGCTTGTCTTTGAACGTCTCTTAACATTTTCAATGCAAATAAAACACATGTTAACTTGGTCTTTGGAAAAGTGCTCAGTTCTGTTTTACATTAAGGATGTCAGAAAATACATCACATGACATTATGGCTGATAATCCCATTCCTCACGGAGA
>JAAKFY010000112.1:0-57500 GCA_011823955.1 Dissostichus mawsoni
AAGGTGCTTTACACATACAATTTATTATTATTATTATTAATTCACCAGACATCTGATAGTTCATCATTGTTTTTAACAGAGGGAGGGGCCATTTAGTGCTTTCTAAAATAGGAGAAGCACTTCAGGATCAATTCAGATACAGGAGCCAGTGTAGATCACGTCAAACAGCAGTGGGATGATCTCTGCTGTAGGTTTATGTTGTGGGATGGATCTTAGATTTAAAGTAGATGTCTCCCCTGACTTTATTGACACATTTATAAAAAGTAGTTTGTCTGCAAATTGAAAGGAGCATTAAAATCGAGATCAGAATCTAAAATAAGAGATGTATCCCATATTGTCGTGTCTTCTATGCAAACACAGAGCTGCCTCCTGAGTCCTCAGTACCCTTCAGTTTTATTGTCCTGGCCGATTTTCTTCAAGTCTGGGTCTTTGTGACTTTCTTGAAAACTTCGATTTACATGAATACCTACAGTATATACGTGTATAATACCTGAGCGTTTCCAGTCTCCAGAGTGGATCCTCCAGTCCAGCAGACAGCAGCTTCTCTCCTGAGTCTCCTGGATGATTGTAGCTCAGGCCAGCTCTCTCAGGTGGGAGGGGTTGGAGCTCAGAGCTGAAGCCAGAGAAACACAGCCTTCCTCTGAGACCAGACAGCCTGACAGCCTGAACACACACAAAACTACAAGTCACGTAATCTGAGGTCACTGTGAGGACTGGAGGGTTAGAGATGTACTAGAGACTGTCCGCTGATATGGGGTTATTTTGACATTGTCCAACCAGGCTAATCACTAATGTCCCTCAATAATCTGAAAAATTACTCTAGCTTTCTTATTCGTCTCGAAATGTTCAAGATCCCAAAAAATAGAGACAAAAGAAAAAAGAAAAAAAACAGTTGCCATCAGTTGAAGATGTTGAAGAATCCTGACCTGAGAGTCTCCAGAGTGCAGTGTGGACTCTCCAGTCCAGCAGACAGCAGCTTCACTCCTGAATCCTGCAGGTCGTTGTTACTCAGGTCCAGATCTCTCAGACTAGAGGACTGGGAGCTGAGGACTGAGGACAGAGCTTCACAGCTTCTCCCTGACAGGTTACAGCCACTCAGTCTGAGGAGACACACATAGAAATAAAAGCCTCTCCATTCACCCTTTGCATTAATAAAATAATCAAACATAATTATCATAAAACCACATATAGGAGAAACAACGCCTGACCTTTGGTCTGTTGTATTAATAACATAGTCCCCTAAACGCAATTATTTGACCTGATCGAGATCATTTTGCATGAAATTGGATTTAAAGCAAATCTACCAAACATTTCCAAAAATGTAAAGTGAATAAGGAGTGCATATGATGTGTCTTTCTAGGCTAAATAGAACTACTGTAAAGTATGCTTAATAATGTTACACAGCGTTTAAAAATTGGACAAAACAACTGGGTAAAAAATACTATTTGAGTACGGTAAATGTAGAAAACTCTTCAAAACAAAAACACACAAAATGGATTCATGCACCCGCTTCAGTTCCTCTGGTTTTCTAGTTCCTGGAACTTAATGGTCAAAAAGGGGCTCATACAATCTACAATCCAGATCATCCAGTATTCATACATGTTATTTCAGCTTATGCTTTTACTAAAGCGACTAACATACACTGCAGTACTATGTCAAGAAGAGCAATTTGCGGTAAAGTATCTTGCCCAAGGACATTTCAACAAGTTACCTGTAGGGAGTGGGGATCGAATCTTTAAACCTTCCATTGGTACCTGCCTATTTCCCCTCTGGGTACCAGCAGCCCAATATATATCTCAGTGTTTCCCCTATCATTGTCTTGGGGGGCGCTGCGCCATCCCAACGGAACCCCGTGCACCCCTGAAATTCAAGGTTTTAAAAAAAAAAAAGTTTTTATATATATATATATAACGCCAAATCGAAACTGAAATAATCTATCTACGGTCACTTTTCACATTGAACATGTGCTCTTTTATTAAATAAACTAAACGCCTATGTTATTTATCTGATTTATGTGCATGTTTCAGTGTCCACTGCATTGCTTTGCACATTCACATTCTCTCCTCCGCTCTGTTTCCGAAGGGCGGGGCTCCGCTCCCCACACACTCACACACTCACAGTCAGAGACAAGAGCGGAGGAAAGGAGGAGAACAACAAAGTGTAAAAAAGTAAAACAAATCTACATTATAGCCCCGAGCTCTGCGGTTGGTCATGTAAGTCCTGGGCGTAATTTCAACATGTCCCCCCCACTGTTAAAAATCCCGTTTGTGTCGCCCCCCACTTTCAAATTCAATTATTATTTTTGAAACCTCAAGCCATCATCGTCACGGAGGAGCACACAGCCTCTGTGTGTGACACGAGCACATGTGTGAGAGAGAGAGAGAGAGAGAGAGAGAGAGAGAAGAGAGAGAGAGAGAGAGAGAGAGAGAGATCATAATAACGGATATTCAGTGGCGGCGCCAGGGTATGGCTGGGGTAGGCAGCCATACCAAGAAATGGCTCAGCCTCACCTCAGCCCCACCACCCCACCTCAGCCCCACCATGAAAAGTGATGTTAAAGTAAGCACATTAAATTAAATAATAAGCAAAATGCTAAATGTTGAGAACACGGCTTGCGAAAATATACGCGTCGTGTCCACAACACACAAACTGATCCTGCTGTTACAACAAGTGCACGTTACTGATGCAATATGGATTAGACCATTCGGGCTTATGCTAGAAGAGGGGTGCAAGGAATAGTCTAAGTAGTGGGGGAGTTTTATACACTAAAGGTGTGGAAATTCTCTGGCGTTATAATATCAGCGCGGCCGCGGTCAGATCAAAATGCCTCCGAATGCAATTTGAATAGACCTACAGCCAATCAGAGCAACGAAACGTTGGGTCTGCGTCATGCATTACTGATGAGATCAGTCGGAACCGCCATTCAGTATCCCCATTGGATCTTCAACGTGTACTATCATACGTCACGTTCACAGTGATCCCTTTCTATTTACTACAAGACAAATGTGCCGTTTTATTTCATACAGTTCCATTTTGATTGAGACAGGGAAATAATCTAAACCTCACGCGTGGCGTTTCACTGTCAAGGGGGCGAAATAGCGTGTATGTAATTACATTGCAAATACTGACTTGAGCCCCACCACTGGATGGTTAGCCCTACCATAGATTACCCAACAAAAATACTCTGGCGCCGCCACTGCGGATATTAGAAGCTGTTTCTACAACAGGCTGGAGGGAGAGCTCTCTCCTGTCAGACTGAGAGGCTGATAACTACAGCTCAGGTGATGTAAAGGACTCTCTGAGTGATTGGATAGTTAACTTTAGTCTAAGTTATCTCAGTGAGTCTCAAATTGTTTGGTCATCTATGTGAACAAATATTTCCAATGCACACCTTTATCTATTTAATATAAATGTAAAAAATAAAGTAATAAATCATTCCAATGTGTACTATAGGACAGTAAAAAAATAAATATGCATAATTAAAAAGAAAGACTAACTAGAAAACATAAGATAAGAGAGAGGAGTTTATAAAATAAACAAGTGTAAATGATTTGTTATTGGTTGTGATCATATTCTAAAGATGTTTGGATTATTGAAATATATACAGTTCTGTTTCATGAGTGTGAGAGCTGTACCCATGAATCTCTTCATCTTGTGCACCAGATTGATGCATTTAACTTCAACATTTAAAAAAAATCCTCCCGGGGAGAATGCCCCCGGACCCCCTTGAGTATGTGAGGTCCACTCACAAATAAAGCAGGTTCACATGGATAGGATACTAGATAAGTTGGCCAGGCATTATAAACTACACATTTTCTTGGATTGCACCATAGTCCTAACAAATATTTAGTTTGAAAGGCAGGAAAAGGGATTCAAATCGAGAACTATTTCCATTGCGGAGGCCCCAGAGACGCCCTGTTTTGTGTGTCCCCCACTTCTCAAACCAAAGTAACTCCCCCCCCCCTGCACGGATCGCCGCCATCAGACCGCCCTCAGACCGCCCTCATGCCGCCCTCATCCCGCCCTCATCCCGCCCTCATCCCGCCCTGGCAGCACCCCCCAAAGCAGTAAACCTAGGGGAAACACTATAATCTATATATATATATATTTAAAAGATAGTTGAAGATGTTGATGAATCCTGACCTGAGAGTCTCCAGAGTGCAGTGTGGACTCTCCAGTCCAGCAGACAGCAGCTTCACTCCTGAATCCTGCAGGTTGTTGTTACTCAGGTCCAGCTCTCTCAGACTAGAGGACTGGGAGCTGAGGACTGAGGACAGAGCTTCACAGCTTCTCTCTGACAGCTTACAGCCACTCAGTCTGAAGAGAAAATGATAAACAACAACATAAAAACAATAACTTCAGGGTGTTATCGCACATTATCCCTTATTCCAAAGGTGCAACTGTTACTGCTTAACATCTGTGAGGCCAAATTTTATGATATACTGTAGTCTCTTCTCCACGATGGCATTAATCATTGCTTTCCCAATGAAATGTCTGATTAACAGGATGAGTGTTTTACATCAACTGCTGTTTATTAATGTTTAATATAAAAGAACATTTTGCTTTTTGCTACCCGATTGATTTAAAAGGAGATAGAGAAAGAAGGAGATTGTAAACGAGCAGAATGAGGGAAAGAGAGAGAGAGAGAGAGAGAGAGAGTTAGAGAGAGAGAGAGAGAGAGAGAGAGAGAGAGAGAGAGAGAGAGAGAGAGAGAGAGAGAGAGAGCTGTGATGAAGAATACAAAGTGAGAGAGAAAAAAAACTATTAAAAATAATTTAAGAAACAACAACTGATCTGACCTGAGAGTCTCCAGAGTGCAGTGAGGACTCTCCAGTCCAGCAGACAGCAGCTTCACTCCTGAATCCTGCAGGTCGTTGTGACTCAGGTCCAGATCTCTCAGACTAGAGGACTGGGAGCTGAGGACTGAGGACAGAGCTTCACAGCTTCTCCTGACAGCTTACACACACTCAGTCTGAAGAGACACACAAATAGAAATAAAAACCTCTCCATTCACCCTTTGCATTAACAAAATGAAACATAATGGTCATAAAACCACATATAGGAGAACAAAGTGTGACCTTTGGTCTGTTGTATTAATAACGTAATCCCCTGAAAGCAATTATTTGAACTGATCGAGATAATTTTGCATAATAATTGGATTTAAAGCAAATGTACAAAAACATTGCAAAAATGTAAAATGAATAAGGAGTGCATATGATGTGTCTTTCTGGGCTAAATAGAACTACTGTAAAGTATACTAAATTATGTTACATAGGGTCTAAAAATGTAACAACACAACTGGGTAAAAAAATAGTTTGAGTACGGTAAACGTAAAAATCTCATCCAAACATAAACACACAAAATGGATTAATGCACCCACTTCAGTTCCTCTGGTTCTCCAGTTCCTCGAACTTTATGTTCAAAAAGGGGCTTATTCAATCTGAAATCCAGATCATCCAGTATTCATACATGTTATTTCAGCTTGTGCTTTTACTGAAGCGACTAACATACACTGCAGTACCATGTCAAGAAGAGCAATTTGCTGTTAACCTGTTGAGCCCTGAGCCTGTTTTTCAGGCCTCAGGCTCGAAAATGACATGCCCAGAACAAATGACTATATCTTCACTTCTAAAAGGGGTAAATTCATAATCTTTTTTCTCAAAGCAATGATCCACCTGTGAGTTGGATGTAGAAGTGTCGGAATCAATATAGATGCTTTTATTTTAAAGTGAATTCAGATTGAACATAGTAAAAAAATGTAAATTATAGTTTCTGTCCAAAAAAACCCATTACTTACAGTGAAACCCACCCTTGAATGATGGGATAGACTAAAAGCTTTAGGAATCCAAACTATAACATACAATAAGTACCCTGTATGAAGATTGATGCAAAACAAGTGAAATCTGACTTTTTTAGAGAGATTTAGAAAAACAAACCCACCTCTTGGTACATTTGGGTGTATTTGCCGTATCTCTGAAACCCATTGGTCGATTTTGACGATTGACACCTCTTAGTAACCGTTAGAGCCAATAGAATCGATGGGGTGTTCCTAAATCCATCTAAACATTACCATTGAGGAGTGAGAGTGATGCGCACGCAGTTTGCCCAAAACAGAAAGCTCTGTTACACTCTATATGAAAACTAGTTTTATTGCCATAAATGTTATGATGGATTATCAGTAATAATTCAAAGTGACACAGAGACATTTGATTAACCTTCAGCAGCGTTTATATGCGTTTTCATGCCCTTGAACACAACCTTTGATCAGAAAACAGCAAAGGTAAGACGTATTAGCTGTTTTGGCCCCGTAAAGTGAAGTTGTGTGTTGTCTTTCCTAGCTTTCGCTGCTGTGATTTTTGGTTGTACAGTTATGAAATGTATACCAATGGGATCTGTGGAATCTCAGCTTTCATATCATATCTAGTCTGAGCAGATAGCATGAAGTATAAAATATCTCTACCGTGAGTTATGTGCATAGTGCGTTAGCATTTTTTCGCTTAGTGCTAAATCAGACGCATGGTGTTACCCTTGTGTTTCATTTAGCTAAAGTGGTTAATATTGTCTGATAGCTGATCGGGCTTAAGAGGTTAACCCTCCCATTGGTACCTGCCTATCACCTCTCTGGGCAACAATATATATTATATAATATATATATATATATATATATATATATATATATTAGAAGGTAGCTTAATATTTTCATGAATCCTGACCTGAGAGTCTCCAGAGTGCAGTGTGGACTCTCCAGTCCAGCAGACAGCAGCTTCACTCCTGAATCCTGCAGGTTGTTGTTCTCAGGTCCAGCTCTCTCAGACTAGAGGACTGGGAGCTGAGGACTGAGGACAGAGCTTCACAGCTTCTCTCTGACAGCTTACAGCTACTCAGTCTGAAAAGAAAAGAAACGTAATATGTTAAAATAGAGCAGAATATTTAAGTCATGATAATGAATGTTTCTGTACTTACAGAGCCTTCCTGGAGGCTTTGACCACTGGCAGCAGCCTCAGAAGAGCCTCCTCTGAAGCAGAGTATTTCTTCAGGTCAAACAGTCCAGATCTTCTTCGATGACAGTAAGATGAAGACCAGAGCTGACCACTGAGCAGGAGACAGATTATCTGTGGAGAGACTTCCTGAACTCAGGTACTGTTGGATCTGCTCCACTAGAGAACGATCATTCAGTTCATTCAGACAGTGGAACAGGTTGATGCTTCTCTCTGGAGACAGATCCTCATCCATCTTCTTCTTGATGTACTGGACTGTTTCCTGATTGGTCTTTGAGCTACTTCCTGTCTGTGTCAGCAGGCTTGGTAGGAGTCTGATTGGTCTGCAGTGAAAGACCCAGGAGGAAGCGGAGGAACAAGTCCAGGTGTCCGTTTGTACTCTTTAAGGCCTTGTCCACAGCACTCTGGTAGAGATGTGTTAGTTTAGGTTTGGTCTGAAGACTTTAGGCCGCCTGGAGGTTGTTGGTTCTTCTGACAGCAGGTTGACTAGAGTTGATGAATCGATGGACATGAAGAGCAGCCAGAAACTCCTGAACGCTCAGATGGACGAAGCAGAACACCTTGTCCTGGTACAGTCCTCTCTCCTCTCTAAAGACCTGTGTGAACACTCCTGAGTACACTGAGGCTGCTCTGATATCGATGCCACACTCTGTCAGGTCGGACTCATAGAAGATCAGGTTGCCTTTCTGCAGCTGCTCAAAAGCCAGTTTTCCCAGAGACTCCATCATCTTCCTGCTCTCTGGACTCCAGTGTGGATCTGTCTCAGCTCCTCCATCATACTTGATGTTCTTCACTTTGGACTGAACCACCAGGAAGTGGATGTACATCTCAGTCAGGGTCTTGGGCAGCTCTCCTCCCTCTCTGGTTTTCAACACCTCCTCCAGAACTGTAGCAGAGATCCAGCAGAAGACTGGGATGTGGCACATGATGTGGAGGCTTCGTGAGGTCTTGATGTGGGAGATGATGGTGCGGGCCTGCTCCTGATCTCTGAATCTCTTCCTGAAGTAATCCTCCTTCTGTGGGTCAGTGAACCCTCGGACCTCTGTCACCATGTCCACACACTCAGGAGGGATCTGATTGGCTGCTGCAGGTCGTGTGGTTATCCAGAGGCGAGCAGAGGGAAGCAGCTTCCCCCTGATGAGGTTTGTCAGCAGCACATCCACTGAGGTGGACTCTGTGACATCAGTCAGGATCTCATTGTTGAGGAAGTCCAGAGGAAGTCGACACTCATCCAGACCGTCAAAGATGAACACAACCGGGAACTGATCAAACCTGCAGATTCCTGCGTCTCTGGTTTCAGAGAAGAAGTGATGAACAAGTTCCACCAAGCTGTACTTGTTCTCTCTCACCACATTCAGCTCTCTGAAGGTGAATGGAAATGTGAACTGGATGTCCTGGTTGGCTTTGCCTTCAGCCCAGTCCAGAGTGAACTTCTGTGTTAAGACTGTTTTCCCAATGCCAGCCACTCCCTTTGTCATCACTGCTCTGATTGGTGCATCTCTTCCAGGTGAGGCTTTAAAGAGGTCTTCTTGTCTGATGGTTGTTTCTGGTCTGTCTGGTTTCCTGGATGCTGTTTCAATCTGTCTGACCTCATGTTCATCATTGACCTCTGCAGCCCCCCCTCTGTGATGTAGAGCTCTGTGTAGATCTGGTTCAGAAGGGTTGGGTTTCCTGCTTTAGCAATGCCCTCAAACACACACTGGAACCTCTTCTGCAGGTTAGACTTAAGTTTACGCTGACACTCCAGAAGACTTCCTGAAAACACACAACAAAGCAGATCAATAAGTGAAAAATCTCAAAGAATACGATCTGAATATACTTTGTTCCATCTCTTGAGACTTTAGTCAACATTTATCCAGCTTGTTAAATCTTTATAGAAACCTCTTACTGCTCTGCAGACGGTCAGCCAGCTCCTCCTGCTTCATGCTCCTCAGGAAGTGCAGTGTGATGTTCAGAAATGCCTCTCTGCTGCTCCTCCTCTGCTCTTCATCTCACTCCAACACCTCCTCTCCTCCCTCTGACTCTCTAAGCATTCTGGGTAATCTGAACT
Organism: Dissostichus mawsoni; assembly: GCA_011823955.1. Taxonomy (NCBI): domain Eukaryota; kingdom Metazoa; phylum Chordata; class Actinopteri; order Perciformes; family Nototheniidae; genus Dissostichus; species Dissostichus mawsoni. The sequence goes on from JAAKFY010000112.1 coordinate 9,049, forward strand.
CAGAGCCTTCTGGATCTTCTTCAGCTCGTTCTTCACAAAATGATGATGTTCTCCTCCAGCAGCTGGAACAGAATACATGAACAACACAATCAACTAAAGGCACCAAACATCAGATCCATGTTGGACAGACTGAAATTTGTCGATCAAAAAGTGCATCATGGAGTAGACTGTGAGCAGAACAGATGTAAAGTAGCTGTAGAACATGTACAGACCATAAATGGAGTCCAGCTGTGTCTGATGCTGCTGGGCAGACTGACCTCTGGGAACCTCTGAGCTCTGATGGTCCTCTCTGTGAGGAATAATAAAGAAATAACTCACATTATCTCTCTGATAGCTTCAGTGGTGCTGAAAATGTGGATCAGGTGCATGTGTGAGCAACAGGAGAAAGGATAAATCACTGGATTGTCTGGGCCTCGCACAGAGTACCAGCTTTAGCTGCAGTAGAAGTTATTGCCAATTTCTTTTTTAAACTAAAACCTCAAAATAACATTTTATAGAAACATGAATTGGTACAAAGGTTAAAGGGCAGTGATATCACTCATCCTTGACTATCAGCAACACTAAACACTTAGAAGTGCCACGCACCAAAATGAAAAGAATCAGTGACTGTAATCTTTGTTTAAGGTTTAACAATTACATTTAATTTAATTTGATCAATGAGCCGTTTAATTGTTCAATAGAGCACCAGGTGAAGAGCAAAACACTACACAGCAGTTACACATATTAGAAATGAGAAGCAAAAACTGCTGCAAATACAGGGAAACATTGACCTCCAACTGACGAGGAACAATGGCAAACACACAGGTATGTATTCACACAGAGCTAATCATAGCCTGGAGTAGACGTCCCCACAGTTGAGTTACCCTCCCTTTGGACGCAAACTGCAGGATTACAGAACTCCAGCTTTACTACTGTTCATAAGGAAGGAAATGAATGTTAAACTTAGAGGAGAAACACTGAAGGTAAACAAGACCTTTATTTCTTTACTTAAAGAAACCTTCATCAGAATCAGAAACAGGTTTATTGCCAAGTTGGTTCACACATACGAGGAGTTTGTCATGGTGTGTATGGTGCATAGAGAAGCTTTCAAACCTGATACGCCTTATAAATGCTCAAAGCTGCTTTTATTATAAAGGAACCAGAGAAGTGTCTCACCAAGAAAATTCAACAGAGCCACACTTTCTTTGCTGGGTCAATAACAACTGAAGCCAGAGCAGCAGGTACCATGAAGGGGGTTATCAACTTTCAATCCTCACCTTTGACCAACAGAGTGTTGTCCATCTTTGAAGCTAATAGGTTTCCACATAGACCAGTCACTCTTCATGGACACACAGCTGGGTTCAGGTTCCTCCAGCCTCCTCCTGAAACATGAGAAAGAAACAGTTAGGAATCTGGACCGTCACAATGGTCCTAAATACTATTCATATTATCATGTGTTTAATAAACAGGGACCATGCATATAAATACATGAATCTCAAAGAGGGGATGAGTTATGCCAGATTAAGATCATTTCTATCTGCAGTCCTTAGACAGGTACGCACATAATGATCATCAAACACTTAACATCTCCTAGTCTCCATCACACTAACACGTATGCAGTCAGATCAGAGCACAGAGCACCATAACAACATGATAATACTTTATTATCAGATCAAGTCTGACATGCTTCTGGCATCACAGCAGCTCCATTAGCAACGTCAACGAGGACAAATATCAAGACAAGCAACAAGGAAACAGATATTTACCATAACAACACAGTCACTGAAGACAACATGTTCATCTGACCTGGGATTTCACTGGTTACATAATCATGGTTGGGGTCAGAGATAATGTGGTTGGCCCGCCTCTAAAGGTTGTGATGGTAGGCTGATTCAGAGAGGCTCTCAAATGTTGACCTACGACCTTTGAGCAGATTCTCTGAAAGACTGGTGGAGCAGTTTGGATTTTAAAGAGGTGGACAAACACCTGTACCGTGTAGTATTACAGTACTGTAAAAACGAGAATGTATCTACTCTCTACTCTCTATTATCTGTTTTGTCCTTTTTCAGATATATTCTATGAGGTCTTTCTAGAACAGAAGAGGGTCTGTCAGGACACCCACGTATTTATAAGAAAGTACCTGCGTGATTTTCTCAGTAAGTGTTACAATAGGGACATATTTACCCTGTTTCATCAGAATACTCAAGAATATATTGATTTGGTGAGCCTGTCCGACCTCTAGTACGGAGCTGTTTGATTGGATGTCAGCAGGTTTGGTTATCTCCTGCCACCTTTTTCTTTTTCAGTATTCACTATTTTTCTGATCTGCAGTAGAACACCAATATAAGACCCACAAAGACAGAGAAGAAGGCACATACAGAGGGTACTGTGGTGAATGAAGTCATATATTTATTTGACTACCCAATGCTCTCTCATTGCCTCCCATTTATTCCTAATGTGATAGCTGCTCATTCTACAGCATTTAGGTCTGAACCTGTACCATAATGATGGAAAATCACTTTAGTTTGTGGACAAATTGAACTGTATTTATTGTTTAAACAATGCTTTAAATATGCTACCTGCAATGGTACAGAAGGCTTCTTTCATTGAGCCTGTCTGACACGTTAAACTCTGGCTTCAGGCTGAACACACCTTGGTAATCCCTCCCTCAGCTTCAATAAGAAGTCTCTGTTCTTCAGTAACAACATGTTTTCTACTGCAGCTGATATAATGAAGTCACATGACGTCCACTTACTCTGAGGGTCGGCCTTTAAAATATAAAGGTTCATCTATAGACCGGTTACTCTTCATGGACAACAGCTGGGTCCAGGTCCAGGTCCAGGTCCAGGTCCAGGTCCAGGTCCTGGTCCAGGTCCAGGTCCAGGTCCAGGTCCAGGTCCAGGTCCAGGTCCAGGTCCAGGTCCAGGTCCAGGTCCAGGTCCAGGTCCATGCTGCTGCTCTGGTCTTGACACACACACACACACACACACACACACACACACACACCACACACACACACACACACACACACACACACACACACACACACACACACACACACACACACACACACACACACACACACATATAGCTTTAAGTGTGAATAATGCCTGCTGAGCTCTGGAGAAGAGGACAGTCAGAGGTCTTCATCTCACCTCTGAGCTTTGGTGAGGCGTTCAGGGTCCCCACTCAGAGCGGGTTTAGTGTCCTCACAGGGATTCATAGCAGAGCTCACACCTTCACACACACACAACCACCTGCTGGAGAATCACACATTATCTCATCAGGACACAGAGCTCTCACACCTCCAAACTAAACACACTCATGAGACAGTTCCCATGTTGTTGGCACTTTGAGCTGCAGCGTCTTAAAGACACTCACAATGCTCTGTGGTCTTCAGGACTGTTTGAAGACTTCAGGAATATCCTTCCTGTGGATTATTCTTGGCCTTTCTATGCAGATCACTTCTATTGGACGGACTGTGAAGAGCTCAGCCAGCCTTAAAATCTTCCTCTGTTTTAGACGTTCAATCATTTTAAACAGTCAACAGGAAACTGTGTTTGGAGTTCGGAGCAGAACATTTGGAGGGTAAAAAATAAAGATGAAATTGATGTTCTGTATTATTTCAGTTCCTTTAATAAAGGAACTGAAATAGTGGTTTGTGATTGGACAGAGAAGAGTCTGCTTATCATCCCGAGTCAGTGGTGAGGACCAATCAGAGCAGAGAAGCTCCACCAGATGGAGCTGATGGAGGATTTCACTGCTGCACCATGACTCAGGTGTTGTACTTCAGTACAGCTTTTAGGTACTTTAGTCACTTCATTACCTGCTACTTTATTCTTCTACCATTCTACTTCCTAGAAGCAAGTATTGTACTTTTTCTTCAGTACATTTATGTGATAACTTAAGTTATGGAAACGTTTCAGATCTAGATTAATAACACCTTATATCATCACCAAATTATCATAACATAACTATATATTAAAATATGATTCCTTGGTGAAATTCATGAGGTACAATGTACTTATAAACTTTATTTTAAAAAGAAAAAGCTCCTCCTTTACCAGCTGTAACATTAAAGTGAACAGACAGAGTCCGGCTGTAGTTCCTCAGAGTGACCACTGGAGGTCCTCCCTTTACCTGTTTCCTATTCAACTCCTCCTCCTCCTCCTCCTCCTCCTCCTCCTCCTCCTCCTCCTCCTCCTCCTCCTCCTCCTCCTCCTCCTCTCCTCCTCCTCTTCTTACTCCTCCTCTTACTCCTCTTACTCCTCCTCCTCCTCCTCTTACTCCTCCTCCTCCTCCTCCTCCTCCTCCTCTCCTCCTCTCTCACTAAGGTGAACACACCTTTAGGTTTTATTTTTGGCACATATATTTGAGCTTCCCGACTGAATTGATCACACCTTTTTTCTTGGTTTGTTGACGTATTTGGACTTGAGTTTTATTTTTTATAGTGAAGACTAAGAAACAAAATGGCTTCCGTCCTGCGCAGTTGGTGTTTAACACAGAACACCTGAAGGGAAGACTACAATAGAGAAAGAGGCTGTTTCTCACAGTTTCACTCAGAAACTACAACCTTAATGTGCTGTGTGAAAACAGAGAAACTTAGAAATATGTTAAAAGTCTTTCAGCTAAAGTAATGAAACAGTTCCCTTTAAATGGCAGAATATAGAATATATTCTAATGCCATCAGACACAGATATTGGCTGTAAGTACATTTTGTAACTTTACAGTCTAGTACAAGTACACTTCTTCATTATCAGGACACATGTAACAAGGTGAGAACACTGCATTAAGACGTTTGAATTTCACTGTTTAGACTTTAGATCAGAGTTCCTGAGGGGGGGGGGGGGGGGGTCAGGAGGGCGTGTTGATCGACCAATGAAACGCAGCCAGAGTCTCTCAGGTGTATCAGGAACAAAGGGCCAGGTGAGCTCTCTGATGGCTGCTGGGTCCTAGTGCCCTCCTGCTGCCTCCCCCTCCACATCAGTAGCCGTCCTGACAGACTGACCCCCATCAGCCTGAACTCTTCTTCCTCCTCACAGGGAACTCTTTAAACTAACCTGCACTCTCTCTCTGCTCACACAGCTAGGCCATATTGTTTTCCCAGCTTTAAACAATCACACGTTCATCAACTCAAGCGTTTCTGCGACCACAACAATCAACAACGTCAACCAATCACAGCTCTACTTACCGAACTGTTAGCCGTGAGCTTCATCAGTAGCAGCGTCGTCTGAGCTTCATCGACTTCAGCGTCCATCAGACGAAGTGAAGGCGCTTCCTATCCTGAGTCTGAGTCTGAGTGTGTGTGTGTGTGTGTGTGTGTGTGTGTGTGTGTGTGTGTGTGTGTGTGTGGTGTGTGTGTGTGTGTGTGTGTGTGTGTTGTGGGTGTGTGTGTGTGTGTGGGTGTGTGTGTGGGTGTGTCCTCGCCTCACTGACAGTGTGCAGTCTGACTGGTTGGACTGAGTCTCAGCCTGTGCTGAGTTCACAGGATCAAATGTGTTTGTGAATATACTTATTGGGAAGAGAACTTTAACAGAGTTTCCTGGTACTCTAACCTGCAGTGCGTTTTATGAAAACATAGGAAGTCATTACATTTGTGTAATTTTGCAGAATAATCCAGAGTGTCAGATTGGACTCTTTGCAGCCTCTGTTGTGTAGAGTTCTGCTTCCTGGACACAGCTTGAATACATACATTAATTAAAAAACAACACAATCTGATCTCAGCAGTGCTCTCTGGTGATCTGGTTTTTATTTGTAGAGTAACCGCAGCTGTCAGATAAGCGTAGTCCAGTAAAAAGTACAACATGTACCTCTGAGATGAGTACAGGTATCTCACTCTCATTTCAGGTGTAACATCCTCTCGACCGCCCTTCCAACGTGTGTTATCTCCACCATCTCACCCACATTTCCGTGCCCTATTGCCTCACACCAAAGTTCACTTTGTCATGCTGGGGATTGTCAACTTTCTGACTCTTAGACATCCATTAACCCCTTGAGCCACACCACCCGGACACATTGCAGTCAAATTTTACCGGGTGGGGTTTTATGTAAATTAGGGTTAGGGTTACGGCTGATACTCTGCTTTCGTTTTTTTGGTTTATTTTCATACAAAGCCTTCGACCCAACAATGATGGATTCAGAAACACACATTTCCAGTGTTTTACCTGCTATAGATGGAATGTTTGCACGCTCACTTTATGCTTACGACCATAACCTACCATACCAATACTTAGATGGGACACCTCGGTATTCCCAGTGCTGCAGTCGTTGAATGAAGTGGTTTTGGTGGCATTATCCAGTATAACAGGGGAGTTTTGAATAAGGACGCTGCATATTGGTTTGTTCTGATAGAAATAAGGTTGAAGCTCGTTGTGCCAAAATACGCCACTATTTCAACACGTTCTAAGTAAAAACTGTGTTTTCCGCGAGTTATAGTACGGTAGTTTAAACACACTTTACATAGGAATTGAACGCTGTTCTTCAGATTGGTAGACATCCATTTACCCCTTTAGATAAAATAAATAATTTCACATTTTTCGGTGTAATAGGTATTAGGAGTAAAAGTACTGCTAAGTTCTTCTTGTGTATTTTTATTTCTGATCTACAAAGTCTATTTTGTCACTTATTCTGTTAGTACAATCTGTTTTTCTGTCTTGTATTTGTTTATTCCTGAACACAATTGATCAGTTGAACACTCTAAAAACTAAATCAGTGGCTTTGTAGATATCACAATAATAAAAAGCTATATTACTTTAATAAAATCTCTAAATATCACCAAAGTAATTGTTTGAGTTGGACATACCAAAATAAACGCTTAAAAATCCAACAGTTAAATTTGTCTTAAATTACTACTATTATTTAAGTTGATTACACGAAAATAAATGAATATTTGACTAACAAATTATATTTTTAAGATATCCTTAAAATCGTAAATGTCAGTCAAAATATTTGAGAATTGGCTAATTATACTGAACAGTTTCAGGAACAGCAATTATTAATCATTCCAAATCAATATTCTTAATCTTTAACAACAACTTAAGACATTGAGTAAATTACACTAAACGTCATGACGTGGACACCATAGAGAACCGCAGTGACGCGTCCTAAAACCCGGAAGTAAACTTCTTCCGGTTCCATCGTCAAAAAACAATGCAATTTCTCCATAGGGTTTTGGAAAATAGCTCAAAATAAGGTCTGTGGTTGAAAGACATTTAAGAGAGGGATCACGTTTTGTTCAGCCAGATAATCTCCACATATCTACGCTACTTTTATAATTTTCTAATCATAAATCTAGTCGCCAGAAGCAAAATGCTAACGTTATGCTATAAAGGAACTACAAGCTAGAACGGCAGGGTCGCACTACTCAATGTCACGCCAACTTAAGATCGCCTCAACTGACTTTCGCGCGCTTGCATATTTTAACAAAGCTTTTCATTTTATGATGATGGTCAGATAAAGATATAGATACTAAAGATACTAAAGATACTACAGATACTTAAGATAGGCATATACTCTCTTTCAAGCAGAACACAGGGGGAAAGAAATTTAGCGGGAGTGTTTACGTAATCGGCGTAATGACGTACAACGGCCTCGACCATTTCTGTAGTCCACTAATGCCACTTGTTAACAACCATCGTTTTTCCGACACGTAAACTCTTCAGAAATCACCAGCGGGGTCACTGCTGATGTATTTAATGTGGTAGAACAAAACGTGATCTATCTCTTAATTTTGTGTCAAACACAGACCTTATTTGGAGCTATTTTCCAAAACCCTATGGAGAAATTGCATTGCTTTTTGACGACGGAACCGGAAGTGGTAAAAATGCTAACTTACTTCCGGGTTTTAGGACGCGTCACTGCGGTTCTCTATTAACAATCGTGCGCAAATATAGTGTGCTCATGGGAAATCTACTTTTCTATATGCGCCACCACATGTGGCAACCGCAACAAGTAAGCAAACACCAAGAAGAGAACCACCAGGAAAACTCCCTGCAAATCCTGGTAAGTAGCCAGCAAGCAGAAGTTAATGAAATATTGACCCTGTCTTTGTGCATATACAACTTTATAGTGTGTAATTATCTAAATACTGTCACACTTTCAGCCATGCTGTCGTAGGTCTAGCTAGTTCTCTGTCCGCTTCTACACACGCATGGTGGACACAGTCAACCAGGTGAAGTGAAGCTAACGTTTTACTCGAGTAAAAAGTAGAAACATTAGCACCTGCTTTGTCTGCAGTTGTTGTTTTAACGTACTTAACCAACCAGCTGTCTGTGTAGCATAGTTAGCTGTTTATTTTAAGCCCCTTTTACACTGTTATTCAGAAATGCTGCAGTAAAGAAGATCCGCCATTACGTCGACTTTTTAATACTTAATCAGGCAATGCCAGCATAATGCTGCCCCAGTGGGTGATATTAGATGGCATGCCGGCCTGACGTGTAACACAACAGCGCCGGTGAATATGTGTGTCTGCATGTCCCGCCATGCCGGAATAACGGCGCAACAGTCTCGTCTTGAACAGGCTGTGAAGGGGGCTTTGCCGCCACACCCGGTTACTAAGCAACGCTTATTGTTTAGGTATCCCTGATAAGGACGCAGTCATATAATTAACTAAAACTAGCTAGATCTGATCAATATGGACATAAACGCGAGTGAAGTATAATCGGGAGCTTGTATCCGCAATCTCGTTCTTTCGGTCATGACCCATCCTTCATGACCATAGGTGAGGGTAGGAACGAAAATGGCCCGGTAGACAGAGAGCTTTGCCTTCTGGCTCAGCTCTCTTTTCGTCACAACGGTGCGGTAAAGCGACTGCAGTACCGCTCCCGCTGCTCCGATTCTCCGGCCCATCTCACGCTCCATTGTTCCCTCACTCGAGAACAAGACCCCGAGATACTTGAACTCCTTCACTTGGGGTAAGGACTCATTCCCTACTTGGAGTGGACAGTCCATCGGTTTCCTGCTGAGAACCATGGCCTCAGAGTTGGAGGTGCTGATCCTCATCCCAGCCGCTTCACACTCGGTTGCGAACCGATCCAGTGAGTGCTGAAGGTCGCAGACCGATGAAGCCATTAGAACCACATCATCTGCAAAAAGCAGTGGTGCAATTTAGTCCACCGAACTGCAGAACCCCCCCCCCCCCCCCACGACTAAGCCTCGAATCCTATCCATGTATATTACAAACAGGATTGGTGACAAAGCGCAGCCCTGGCGGAGGCCAACCCTCACCGGAAATGGGTCCGACTTACTGCCGAGGACCCGGACACAGCTCTCGCTTTGGGAGTACAGAGATTGGATGGCCCTGAGTAGAGACCCCCTCACCCCATACTCCTGCAGCACCTCCCACAGTAACTCCCTGGGAACTCGGTCATACGCCTTCTCCAAGTCTACAAAACAAATGTAGACCGGATAAGCGTACTCCCAGGCCCCCTCCGGGATCCTTGCGAGAGTAAAAAGCTGATCCGTCGTTCCACGACCAGGACGGAATCCGCATTGTTCCTCCTCAATCTGAGGTTCGACAAACTTTGTGTTCATCTTATTCTATTTTACATGTACTGTATATAGTTTACCTAATACTGCATTTTTCTCGTACAATTGTGGCACTATTTTCTTATTTTCTTATATCTTAGGTATATTGTTTGTTGCACTGTTGGATTTTGAATGCCATCATCTATTCTACGCAGTAGCTTTTGTAACTATCACAATATCCTATTCATTTGTGCAGAAGTCAGCATTAGGGTTGTAATGGTGCAATATATGAAACCTCGATTGAAACAAAGATAGGGATATTGAAATAGAAATGCGAATGCAAAATGCGTGTTCCTGGAACATCTGTTTTCTGTTTCTAAATCTGCAAGTCAAGCAGTCGACAGTACGCAGAATTTTACAGATGATCTCTGGGAAATCTCACATAAAATAACCCATACACAGAATATCTAGATTAAGTAAAACTAAATCAAACAAATTAGATAAAAGGCAGGATATGTTAACTACATTTAAATAGCCAATTTATTTAAATGGTGTGAAATAAGGAGTAGTCTGTCACTATAAAACTGACATAGAGTTTTGATGCACGAATTTAAATGACCAAAATGATCAATGTGTCCTTTGAGGGACATGTGTTCAGTTCAAGATTCGTGGTACTTTATACCTGACTTGAGTATAATGATTTACATTACTTTATACCTCTACTCCACTATATTGCATAGGGAACAAATAGGTAAGAAACAACATATTATTAATTTAAACAATATCATTTGTTAAATACTGAACCAGTGGCTGGTCTGGGAGTTTTTGAGATTTTTCTCTCAAATCTTTTCCGATTCAATAACTGTTTGAATCCCAAATAAATGCAATATTTCACCTAAAAATATCAAAGATAATTTAAAAGTCCAAAATGTTATTATTAATTTGCGTTGCAGAACATTTGTTTTTCTTCCTTTCTCTCCCATTCATCACCTCACCACCCCTATTTTGTGCCTCTTTCGTGGGGTTGGAAACCAGTGCTGCAGCACCTCTTTTCACCCTCTGTCTGAAACCAGAGCCCAGTCTTGGTCAAACCGCATAGAGATGTCCCGCCCCTTAGTCACGTACAATGTGTTGGAGCGCTAGCCAATAAAGGCGCAAGTCTTACATAGTGATGTCACCATGTCATGGAAGTAAACGAAGGAGTCTGATGGAGGCGTTTCAGGCAGTGTGTGAAAGAGAAACTCCCTCTGGAGGGAACACAGGGATTTTAGACTTTGCAGGCTAAATAATAGACTACAGGAAAGGAAAACCCAAAAAGCATAATAGGGCCTCTTTAATCATGGAGTTAAACAGCTGACAGTATCTGGACACTCGTGCTTCTTGTACTGTTGGTCTTTGGCTGTTTCTGATGTTTTTTGACAAAGTCCAATTAGTGTGGTTATTTCATGAAACAATATTTATTTCATGATATGCACCATAGAGTAAATGAAATATGTGTTGCAATTAGAATTGACACTTCTTTAAGACAGGGAAAACAAATTCAGATTTGTAAAAAAAATGTAGGTTCTTGTGTGAGTTTATATTTGCTTTACATCGATTACCAGTTATATGGTGGCTTTAAAAAAAACTGCATAAGGGGAAGTAAAGAAAAAACTGCATAAGGGGAAGTAAGAAAAAACTGCATAAGGGGAAGTAAAGAAAAAACTGCATAAGGGGAAGTAAAAAACAAACTTAACAACCGGTAAATGAGTCAAGCGAAAGTCGTTATGACTGAGTGTCCTCTTTAGGGGAAATAGCTCACACATCCCACCAACATCCACTTCTCACTTTATTTAGAACTATTTTTTTTTGTATTACTTTTAATATAATATACTTTAATATTGCTTTAATATTGTCTGCTATCTGTATATTGTGTTGCATTGTTGGAGAAGCCTGTGACCTAAGATTTTCAACGACATAATTACTCTGTAGCTATGTTAGTTTGACAATAAAAGAACCTTGAACCTTGAACCTCCAAAACCATAAATGAGCAGAGAAATAAAACACCTCTACTGCAATTGAGGATCCTGGCTCTGAACACTGCAACCCAATTTTTTTTTCTGCAAAGAAAATAAAGAAAGCACGGAAAGGAGAAGTAGTGTTTCTCCCACATTATCCGCAGGAGACACGAAGGAATAACACGAGCTGGATCGACACCAACTAATCGCCGAATCAAAGAAGAAAGACAGCACAGCCATCAAGGACTTGATGTGCAGAACTTTTGCACATAGAAGACATGATGTCATCAGTCTACAGATGAGCATAGAAGACATCAAGGACAGATGGCCTGTCTTGTTTGATGCACTCAGTCAAGCAGACGAACAGACAGACAGCGTGGCACAGAGGTGAGACCGAGGCCAATACAGATGTGCAGTGATCAGTTACAATTATATATGAGTAGCCCAGAAGACGTATACCTTCTTTCTTTTTTTTTTAAGTTATTTGAAATAAAAAAACAATAATAATGATTAGTTTTTGCATTTCAGAAAATGGGTTCTTTAAAACTTAATGCACTAAATGGGTCTAGTTTTGACAGAGTTTTCCATTAATGCTAGGATTTCTCTGCTGCAATTGGTCTTGTTGCATTTTCCCCGTGTTTAAAGGACCGTTTAGTTACATTATATGCAGAGCTCAATTCAGCTCATCGTTTTTATAGCTTGGCCATTGTTCCACGGGCTCTCCCTTCTTGGTCGATTAGTTGACTTTATTTGTGGTTTTGGTCGATGAAGATTTCTTTAGTCAATTAGTCATCTTTTAATGTCTTTTTTTCATGGTGAATGACTTATTTGTAATAAACTTATATCTATGAGTGGCCGTTAGGGACATTATTCAGAAATACCGTTCACATTCACATGGACTTTACTAACTTTACTTTACTCATTACTCACTTTACTCACTTTACTAACTTCACTTTACTCACTTTTACTTACTTACTTCCTTTTCAACTGAAATCCCTCTCACACAACATACCGAAATCGCATTTCATGTGTATATGATAGCGTTTCATTTGTGTATAAGAGATTGTTTCATATGTGTGTGAGAGTGCTTCACATGTGTTTCTGAATAATGTCCCTAACGGACACTCATAGATATCTCTGGTAAAGGATTTAAAGTGGTGTTTTTGTGTGATTCTTTGTGAAGAATATGTTGATTCAATCGATTAGTCATCACATTTGTATGAGTGTTAGTCGACTAAGAATGTATTTTGTCAAGAACAGCCCCTAATTGTTACAAATGTAATTTGCAAACTAAACCAGGTTGAGACTTAATGTCATGTCATGGTCAAATTTGAACAATAAATGTGTAATTAAAATGTCAATGTGTACAATTGCTTATTGTGTTATGTTTATCATTTTGGTTTTATTAGATGTATTGACCTCAGGTAAAGCACTCCTGGAGTAAAGGGTAAATACAGTTAAAAAAATAAGTAAATGTAACACATATATTTATATAATTAATAGTCCAGTTTTAATTAAATGTAGTTAAAAACATCGAGTAAATTTCACACATTTGTTTTGTTAAATAATAGTCTCCTTTTCAGTTACATCTACCGAGCATTTAAGTGATAACTACTAAAAAATGAGTGGTTTTGACTAAGGGTTACTATTGCATGACTTAGGATTTTAATTATATTTACTCAATTGTATATGTTATGGTACTAAATGTAGTTATTTAAACCTACTTGATTTTTTTACTTACATTTACTCAATTCATAAGGTACATTTAAATGATTTCACAGCTTTAAGATTTACTCAATATTTTTAAGTGTAAAAATGTTTCACCAATTAAATTGAGTACATCATCGTTTTAGTTTTTTGAGTGTACTAAGTCTGTGTTCTTATTATTTCTGTATCATAGTTTAAATTATGTTTGTATTTGCTTTGTCGTAACTTCCCGTAGGATTTTTGCGTTTGTCTTTTATTCTTGTTCACGGAATCTTTCTGAAACCTTAAAGTTCAAATGTTTTCTTTTCTATTTCTTATAGTCTTTTATCAATGCATTTGTTTTGTTCCATTCTGTTTTAGTGGTGCTTATGTGCAATATAATACTATAAAATAAGTATTTTGTTTGTGTACATTGAATGTAATGAAGTATTTTGGATAATGAGATATATATAAAATCATGCCGATCTCGTATATCTCAGAAGCTGAGCAGGGTCGGGCAGAGCCATTGTTTTGCACATCTATGACACTGAAGGTCGCCCAGAGGTCTGAGTATTGGTTCTTAATGTGGGGGCCCAGGGTTCAACACTCAAGTGTATTTAGTCTTGGCTCAAATTCGTGTTATACCATCTAGCCTGCTTGCAATCTATGGAGGTCAGAACATGACATAGGTTTAAATAAATAAATAAATGTTTGAATAAATAAAGGAATACAAACATAAATAACTGTGGAAATAGATACGGAAATACGAATAATACAGTAACAAATACATAAATACGGAATAAATATAGATTGAGAACAAACAGGACACACATTATTATATATCTTTAATGTATTTCTACATTTATGTTCACTTACATTCATTATTAATTCATTTCTGTAAGCTAAAGAGGTAGGGGGATTTGGGAACTAGGGACGGAGGAAACTGTTAAACAACGATGGTGTTTCACCTGATTTATACAGTACACTTGCATATGGGACATTTACGGAATTACAGCAGCAGAAGTATAGTGCAGATGTATATCAAATATATCAAAGTAGGCACACGTTATTAATAATAAAAAACACAATAAGTAAAAACAAATAATAAGTACACCACGGTTAAAACAAACTAAATAGCAGTATATTTTGTAAACAAGGTGACGATACAAAATGTAGAAGAAGCTGGTACTGTTTACAGATCCTAAATAATTGACAGAAAAATAAAGCTTCAATTGCACGACATTTTTAAACCTATTGGTGAATTTAACGATTAATTGAACATGAACTGGAAGCACTTTACTGAATAGCAGAGGGGTTATTGTAATTAAAAAAACCTCCAATATAAACGTAGTAGTATAAACAGTAGAAGTGTGGGAAGGGAATTATTGAATACTTTTGTATTATAATTTTTCGGTGTTGCACTTTGTAGACGGTCCCTGCATTCAGATAGACGTTTTGCAGCTTGGAGGAAGAAGTGGGTTTATAGCTTGTTGTCTACCTAGCATTAGAGGTCTTACCAATAATGGACGTCCGCTCTCGGGAGATGTCAATGAGTGGTGCGGTTACCCAAAGTGGGTTTGGTGCGAACATTTATCCTGCTACTCGCCATTTTCAGAATGATGCCTCTCTCTTCCAAGTTACGCACTGCATGTTTGTGCTTAAGGTGCTTGTTCAACGCCAGATAGAAGACTCTGCACACCGGGCATTCGGACGACATCCTTACTAGAACAGACACAATGAATTTGATCAAAATTATGTTCTATTTCTCTGTTATATGCTTTAGCGTGACCGGTGATTGCAACACTGGGTCCGATGCTTCAATTCATGGTGCACGGACCAAGGGAGGTATTGGGTTACCACCGGGTTGGATGGTCCCACCTCCGCGGGGCTGGTGAAGGCAACATTGGGTCTGATGCATCAATTCATGGTGCCCCGACCATGAGAGGGTTTGGGTGCCCCGGAACCAGGCAGCACCCCAGCAGGAAACGGGTTGTATGGTCAAAGGAGGAAAGAGTAATAGAACCGGGGTAAAGCAAAGAAAGGGTCCGATAATAGACACTTGTGAGGCGGCCAGAGACTCTGTCATCTCTCGGTCCTATCCTCCAGGCAACACGGTGGCCAGAACTGGGTCAAACTGAGCAAAAAGTAACAAAATAAGTTCAAATTCATCCATCAAAAAAGGGGTGAAAATGAAAAAAAGTATCCGAAAATAGTGCCTCATAACACCGGTAGAGTCCCCTGTCAACTCCCCTCACATTCCTCCACACTCACATTTGGAGAGATAAAGTGTTTTGAGAACCAGGCAAAAGGGGTGAAAATGGATAAATGTATCCGAAAATAGTGCCTCATATCATGGGTAGAGTCCCCTGTCAACTCCCCTCACATTCCTCCACACTCACATTTGGAGAGATAAAGTGTTTTGAGAACCAGGCAAAAGGGGTGAAAATGGATAAATGTATCCGAAAATAGTGCCTCATATCGCGGGTAGAGTCCCCTGTCAACTCCCCTCACATTCCTCCACACTCACATTTGGAGAGATAAAGTGTTTTGAGAACCAGGCAAAAGGGGTGAAAATGGATAAATGTATCCCAAAATAGTGCCTCATTACGCGGGTAGAGTCCCCTGGTACTCCCCTTACATTCCTCCAGAGGCACATTTGTCCGAGTCAACTTTTGTGAGAACCAGGGGTGCATGGTGAGCGGATACATTCCTCCAGGATATCAGACCCCCGTTTTTTTTCAGAGTGTGACCAAAAACTGGGTTTCCGATTTCCTGCGGACAGTAGTCCGAAATGGATGGATGAATATTTTTGAAGCAGAAGGGGAAATTAAGCCCCGGACACTTTTCCGCCTCTCCGTTGCAACTTGTAACGGAGGAGGGGAAAAAACGGCCCGAAGCGCCAAAGGGTTGAGCTTTTCATTTCCCCTTCCCCGTTGGCACTTAGTCATTTTTTCGACAATTTTTCAAAACTTCATTTTTGATTATTTTAAGATATAATTAACCGTTTTCTTCACTTTTTTCTTCTTTCCACGGGTGGGTGCGCATGGCAGTCCACCTATGAGCACCCAAATTTGGCCTGGAACCTCCAGGATTTGTGGGCTAAGCTCCATAAACTCACAAAATCACCAAGAAATGACACTTTTCTAGGCCAAAAATATATAATACAAATACATTTAAATAGTACCCAGTACTGGGAGAGAACCAGCCTGCAGCACCTCATTTTACTACCCAGGGAAAGTGTTTGAAAGGTGGGGAAATGTTGTTTGAAATAGTCTGATACTCCCAGAACTCATCACTGCACTTTACAAGCAGAAATAATATGTAAATGGTCGGGAAAAGTGTTTTTAAATGTCTGGAAGAGAGTTTTAGCCTGTCATTTTGCACGATATCATTTAACATGGAACCACTCCTGGAAATGCACATATTATGTACATTTCCAGGAGTGGTTCCATGTTAAATGATATCGCGCAAAATGACAGGCTAAAACTGTCTTCCAGACCCAGGAATAAGTGTTTGAAAGGCGGGGTAAAGTTGTTTAAAATAGACCCCTGGGTATACATTGTTGAAATAGTCTGATACCTCCAGGGTGTATCACTGCACTATACAAGCCAGGGAAGGTGCCTGAATCCTGGGTAAACATTTTTGAATTGTTTAAGTGTTTTTAAATGTATGGAACAGTGTTTTGTCACTTTCAAAACTCTCCCGTCACTGGCCGGATAAATGGGGTCGATTTTATATTCCATCTGACCGTTAATATTCCAGTGAGACAAAGTACGTCTGATGGCCGGAGAGATCCCATGTTAATTTCGTCCAGAAACGAGAGTATTCCCTTGCTTACTGTGGTGGTGGCTCGACAGTTATGTTATGATAAGTTACGTTTTCTAGTCTAGTCTTCTGTTTTTGATCTCTGATTTTTATTTTGAAAGTAATCCTTCCCTCTCATTCCAGATGGCACACTTCCTGCCTTTGTGTGTTTCCTGCCCTTGAGATTGCTTGGCCCTGCCCTGATAGTTTTCACCTTTGCCCATCCCCCTCACCTATAAATTGCCCTTGTGTTTCTTTGTCCCTTGTGAGTTCGTTATGTTCCATGCTGTGAGAACCTGGGCCCTTTGACTCCTGAACTTTATATTTAGAAAATACCTTTTGTCAAGTGAGTTTTGATTTTTGGAAAACCTTTTTCCCACTGGATGTGTGATTTTGATTTGTTAGAAAAGAACATTTTGTCCACGTGTAGTGAGACTTAATATCCGTTATTAAACTACTTTCTGTTTTTGGACAACTGTCTCCGAGTCCTGCATCTGGGTCCTGTGTCCTGTGCCTCAGTTCACGACAACTGTGGTTGTTCAGAGACGACGATTGTGTTTGAGTTATTGATCTGTCAATATCTTTCTAACTTAACCAACTAGGAAGAAACTCATCCCGCCCCGTAACGCTAGTCTTATCAATGAAGACTCTCAGAGGGCATTAAAGCCTGTCTCTACGACCTCCACTTGTTATCCCAATGATATTTCAAAACCTATAGCCCTTTCTCAATTCTTATGTTCCCCTCCTCGACTCCTCTCCTCGACTCCTATCCTCGCGTCTTAGTCCCGCCCACAGGAGATGCGAGCGGAGGAGTCGAGGAGGGAACCGAGGACAAATACCATGTAAACACCAGTCTTTAGTATATTAGAAGTTTATTATGTTACTGCCAACGTCAGGCAGAGTTTAAGATCTGTACAGTGTTTCCACTTCATGGGGGAGCAGATGTGTCCGCTATCCTTTTCTGTAGTTCTGGCCAGAGAGATTTTATTTGTATTCAGAGTCCAGTCTAAATATATTTTAATGTATTTTATTATTATGATAGTTTTTTAATAATATTTTGTCAAGTTTTTATGTATTGTTTCATCATCTTTATTTATATTTTGTCTTTTACACTTTAAATTGAAAAGAAATGCTTTAATATTTGTTTAAAAGTCTTTCTATTTAAATGTATTTAATTTATATTTTTATCAATATCTTGTTTTATTTATTTTTCATTTTTTTAAACGTTTTATTTTTTGTTTGAATAAAAACATTTCTTTATGTCTTTATACATTTTGTTTCAAGTATATTATTTTATTGTATTAAAACAAATCAAATGCTAAATAAATGTGAATTTCTGAATTTAATAAAACATTTTATGGAGGTTTTTTAAATTTGTTTAATCATATTCATTTTTCTGTATTTACATGTGTTTGATTTCTATCTGTATTTTTGTGTGAAGTGATGTTTGTTGCACTTTCCTGAATCACAGCGAAGATATTGAATCTGAAGCAAAAGCATATATATTCAGAATCAGAATTCCTTTATTTGTCCCGAAAACTGGAAATTTACGGAATTACAACAGCAGAAGTAAAGTGCAGATGAAGTGAAAAGAGTATACTGTATATTAAAATATAACAAAGTAGGAAGAAATTATAATAATAAAACATCAAAATAAGTCAAAACAAATAATAAGTACACCACGGTTTAAAAACAAATTAAATAGAAGTATGTTTTTTAAACAAGGTTGGTTCGTACTAACTAACATCAGCTGTGATCCTGTACAGACTGAACTATCTGGGCAGCAGGGAGGAAGTTTCTGGAACAGGAAGAGACTCTTCCTCCTACAGAGGACACAGAGACACTGATCCAGACCAAACTGCAAACCCAAACCCAGCATAAGAGGTTCAGTGAATGTGGTTCTGAAGGTGTGGAGGAGATCAGTGTGTCAGAGGAGATTCTGTAGAAGGAGAGAGAGCCAGCAGGATGATCCAGATACACTGCTACTCTACCAGAGGAGGAGGAGGAGGAGGAGGAGGAGGAGGAGGAGGAGGAGGGAGGAGGAAGGAGGAGGAGGAGGAGGAGCAGGATGTGTGTTACTGTCTTATTGTGCCTGACAGAGTAACCATCATCAGAGCAGATCAGACTCCAGGACTGATCATTCCCTCCAAACACACAGTCCACTCTCTCTCCTCTCCTCCTGATTCCTCTGTAAGTCACTGATATATGAACCCCTCCTTTCCACTCGACCTCCCAGTAACAGCGACCAGTCAGAGCTTCTCTACACATCAGCTGACACCAGGAATCAAACCTCTCTGGATGATCAGGATATGGCTGCTTCTCCTCCACAGATGTCACCTTCCTGTTGTCATCAGACAGTTTGAGGTTTCTGTTTGCTGTGTTTGTGTCGAGTGAGAGTTCACAGGAATCTGATGAGAGAAACAGCAGCAGTTATTAATCCATCAGCTGTTCATTTATTGACACTTTGATGATGAAGGTTACATTTGAAGATGGCGACTGCTTTGTTTTCATGAATCAAATTAAACCACACTCACACTTCCTCAGACCGGGGCTCAACCATCGGACTCCACCAGGCTCCATCCTGAAAGAGGGGGGGGGGGTCAGAGCAGCATGGAAACATGGACATTACATCACTCTCAAACCTGAAGGTATCTTTCATGCACAGCAGTTGTTTTTAACAGAGGGAGGGGCCATTTAGTGTTTAAAAATAGAAGAAGCACTTCAGAATCAATTCAGATACAGGAGCCAGTGTAAATCGTGTCCAACAGGATTGGGATGATCTCTGCTGTATGTTTAGGTTGTTGGATGGATTTTGTGAAACTTGCCGACTAAGTCAATGTCTCCCCTGACTATGTTGCCAAAATGATAAAAGCAGTTTTGGTCAGCAAATTAAAATGAGCATTAAAATCGAGATCAGAATCTAAAATTATAAAGATGTATTTCTTGTTGTTGTGTCTTTTCTGCAAACACAGAGCTGCTGCCTGAGTCTTATCCAGTGTCTTTAGTTCCCTTCAATGTTTTTGTCTTGGCATACACACAGTGGAGGAAATAAGGATTTGATTCCCTGCAGATTTTGTAAGTTTGCCCACTTACAAAGAAATGACCAGTCTGTCATTTTAATGGGAGGTTTATGTAAACAGTGAGAGTAAGAATATCACTAAGAAATACCAGAAATAGACATTATATAAAAGATAAAAGTTGATTTGCATTCAACTGAGTGAAAGAAGTATTTGATCCCCTTGCAAAACATGTGTTAGTTCTTGGTGGAGAAACCCTTGTTGGACACAGAGGTCAGACGCTTCTTGTAGTTGGTCTCCAGGTTTGTGCATATCTCAGGAAGGATTCTGGTCCACTCCTCTCTGAAGATCCTCTCCAAATCCTTCAGGTTTTGAGGCTGATGCTTGGCATCTCGAAGCTTCAGCTCCCTCCACAGATTTTCTATGGGATTAAGGTCCGGAGACTAGCTAGGCCCCTCCATCACCTAAATGTGCTTCTTCTTTAGCCTCTCCTTTGTTGTCTTGGCTGAATGTTCAGGTTTTGTCCTGCTGGAAGACCCATCCATGACCCATTTTCTGGCTGAGGGAAGGAGGCTATCGGCCAAGATTTTCACGATGCGTGGCCCCGTCCATCCTCTCCTCAATGCAGGGATCCTAAACGAGACCACCACCGGATCTCGTCTCCCCGTTACCTGCAGAAGGAAGCCATGCACGCAACGCAGCCCCGCTCTCTGTAACTCCAGGCGACTTTCTGCCGCTTTCCTCCGTGGTGCAAAGGAGGAAAGCACTGCTTCCGCGCCGGCAATTTACAAATTGCAGTAACCATAAGGAGCTGTACATATGCCGCAGTTTGTGCGTGGCTGTGTCTTTAGTTGAAAGCCCAGTGGCGATCTGCTCATCTCTCATCGAAATAATATGCTAAACAGGGGTGGACTGGCCATGTGTGTGTTCTGGAGAATCACAGAACGGCATTATTTTTATTATGCCGTGTAAACCAATTATTTAAATGTGTTTAAACTGCATCATGTAAGTTGCGCTGACAGGTGAAAGAGGTCCATACACTGCTGCGAGGCTCCCCCCGCTCTCCTGTTGACAGTTAACAAGCTTCGAGCTCTTCACCCCCCCCGTTGACAGTTCTCGATCGTTGGCACACTGATCACAATTCTTTTTTTTGATGGCACTTCATATCAAAAAGGTTGCCGACTCCTGGTGTAGTGTGTTACCAATAGGTTTCTTGGTGACTGTGGTCCCAGCTGCCTTGAGATCATTAACAAGTTCCTCATGTGTAGTTCTTAGCTGATCCATCACCTTTCTCATGATCATCAATACCCCACGGGGCCAGATCTTGTGTGGAGCCCCCGACTGAGGGCCATTGATGCTCATTTTGTTTTTCTTCCAATTAGAAACACACACATTATTCTTCTGAATAATCACATCAACACTTGTCTCCTTCTCACCAAGCTGCTTTCTGATGGTCTTGAAGCCAATCCCAGCCTTGTGCAGGTCTATAATCTGGTCCCTGAGGTCCTTAGACAGCTCTTCAGTCTCACCCATGGTGGAGAGGTTGGAATCTGATTGATTGATTCTGTGGACAGGTGTCTTTTATACAGCTAACAAGTTGATATTAGGAGTACTTTTTTAAAGGAAGATGAATTATTTAACCGGTCTGTGGGAGCCAGAATCCTTGTTTGTTGATCAAATACTTATTTCCCACAATCAAAGGCAAATACATTTTTATCTTTTATATAATGTACATTTCTGGATTTTTGTTTTGATATTCTTACTCTCAATGATTATATAAACCTACCATTCAAATGATAGACTGTTAATGTATTTGTATGTGGGCAACCTTAAAAAATCTGCAGGGGATCAAATACTTATTTCCTACACTGTATATGTTTATAATACCTGAGGGTGTCCAGTCTCCAGAGTGGATCCTCCAGTCCAGCAGACAGCAGCTTCTCTCCTGAGACTCCTGGATGATTGTAGCTCAGGTCCAGCTCTCTCAGATGGGAGGGGTTGGAGCTCAGAGCTGAAGCCAGAGAAACACAGCCTTCCTCTGAGACCAGACAGCCTGACAGCCTGAAAACACACAAGTTCAAACAAGAGTGAGTACAAAAACAATAACAAATGTTATTGAAGCAGATGCAACAAAAGGTTATGAGTTCATCCATCATTAATGTAAATCGCAATTTAACTGGCTATAAGTTTAACATGTTGAAGAATCCTGACCTGAGAGTCTCCAGAGTGCAGTGTGGACTCTCCAGTCCAGCAGACAGCAGCTTCACTCCTGAATCCTGCAGGTTGTTGTTACTCAGGTCCAGTCTCTCAGACTAGAGGACTGGGAGCTGAGGACTGAGGACAGAGCTTCACAGCTTCTCTTTGAGAGGTTACAGCCACTCAGTCTGAGGAGAAAATAATAAACAACAACAAAAAAAATAACTTCAGGGTGTTCTTTTTCATTAATGACTGCCTTATCGCACATGATTCCTTATTCAAATGTGCAACTGTTTACTGCTTCACATCTGTGATGCCAATTTTCATGATATACTGTAGTCTCTTCTCCACACTGGCATTAATCATTGCTTTTCCAATCAAACGTCTGAGTAACGGGATGAGTGTTTTACATCACTGTATTTTATTAATGTTTAACAGAAAAGAAGACTTTGCTTTTGGTTACCTGACTGATTTAAAATAGGTAGAGAAAGAAGGAGATTGTAAATAAGCAGAATGAGAGAGAGAGAGAGAGAGAGAGAGCCGTAGTGAAGAATACAAACTGAGTGAGAAAGATAACAATTTAAAATAATTTAAGAAACAATAACTGATCTGACCTGAGAGTCTCCAGAGTGCAGTGTGGACTCTCCAGTCCAGCAGACAGCACCTTCACTCCTGAATCCTGCAGGTCGTTGTTACTCAGGTCCAGCTCTCTCAGACTAGAGGACTGGGAGCTGAGGACTGAGAACAGAGCTACACAGCTTCTCTCTGACAGGTTACACACACTCAGTCTGAGGAGAAAAAAATAAACAACAACATAAAAACAATGACTTCAGGGAGTTCTTTTTCATTAATGGATAGAATCATATTTGTTCAACAGTTCTCAGTATGTCAGCGTACAGAATAATCAATCATCTAACCAGCTGTCCACAGGTGTCCCACAAGGGTCAATTCTGGGTCCATTGTTATTTTCATTGTATATAAACGACTTACCATCGATATGTCCTGAAACAAACATCCAAATGTATGCTGATGATACTGTAGGTTATGTTCACGGAGGCAGTCTGACACAAGTGGCTAATGAACTGACGAACAAGATGGTTCATGTAACAGCTTGGTTGGAGCAATGCTGTCTGCAGCTAAATGTCAGAAAAACTGTATGTATGTTCTTCACCAAAACCAAGTCCTCCTGCGTTGAGCCAGATGTGTTTGTGTCCGGGGAGAGGCTACAGGTGGTCTCACAGTACAAATACCTGGGGGTCTTAATTGATTCAAGACTCAATTTTAAGGCTCAGGTGAAAAAGGTCTGCAACAGGGTCAAATTCAGTCTGTCAAATTTGAGGTTTACCAGAGACTGCATGTCAACAGAGGCGGCTCTGATGTACATGCACTCTATGGTTCTATCTCACATCACCTACTGCTTAACAACCTGCTCACATGCCTGAACAACCACTCTTAAACCCCTGGAATCATCATACAAACAAACACTTAAAATAGTAGATAAGAAATCAGTTTATTCTCATCATTGCCCAATACTCACAAAATATAACTTGTTGAGCTGGGAAAATGTAATGAGATATGCAAATTCTTGCCTCATGTACAAAATAATACACGGCCTTACCTCACCTCCGCTCAGATATTTTATCACCATACGCACACCTGTAACTAGGTCAACAAGAGCTGCAACCAGAGGAGACTGCGTTGTTCCATTAAGGAAGAGTTCATTCAGCCAATCTTCTTTTTCTTTTAAAGCTGCACAACAGTGGAACTCAATCCCAGTAAAGATTAGAGAACAAAACACCTGCAGTTTATTCAAATCTAACTTAAAAACATGGTTAGTGGAAAATCAGCTCTGTCAACACTGACACAATCTGCACTTTACAACGCTCTGTTTGTACACATGTGCCTTGACCTGTTGCTATCTGTCTGCTTTGTGAATACGTATTTTTGTTTTATGTTTTTATGTTTTTATATGCTTTTATCATAATATAAGCATCTATGTTGAATGTTGTTTTGCTGATTGTATTTACCTGTCATTTGAAGTGACATTTTTTTTTAGGATGACTTTCAACATCTGTCCAGGGACTGCAGATGAAAAATAGCCTGTTGGCTAACTCTGGCGCATTTACAGAAATGTTATTCAATGTGCACTGTCCCTGTCAAATAAATAAAATACAAATATTTTATCGCACATTATTCCTTATTCCAAATGTACAACATTTTACTGCTTAACATCTGTGGGGCCAATTTGTATGATATACTGTAGTGTCTTCTCCACGATGGCATTAATCATTGCTTTCCCAATCAAACGTCTGATTAACAGGATGAGTGTTTTACATCAACTGTTATTTATTAATGTTTAATATAAAAGAACATTTTGCTTTTTGCTACCTGATTGGTTTAAAAAGAGATAGAGAAAGAAGGAGATTGTAAACGAGCAGAATGAGAGAAAGAGAGAGAGAGAGCAGTGGTGAAGAATACAGAGTGAGAAAGATAACAATTTAAAATAATTTAAGAAAAATAACTAATCTGACCTGAGAGTCTCCAGAGTGCAGTGTGGACTCTCCAGTCCAGCAGACAGCAGCTTCACTCCTGAATCCTGCAGGTTGTTGTTCCTCAGTTCCAGCTCTCTCAGACTAGAGGACTGGGAGCTGAGGACTGAGGACAGAGCTTCACAGCTTCTCTCTGACAGCTTACAGCTGCTCAACCTGAACAGAAAAAAATGAACAAACCATAAAAACAATAACTTCAGGGAGTTCTTTTTCATTAATGACTTCCTTATCGCACATTATTCCTTATTCCAAATGTATAACAGTTTACTGCTTAAAGTGCTTGTGACACCATCCCACCTATTGTTGTGCAATGCAATGTTGGGCTACTAGTCATCTCGAACCATCAGTTTAAAAATGAATTTGCGATACCGTATTGATAAATATCAATAATTTCGAATATCGCGGGAAAAGCCCTTCACTCAGTTTTATCATATCACTCATATTTATTCTGCTCCCATTGAGCCAGACAGGGACAGAAGGGATTTGTCACGCGTAGAGATGGTTCGACGATGCGTTGTGTCTGGCTGTTCCAATACAGCAAATGAGGAACTTAACATCAGCATACATAGCTTTCCAACGGATGTCAAGCGTCAGCGCACATGGGAGAAAAACGTGCAGAACACAAGGGCTGGCTGGTCTGTGATGAACCCCACATCGACCTACATATGCAGCGCCCACTTTCTGGCCGAGAATTTCGAGGAAAGGCCTTTGTTGATGGCTGAAACTGGGATTGATTTTTCGCGAAGACGGATTCTGAAGCCGTCAGCAGTTCCGACAGGGAGAGATCATTGAGAAAAATCGGGAACACAGGTAAAGTTTTTCTGACATCATTCTCACATACAAATCAGCAAAGCTTCAGTGTGTGAAATAGTATCTGCTTTAGTATGAAACGTACCTTCAGCTCATGAAATCAGAAGGAAGTAGACAATGAAAATAAATAAAATAGTTTACAAACCATTCCACATTGTTCAAGCGTTGTAGATCGAGAGGTATCTCGCGATTGTCGGGGGGGTTGTCGTCTCCACTGTCCGACTCGAAGTTAATTTCATCCGATTCAGAGGCATATGGTTCGAATCTGTAGGGCATATAGTCAATATCGTCTACGAGGCTATCACTATCAGATGCTTCATCCTCATATGAGCTCTCAGACACATTCAAATTTAAACTACAATCGCTGTCGGAGCTTGCTGCTGTGTGCGCCATCGTTTGTTTGCATACAGATACTGGATTCCGGAAGCGTTCGTCTTCCCTCTGTGACGCGGCACACCTTTTCGCGGGAGTTTAAGAATCCCAGAGCAGACCTAGAGAAGATCCAGAATATGGTCACATTGAAGGGCAGATTAACGGTTATCAAAGTACACATTTTCAAAAATCACTTCAGTAACGGTTTCAAGGGGACATTATTTACTGAAATTAATGGTTTGGATGATGTTGGAAAACCGTGTCACAAGCACTTTAACATCTGTGGGGCCAATTTGTATGATATACTGTAGTCTCTTCTCCACGATGGCATTAATCATTGCTTTCCCAATCAAACGTCTGATTAACAGGATGAGTGTTTTACATCAACTGTTATTTATTAATGTTTAATATAAAAGAACATTTTGCTTTTTGCTAACTAATTGGTTTTAAAAAGAGATAGAGAAATAATGAGATTGTAAACGAGCAGAATGAGAGAAAGAGAGAGAGAGCAGTGGTGAAGAATACGGAGTGAGAAAGATAACAATTTAAAATAATTTGAGAAAAAATAACTGATCTGACCTGAGAGTCTCCAGAGTACAGTGTGGACTCTCAGTCCAGCAGACAGCAGCTTCACTCCTGAATCCTGTAGGTTGTTGTTCCTCAGGTCCAGCTCTCTCAGACTAGAGGACTGGGAGCTGAGGACTGAGGACAGAGCTTCACAGCTTCTCTCTGACAGCTTACAGCCACTCAGTCTGACAAAGGAAAGAAATGTAATAAGGTAAAATAATGAGCAGAATATTTATGTCCTGATGTATGAATGCAACTCTGTACTTACAGAGCTCTGCTGGAGGCTTTGACCACTGGCAGAAGCCTCAGAAGAGCCTCCTCTGAAGCAGAGTATCTCTTCAGGTCAAACAGGTCCAGATCTTCTTCTGATGACAGTAAGATGAAGACCAGAGCTGACCACTGAGCAGGAGACAGTTTACCTGTGGAGAAACTTCCTGAACTCAGGGTCTGTTGGATCTGCTCCACTAGAGAACGATCATTCAGTTCATTCAGACAGTGGAACAGGTTGATGCTTCTCTCTGGAGACAGATCCTTATCCATCTTCATCTTGATGTACTGGACTGTTTCCTGATTGGTCTTTGAGCTACTTCCTGTCTGTGTCAGCAGGCTTGGTAGGAGAGTCTGATTGGTCTTCATTGAAAGACCCAGGAGGAAGCGGAGGAACAAGTCCAGGTGTCCGTTTGGACTCTGTAAGGCCTTGTCCACAGCACTCTGGTAGAGATGTGCTAGTTTAGGTTTGACTCTGAAGACTTTAGGCCGCCAGGAGGTTGCTGGTTCTTCTGCCAGCAGGTTGACTCCAGAGGTGATGAAGGTCAGATGGACATGAAGAGCAGCCAGAAACTCCTGAACGCTCAGATGGACGAAGCAGAACACCTTGTCCTGGTACAGTCCTTTCTCCTCTCTAAAGACCTGTGTGAACACTCCTGAGTACACTGAGGCTGCTCTGATATCGATGCCACACTCTGTCAGGTCGGACTCATAGAAGATCAGGTTGCCTTTCTGCAGCTGCTCAAAAGCCAGTTTTCCCAGAGACTCCATCATCTTCCTGCTCTCTGGACTCCAGTGTGGATCTGTCTCAGCTCCTCCATCATACTTGAGTTCTTCACTTTGGACTGAACCACCAGGAAGTGGATGTACATCTCAGTCAGGGTCTTGGGCAGCTCTCCTCCCTCTCTGGTTTTCAACACCTCCTCCAGAACTGTAGCAGAGATCCAGCAGAAGACTGGGATGTGGCACATGATGTGGAGGCTTCGTGAGGTCTTGATGTGGGAGATGATGGTGCGGGCCTGCTCCTGATCTCTGAATCTCTTCCTGAAGTAATCCTCCTTCTGTGGGTCAGTGAACCCTCGGACCTCTGTCACCATGTCCACACACTCAGGAGGGATCTGATTGGCTGCTGCAGGTCGTGTGGTTATCCAGAGGCGAGCAGAGGGAAGCAGCTTCCCCCTGATGAGGTTTGTCAGCAGCACATCCACTGAGGTGGACTCTGTGACATCAGTCAGGATCTCATTGTTGGAAGTCCAGAGGAAGTCGACACTCATCCAGACCGTCAAAGATGAACACAACCGGGAACTGATCAAACCTGCAGATTCCTGCGTCTCTGGTTTCAGAGAAGAAGTGATGAACAAGTTCCACCAAGCTGTACTTGTTCTCTCTCACCACATTCAGCTCTCTGAAGGTGAATGGAAATGTGAACTGGATGTCCTGGTTGGCTTTGCCTTCAGCCCAGTCCAGAGTGAACTTCTGTGTTAAGACTGTTTTCCCAATGCCAGCCACTCCCTTTGTCATCACTGCTCTGATTGGTGCATCTCTTCCAGGTGAGGCTTTAAAGAGGTCTTCTTGTCTGATGGTTGTTTCTGGTCTGTCTGGTTTCCTGGATGCTGTTTCAATCTGTCTGACCTCATGTTCATCATTGACCTCTGCAGCCCCCCCTCTGTGATGTAGAGCTCTGTGTAGATCTGGTTCAGAAGGGTTGGGTTTCCTGCTTTAGCAATGCCCTCAAACACACACTGGAACCTCTTCTGCAGGTTAGACTTAAGTTTACGCTGACACACTCCGGAATTAGCCCTGAATGAACACACAACAAAGCAGATCAATAAGTCAAAGGAAATCTCAAAGAATACGGATCTGAATATACTTTGTTCCATCTCTTGAGACTTTAGTCAACATTTATCCAGCTTGTTAAATCTTTATAGAAATCCTCTTACTGCTCTGCAGACGGTCAGCCAGCTCCTCCTGCTTCATGCTCCTCAGGAAGTGCAGTGTGATGTTCAGAAATGCCTCTCTGCTGCTCCTCCTCTGCTCTTCATCTTCACGACCAACCTCTCCTCCCTCTGACTCTCTAAGCATTCTGGGTAATCTGAACTCAGAGCCTTCTGGATCTTCTTCAGCTCGTTCTTCACAAAAGTGATGATGTTCTCCTCCAGCAGCTGGAACAGAATACATGAACAACACAAACTGAAACCAAACATCAGATCCATGTTGGACAGACTGAAATTTGTCGATCAAAAAGTGCATCATGGAGTGACTGTGAGCAGAACAGATGTAAAGTAGCTGTAGAACATGTACAGACCATAAATATGGAGTCCAGCTGTGTCTGATGCTGCTGGGCAGACTGACCTCTGGGAACCTCTGAGCTCTGATGGTCCTCTCTGTGAGGAATAATAAAGAAATAACTCACATTATCTCTCTGATAGCTTCAGTGGTGCTGAAAATGTGGATCAGGTGCATGTGTGAGCAACAGGAGAAAGGATAAATCACTGGATTGTCTGGGCCTCGCACAGAGTACCAGCTTTAGCTGCAGTAGAAGTTATTGCCAATTTCTTTTTTAAACTAAAACCTCAAAATAACATTTTATAGAAACATGAATTGGTACAAAGGTTAAAGGGCAGTGATATCACTCATCCTTGACTATCAGCAACACTAAACACTTAGAAGTGCCACGCACCAAAATGAAAAGAATCAGTGACTGTAATCTTTGTTTAAGGTTTAACAATTACATTTAATTTAATTTGATCAATGAGCCGTTTAATTGTTCAATAGAGCACCAGGTGAAGAGCAAAACACTACACAGCAGTTACACATATTAGAAATGAGAAGCAAAAACTGCTGCAAATACAGGGAAACATTGACCTCCAACTGACGAGGAACAATGGCAAACACACAGGTATGTATTCACACAGAGCTAATCATAGCCTGGAGTAGACGTCCCCACAGTTGAGTTACCCTCCCTTTGGACGCAAACTGCAGGATTACAGAACTCCAGCTTTACTACTGTTCATAAGGAAGGAAATGAATGTTAAACTTAGAGGAGAAACACTGAAGGTAAACAAGACCTTTATTTCTTTACTTAAAGAAACCTTCATCAGAATCAGAAACAGGTTTATTGCCAAGTTGGTTCACACATACGAGGAGTTTGTCATGGTGTGTATGGTGCATAGAGAAGCTTTCAAACCTGATACGCCTTATAAATGCTCAAAGCTGCTTTTATTATAAAGGAACCAGAGAAGTGTCTCACCAAGAAAATTCAACAGAGCCACACTTTCTTTGCTGGGTCAATAACAACTGAACCAGAGCAGCAGGTACCATGAAGGGGGTTATCAACTTTCAATCCTCACCTTTGACCAACAGAGTGTTGTCCATCTTTGAAGCTAATAGGTTTCCACATAGACCAGTCACTCTTCATGGACACACAGCTGGGTTCAGGTTCCTCCAGCCTCCTCCTGAAACATGAGAAAGAAACAGTTAGGAATCTGGACCGTCACAATGGTCCTAAATACTATTCATATTATCATGTGTTTAATAAACAGGGACCATGCATATAAATACATGAATCTCAAAGAGGGGATGAGTTATGCCAGATTAAGATCATTTCTATCTGCAGTCCTTAGACAGGTACGCACATAATGATCATAACACTTAACACATCTCCTAGTCTCCATCACACTAACACGTATGCAGTCAGATCAGAGCACAGAGCACCATAACAACATGATAATACTTTATTATCAGATCAAGTCTGACATGCTTCTGGCATCACAGCAGCTCCATTAGCAACGTCAACGAGGACAAATATCAAGACAAGCAACAAGGAAACAGATATTTACCATAACAACACAGTCACTGAAGACAACATGTTCATCTGACCTGGGATTTCACTGGTTACATAATCATGGTTGGGGTCAGAGATAATGTGGTTGGCCCGCCTCTAAAGGTTGTGATGGTAGGCTGATTCAGAGAGGCTCTCAAATGTTGACCTACGACCTTTGAGCAGATTCTCTGAAAGACTGGTGGAGCAGTTTGATTTTAAAGAGGTGGACAAACACCTGTACCGTGTAGTATTACAGTACTGTAAAAACGAGAATGTATCTACTCTCTACTCTCTATTATTTGTTTTGTCCTTTTTCAGATATATTCTATGAGGTCTTTCTAGAACAGAAGAGGGTCTGTCAGGACACCCACGTATTTATAAGAAAGTACCTGCATGATTTTCTCAGTATGTGTGACAATAGGGACATATTTACCCTGTTTCATCAGAATACTCAAGAATATATTGAATTGATGATCCTGTACGACCTCTAGTCCAATGGAGCAGAGATGGAGCACTCGAGTCCCGGACTCGGACTCGAGTGCCGATTTTCGGGACTCGTGACTCGACTCGGACTCGCGAATTCTCGCGCACGATGACTCTGACTCGACTTGTACATTTACGCTCCGACTTGGACTCGGACTCCAGCAAGTTTTGTCTGGATTCAGATGTACTCTGTCCTGGCGTGTGGACCTGGGGGCGAGTTCACATACTGGGCCCCGCTATTCCAGTCTAAAGAGTCCAGAGACACACCCCGCATCGTGCTGTATGCTTTCACAGATGTTGCTTCGACATTGGGAAAGAGCAGCGCAAAATGCTCGTTAAATGGAAACAAGATTAAAGAGAAGGCTCCATAACACGTTTATTTCTTTATTTAAAGAAACTAGGAGTGTCAAAGTTATCGCGTTATTAACGCGTTAACGCAAATTTCTCTTAACGCCACTAATTATTTTAACGTGCGATTAACGCATGTGTATTTGTTCTCGGCCCGCCCTGTAGTTTCAGAGCCCAAAGGCTTGACGTTGTTGTTGGTTGGATGGTGGGAGATTCTAGCGAGAGATATGGATACAAAAAAAGGTGTGTTAAACAGCAAGCCAAGCACACAGCTGATGCTGACAGCCCCGCTCCTGCCGCTCGCTTGCGGCAGAACACGCTTGAAAGTTTGCCGGAGAGACGCCTGGACACGTCTACGAGCAGCAAGCTTTCAACAGCGATAGCTAAATGGGTGGCTACACCTTGCAGGCCAATTAACATTGTGGAGGACGAGGGACTGTGAGATCATTCGGATCGCATCCAACGTGTCGACTGCACATCACAGCACTTTCTTAGCTGGGTCAATAACAACTGAAACCAGAGCAGCAGGTACCATGAAGGGGGTTATCAACTTTCAATCCTCACCTTTGACCAACAGAGTGTTGTCCATCTTTGAAGTGAATAGGTTTGTCCATAGACCAGTCACTCTTCATGGACACACAGCTGGGTTCAGGTTCCTCCAGCCTCCTCCTGAAACATGAGAAAGAAACAGTTAGGAATCTGGGCCGTCACAATGGTCCTAAATACTATTCATATTATCATGTGTTTAATAAACAGGGACCATGCATATAAACACATTAATCTCAAAGAGGGGATGAGTTATGCCAGATTAAGATAATTTCTATCTGCAGTCCTTAGACAGGTACGCACATAATGATCATCAAACACTTAACACATCTCCTAGTCTCCATCACACTAACACGTATGCAGTCAGATCAGAGCACAGAGCACCATAACAACATGATAATACTTTATTATCAGATCAAGTCTGACATGCTTCTGGCATCACAGCAGCTCCATTAGCAACGTCAACGAGGACAAATATCAAGACAAGAAACAAGGAAACAGATATTTACCATAACAACACAGTCACTGAAGACAACATGTTCATCTGACCTGGGATTTAACTTATTACATAATCATGGTTGGGGTCAGAGATAATGTGGTTGGCCCGCCTCTAAAGGTTGTGATGGTAGGCTGATTCAGAGAGGCTCTCAAATGTTGACCTACGACCTTTGAGCAGATTCTCGGAAAGACTGGTGGAGCAGTTTTGATTTTAAAGAGGAGGACAAACACCTGTACCGTGTAGTATTACAGTACTGTAAAATACTCAAAAATCACAGATGTAAAAAATAAAAGAAGAATGTATCTACTCTCTACTCTCTATTATCTGTTTTTTCCTTTTGCAGATATATTCTATGAGGTCTTTCTAGAACAGAAGAGGGTCTGTCAGGACACCCACGTATTTATAAGAAAGTACCTGCATGATTTTCTCAGTATGTGTGACAATAGGGACATATTTACCCTGTTTCATCAGAATACTCGAGAATATATTGAATTGATGATCCTGTACGACCTCTAGTCCAATGGAGCAGAGATGGAGCACTCGAGTCCCGGACTCGGACTCGAGTGCCGATTTTCGGGACTCGTGACTCTGACTCGGACTCGCGAATTCTCGCGCACGATGACTCGGCCTCGACTTGTACATTGACGCTCCGAGTTGGACTCGGACTCCAGCTAGTTTTGTCTGGAGTCAGATGTACTACTCTGTCCTGGCGTGTGGACCTGGGGGCGAGTTCACATACTGGGCCCCGCTATTCCAGTCTAAAGAGTCCAGAGACACACCCCGCATCGTGCTGTATGCTTTCACAGATGTTGCTTCGACATTGGGAAAGAGCAGCGCAAAATACTCGTTAAATGGAAACAAGATTGAAGAGAAGGCTCCATAACACATTACTCTAAGGATGGAGTTCAGACATAGACATATAGGTAGGCTGTCTTGAACACTAGCATCAGAGTAATGTGATCAAATATATAAATAAAGATTCATTCAATAACACGAAAGCACATGGCTACGTAACATGCAGAATGTCTAATTTTGCATGTTAAGTAGCCATGTGCTTTCTGGGGCTTAATCTTTATTGATATAAGTTAAACATTCACTACAATAATTGTAGCGTCCCCGGCTGAATGATGGTCAGACTCTCTAACCCACATGTGTCAAACTCAAGGCCCGGGGGCCAAATCAGGCCCTTGGTGGATTTAATTTCGGCCCGCAGGATAATTTCTAATTACTATTAGATCTGGCCCGCCGGTATATTGCACGCACACCTTCACTCCATCCTGAGGGTCTCCTCAGCTCAGAGCCTGAGCCCAAACATTGATGAACTTGCACCCAAGATGAGATGCCAAGTATCTGGCTTGAACTAGCATCACAGAGCAGCAAACTGAGTTTAATGGATGTTTCCTTCTGCACTTTCTTTCTTGCGACAACAGGGCATGTTTGGTTTTCTCTTTGAGGGAAATAGTTTTGTTGAAGCTGTGTTGGCCTGTGGAAAAATGTAATCATAAGAAATGACTCCGGAAAAGCTGCAGATAGAGCCATAAGAAATGAATGCAACTGATTATTAATGTTTAATGTTTTTTTATAGGCAATCATTTAAGCTTTGTTAGTTCCAGGTTTAATATGTGCAATAAGTTCATTTCAATAAGTTTTGCAATAAACATTGAACCAGTCCGGCCCTCGACTAGTACCCATTTTTTTATTTTGGCCCACTGTTTATTTGAGTTTGACCCCCCTGCTCTAACCGATGGTATCTGTTTATTGATCACCCTTGCTTTTATACATTACATGTTACAATTACAATCATTACCAACGTAAGAGCTTGTGCCCGTATCAGCCAGGTGCTAAAAACCCAATGTAACTATTTGGTATATGTTAATTTAATCATCATCTATCCGTCATTATACATGTGTGTCAAGTGTTTACACTGCTCCGTTGTCCATTAACTTCCGGTAAAGTTCCTTCAAAATAAGAGTCCCGATCTTATTAGGCGCATTCACACCGGAGTACTTTTCCCGTTTAGTTCCGTTAGTACCTCTTATTTTGCGTTCACACCAAAAAGAGAACTTAGTGCCGGGAACTTTTACCCCCATTTTTAGTGCCTGCTAGAGAGGTGGTACTATCCTGGGGAGAAAAAAGTACCAATTTCTATTGGCGGGGCGAATTACAAACCACGCCTCGTAAAACTCTGAAAAGTTTTGTGAAGCCGCCATTGTATTTGCTGGCATTAGCATTATTAGCATTAGCATTAGCCCGCGCACCAACGGAGAGAGACTAACCCCTAGATTCCACCGGGAGCGTCTGCGCTGCGTTACGGCTACGCCACGGCTACGCCACGCCACGCTGCAGCGTTTTTAGCGATCGCGGCCACTCTAGTCAATGGGTGCTATTCCACCAGACCCGCTGCGCCACGTTGCGCCACGCTGCGCCGCGGCTCGAAGCGTCCCAGAAGCGCCTCGGCGCAAGGAATTTCTAAAATATAGGATGAATCCTATTTTTGACGCGGCGCAGCGCGGCGCAGCCGTAGCGCAGGCAGGAAGTGGAAAGTTCATCCGGCCCAGGCCCATCCCCCAAAGAAACTCGTGTTGCAGACCCCCTTTCACAACCAGATCAACAACAACTGCGAGCCTGCACACACGACGCTCCGCTTCCGCAACGTTTTGAAACGCGCCCGGTGGGTTATGACGCAGGAGGAGGTCGCAGCGTGGCGTGGCGTAGCCGTAACGGAGCGCCCGGTGGAATCTAGGGGTAACTTATGGCAACACAAAAAAAAACATGAGAGCGGTTGAGATGAGGAGGTGTCGGCGTTCTGGCGATTTACTCGGAAGGCTTCAGTAGAAGCTGCTGGGAGTCCCAGCAGCTTCTACTGAAGCCAGTCCCCAACTCCGGGGACTTCCGGCCGGGGACTTCGGGTGGCAGTATACGCCGTGAAGTTGTTTGCGGCCTGCCAGTAAACCCAAAGCAGAAGAAGAAGAAGTGACGTCAGCGGCTTAATTTGCGTAATCTTCCCTCAGGGAACTTATTCCGGTGTGAACGCGATCTGTACTTAGTGCCATGGAGGTACTAAGTGCCAGGCACTAAGTGCCGGCACTAAGTACAGCAAAGTACTTGGTGTGAAAGCGGCTAATACTATCAAAATAAAAGTGCACAACGAAAACTTTACCATAGGAAAATATTGGCATACAAAAATAGTAAGACATATTAAAGGTCATTTACAATAATAATATTAATCATATTATTAGTAATAAGCTTTATATTTGTATAGCACCTTTTATACAAGAATTGTAGCCAAACTGGCTTCACAGCAGTTCAATAGACACGTTAGTATAACATGACAGGATGAAAGCAATGCAGAGGAGCAGCTACATTTCAACAAATATATCCCCTAAGATTAATACATGAAGACTTGTGACTCGGACTCGAACACAGGTAATGATGACTCGGACTCGGACTCGACTCGGACACTCCCTAGTGACTCGGACTTAGACTTGGACTCGACTCCGACTCTCCCTAGGTGACTCGGACTTGGACTCGGACTCGAAAAGTGGGGACTCGAGAGTGACTTGGACTCGTGAATTGGTGACTTGACTACAACACTGCAATGGAGTAAATGTATATGTAATATATATAGTATATAGAAGTAATATATTATTCTCAAGCATTGATGTCCGAACCTGTACCATAATGATGGAACATAACTTTAGTTTGTGGACAAATTGAGCTGTTTTTATTGTTGAAATATTGCTTTAAATATGCTACCTGCAATGGTATTGAAGGCTTCTTTTATTGAGCCAGTTTGACACCTTGAAACCTTGGTAGTCCCTCCCTCAGCTTTAATAAGAAGTGTCTGTTCTAACAACATGTTTTCTATCGCTGCTGATATAATGAAGTCACATGATGTCCACTTACTCTGTCTTTGAAGGGCGGCCTTTAAAATCTATTGGGTCGTACATCGACTGGTCACTCTTCATGGACACACAGCTGGGTCCAGGTCCAGGTCCATGCTGCTGCTCTGGGCTTCAACACAACACACACACACACACACACACACACACACACACACACACACACACACACACACACACACACAGAGCTTTGAGTGTGAATAATGCCTGCTGAGCTCTGGAGAAGAGGACAGTCAGAGGTCTTCATCTCACCTCTGAGCTTTGGTGAGGCGTTCAGGGTCCCCACTCAGAGCGGGTTCAGTGTCCTCACAGGGATTCATAGCAGAGCTCACACCTTCACACACACAACCACCTGCTGGAGAATCACACATTATCTCATCAGGACACAGAGCTCTCACACCTCCAAACTAAACACACTCATGAGACAGTTCCATGTGTTGGCACTTTGAGCTGCAGCGTCTTAAAGACACTCACAATGCTCTGTGGTCTTCAGGACTGTTTGAAGACTTCAGGAATATCCTTCATGTGGATTATACTTTGCCTTTCTATGCAGATCACTTCTATTGGACGGACTGTGAAGAGCTCAGCAAGCCTTAAAATCTTCCTCTGTTTTAGAGGTTCATACATTTTAAACAATCAACAGGAAACTGTGTTTGGAGTTCGGAGCAGAACATTTGGAGGGTAAAAAATAAAGATGAAGAAAATAAAGATATTGATTTTTTTTTTTAATAACTAGAAATGTATGTTCTGTATTATTCGAGTTCCTTTAATAATTGACACAATAGTGGTTTGGGATTGAGAAGAGGCTGCTGTTGTCCTGAGTCTGTGAGAAACCAGAAACCAGCTGTAGTTCCTCAGAGTGACCACTGGAGGTCCTCCCTTTACCTGTTTCCTGTTTGACTCCTCCTCCTCCTCCTCCTCCTCCTCCTCCTCCTCCTCCTCCTCCTCCTCCTCCTCCTCCAGAGTTCCTGAGGGGGGGTCAGGAGGGCGTGTTGATCGACCAATGAAACGCAGCCAGAGTCTCTCAGGTGTTTCAGGAACAAAGGCCCAGGTGAGCTCTCTGATGGCTGCTTGGTCCTAGTGCCCGCTATTGCCTCCCCTCCACATCAGTACCGTCCTGACAGACTGACCCCCATCAGCCTGAACTCTTCTTCCTCCTCACAGGGAACTCTTTAAACTAACCTGCACTCTCTCTGCTCACACAGCTAGGAGGCCATCTTGTTTCCCAGCTTTAAACAATCACACGTTCATCAACTCAAGCGTTTCTGCGACCACAACAATCAACAACGTCAACCAATCACAGCTCCACTTACTGAACTGTTAGCCGTGAGCTTCATCAGTGCAGCGTCGTCTGAGCTTCATCAACTTCAGCGTCCATCAGACGAAGTGAAGTGAAGGCGCTTCCTATCCTGCGTCTGAGTGTGTGTGTGTGTGTGTGTGTGTGGTGTGTGTGTGTGTGGTGGTGTGTGTGTGTGTGTTGTGGTGTGTGTGTGTGTGTGTTTGTGTGTGTGTCACTGACTGTGTGTCACTGACTGTGTGCCACTGATTGTGAAACTGTTGATTTAGCAGCTTTTTGATAGAAAGTGCAGCAGCTGCAGATTGTGGTCAGACTGACGATGAGGAGGGATTCATCATCACTTCTTTATGGCTTTTCATTTGTTTTGAGGAACTGAATAATTTTCCATCAGCTTTTTTAGTCTGACGTCAATAACTTCAATTTCAGAGGCTAGAGGGAAACATAATAATAATTAAAGCTGCAAGCAGCGCTGAGCGGGTCTTCGACGCTCCGCAGGCTGTTGTCCGCACGTCGATGTGTCACGCAGGTGTTTTCCGGACTTGGCCGTTAGCAAACGTGAGAAGTTTCAGGGCGATCGGACAATGTCTTTAGGAGTTACAGCAGTATCATAAACATTGTGTTTCATGTCGAGTGATCTGTCGCCATGGCAACGGAATTTGATGACACCCCATAATACGCCTAGATGTGTTGAGGGCTGCATCGTTATCAAACCTGTGCAGTTTTCGGCCGTTTGGAGCATGTTTAATGGGGTTATGAGAAAACCGTGTTTCATGGCGAGCATTGTGTTACCATGGCAACGGCATTTGAGGAAAACTGTCATCTGAAGTCTGGTGCCGTTTGGACGATTTTCCATTGAGTTACAGCAGGGGTCGGCAACCCGCGGCCCTTGGGCCTTTAGCCCCTCTGCAGTGGCTCCCTGTAGCTTTGGGGGAAAAAAATATTTTTTTAATTTTATTAATTATTTTTTTCTTTCAAAGGGAACACCTCTTATTTTGGAGATCGAGGTGATACTGTGACACTGAAATAAAAAAAAGTGTTTAATATTTAGTCCACTAAAATATACGTCACACCCCGGCGCCTCTCCATGCTGTCTGCAGGTGGCTAATCTTGAGTTTGCGATCGCCGGTAAACCAAACCATGGATAAATCCAAAAAAAGAAAAGTCTCAGATGAAAATAGAGAGTTTAATTCAGCGTGGACAGCTTCATTTGCTTTCACTTCAAACGATGCAGGCTTACCTGTATGCTTGATATGTGGCGAGAAATTAGCAACCAAAAAAAAATGTAATGTTGAAAGACATTTCCACAGCAAACACGAAGCATTTGCTGAAAAGTACCCAGCAGGAGATGAGAGAAAAAGAGCGATTTCAGAACTGCTGCGGAAAGCTGAGCAGACCAAACATACTTTCAAGAAGTGGATCAAGTCTCCAAACTCAACTACTTCTGCTAGTTTTGTGGCTGCTCAGGAGATAGTAAGGCGCGGAAAGCCGTTCACAGATGGAGAATACATGAAAGAATCATTTATTAAAATATCAGAACATCTATTCTCGGACTTCAAAAACAAAGGTGAAATTGTTCAGAAAATTAGAGATATGCCTCTCTCTGCAAAGACCGTCAAGGACAGGACCATTAAGATGGCAGAAAACATCACCAGTCAACAAATTGAGGACATTAATTCAGCTCCAGCTTTTTCAATCGCCTGTGATGAGTCAAGTGATGTAAACGACATTGAACAGACAGCGCTGTTATGCAGGTATGTGAACTCTGATGGGCCGCAGGAAGAAATCATTGAGTTAATACCGCTAAAAGGCCAAACACGGGGGGAGGACATTTGTAAGGCTGTAATGACTTGTTTACAAGCCAAAGGAATAAACACCACCCACATGGTGTCAGTGGCTACTGATGGGGCACCTAGTATGAGAGGAACACAGAAGGGGTTTGTGACTTTACTTCAGAAGTCGCTGGATCGAGAGCTGCTGACGTTTCACTGCATCTTGCACCAAGAAGCACTGTGCGCTCAAACATTTCCCCCCGAATGCAAGGAGGTGATGGACCTTGTCATTCAGATAGTGAACAAAATAATGGCAAAAGGGTTAAACCACCGACAGTTTTGTTCATTATTAGATGAAGTCGACAGCGCATATTCGGATCTCCTGCTGCACAACAAAGTCCGGTGGCTGTCCAGGGGAGAGGTTCTGAAGCGGTTTGCTGCTTGTCTAGATCACGTGAAAACTTTCCTGGAAAGCAAGGGCCTCACTTATCCAGAGCTGGAACATCCAGATTGGCTGGAAAAGTTGCACTTCATGGTGGATATGACAGGTCACCTCAACATGCTGAACAAAAGTCTCCAGGGAAAAGGAAGCACGGCCCTTCAGATGCTGGAGGATGTTTTGGCGTTTGAGCGCAAGATGACAGTGTTTGCCAGAGATGTGCAGAAAGGTACGTTCTCTCACTTCCCCTCCCTGAGAGAGTTCAAAGAAGCACACAACCACATCAATTGTGAGTACTTACAGCGTGCGATCATCGAAATGCAGACGGCATTTGGACAAAGATTCAGTGAGTTCAGAAAGGAAAAAAACACATTATCCTTCCCCGTCACACCCCTGGACATCGACCCCTCCATGCTGAACATGTCACCATTCACAGGAGTAAGTCTACCCGATCTTGAAATTGAACTGGCCGACATAGCTGATAAAGAGTTATGGGTGTCCAAGTTCAAACGCCTGACAGCTGATCTCGAAGATGTCGCCCGTCAGAAGGCTATTCTCGCTCGGGAGCACAAATGGAGCGATATGGAAATCCTCCCCAAACCCGACAAACTTGTGTTTGAGACATGGAATGCCATTCCCGACACTTATATGAATATGAAGAAGTATGCATTTGGAGTCCTGTCCATCTTTGGATCCACATACTTATGCGAGCAGATTTTCTCCAGCATGAACTACATCAAATCCAAATACCGCTCGCGCCTCACAGATGACAGCCTGCAGTCCTGTGTGAAGATCAAAGTCACGTCTTACAGCCCCGATATAGAGAAGCTCAGCAGTGATGTTCAGAAACAGAAATCACATTAAACAGGTGAGAACACTATCATTTAATAGGCTATTATTTTGCAAAAAAAACGTTTTAAAACCTGAGCTGATAGTTGTGTTTTATGTTCAGACTCGATCGTTGATTGCTGTACGTGGCTGAGGAAAAAACAGAAGAGGATGACAACAAACTGAGATGGACTGAAGTCATAATTAAATACAAACTGGCCTATTTTTATGTTTACTCTTTTTAAAGCTATTAGGCTGCAGCTATATGTTTTATTTATTTCAAAGTGGGCTACTTATTATTTTATTAATTTTCCACCAATAAGGGAAGGAATCAAATGGACCTGCATGGTCCTGTATTTTATTTCAAAGTAGGTCAACATGCCATTGTTTTTTCCCCTCTTCATAAGAGTTTGAGGTTTGAGGTTTTTTTGTTTGTTAATAAAAGCACTAAAATGTCAACAATTTCTTTGTGTTGTTTTATTATTTCATAAATGCATCAAACTATAGTTCTTTTACAGTGGGTGACAAAAAAATTGGAAATGAAAAAGAATAAAAACGAAAAATACATACAAATAAGCTTTTGAATGAATGTCAAACCCTCTGTATATATAGTATAACTATATATAAAACGTTATACACTGTTATCTTCATTTAAGGGTAAAATAGGTTTTGCGGCCCCAGAGGAATTTTATTTCGTGGGTGAGGGTCCAAAATGGCCCTTTTGAGAGTAAAGGTTGCTGACCCCTGAGTTACAGCTACATCGTGTTTTTGGCGAGGGATGCGTTGCCATGGAAACGGCATATGGTGAGATCTCAGATTTCATGTAGAGCTGTTGAGGCATTGACCGGTGATATACAAGTGAAGATCGTGTTTTATGGCGAGGGATGCGTTGCCATGGTAACGCCACATTATGTAACATCAGATTTGAAGTAGAGCTGTTCAGGGCCGCAGTGTTAACCATCACGTGAAGTTTGGTGGCGTTCTGAGCATGTCAGTTGGTGTTATATCATCATCGTGTTCCATGGCGAGGGATCGCATAGCATCGAGCGAACGCAAACTTTGGCACCAAATCACGGCTATGCCGTGCGAAAGAAAAAAAGTTACGTGATATCGTTTTGTCGTCCATGTCTCGAGACGCTACCCGACGAATTTGGAGTCGTACGGATAAAGTCCCTAGGAGGAGTTCGTTAAAGTACGGAGGACGCCAAATTAAAAAAGGCCGACTTCCTGTACGTTTTTTGTATACCCCTCCAAGTATGTTCGTCTCCGCACCCTATATATACGTAGCGAGTTTCGTTCGTTTACGTCAAAGTTAAAGTGGGGGGAGTTTCCGTAAAAAACGGAAGTTCCGGAACCAATTACCCATCGCAATTTTCACCACTTCTGACGCGCGTGCACAATTTGTGAGTTTTCACATATGTTGCGGGGTCAAAAGTGCTCAATGTTTTGAAGTAATAATAATAAATAATCCTTCCAATATCAATAATATGCGTTTTGTGTGTGTTTCGCAGGTTTATCGCTCGCTGCGATTACAATAGGGTCTTCGCCGACCTCTGGTCACAGACCCTAATAAATAGTTACAATACTCTCAGTGACTGCAAATAGGTCACAAAATGGGAAAACTGGAAATCTAACTGAGCATTAAATAATATAAATATTACAGAAGTTAAAAAAATTACTTTTCTATCTCATCTTAAACGTTTGTTGCTGTTTTAATCAACCTATACAATATATCATTTATAGAAATATATTCTATAAATAAATAAAAATAACGATATTAAATAACATTTACATCTTCCGGCGCAGACTGAAAACTCATCTCTTTCGACTCCACTTCGAGCGATAGAATTACTAACAAAGAATTGCTAAAAAAGCACTTATATACTAATAAAGGACTGGCTTATCTAAAGCCAGTGAGTAGCACTTGAAATGTTTTGGCTCTATGAAACCTGATGTCCTTATATGATTCTGTTTTCTTCAGTTTGTATCTTCCTGGTCGAATGCACTTATTGTAAGTCGGTTTGGATAAAAGCGTCAGCTAAATGCAATGTAATGTAATGTAATTTACAAAAGTTTATTAAAGGGGACCTATCATGCAAAATGCACTTTTTGATGTCTTTTATACATAACTATGTGTCCCGGTGTGTCAGGGAACTCACAAAGTGTCAGAAAATAAAACCCTCTCTCTTTTCCTCCGTACCCACATCTCTAAAAACGGGGCTACAACGAGCTGATCTAGATTTGCCATCCGATATGAAGATATTTACGTCATATTGGATGGCACCCACGCTGTGGACCCACGGCCCTATCAGAAAGTTGCTATCAGAATCAATGCCCGACGTGTTTTGGACGTAATATGGCCTTTGTTTATGTTAGCAAGCTAATCAGTACTGGAGAGCATGTGTGTGAAGAAGCAGGAAATAAAAAGGAACTCACCTTGTGGTATAACCCCCAAGAGAGAAAGCCTTTGAGCTCCATACTGTTTCAGAAATAATCCTTGATGTGGTTTTGGCGTTTCATCATCGCAGCATTTATTTTAGACAGTATCTGCCGGGTCCCGCATTACATTACATGTTACTTGTTAGACGCTTTTATCCAAAGCGACTTACATACATTCAGTACTGTGGGCAATCCCCACAGGAGCAATTTGGGGTGAAGTGTCTCAGGGACACAACGACATGCTGACTGCAGTGGGACTCAAACTTGCTACCCCCCGATTCGAAGTTCAGCGCACTACCCACTGAGCACAGCCTCCCACAGCCGCATGAGCAGGCATAAGCTCCGCCCCCTTTAAAAAAAAAAGAAGCTATATACCCCGAATCAGCACTTTAGTAACAGGAAGTGAAACAGAGGGATATGAGGCATGGCTAGAATGGGTGATCTGTTTGGTATTTTGAGCAAACACTTCGTAGACATGTTTTTTTATATATTTTTATATATCTGAGACCTTGCCTAAATATTGCATGATAGGTGACCTTTAAAACAATTAAATATGTTCTGTTTTATCCTAAACGTTTTGTTTGTGTCAAAAATATGAAGCAATGAATTAATCTATTAATATTTTTTATAAAATATATTAAAGTTTGGTTTCTGTAATACAATATACATTAATTTATTAATCAATCATTATATTTTATCAAATATATTTTATAGAAATTGTTTTGATACAAATGGATTTTTATAACAATTATAATATGTTTAATTATATGTTTGTACTTGGAATCATGTCAGACTTCATTTAAAATAGAAACCAAATTACATTTCTATTATTTTATAGCTTGTAAAAACTCACTCTTCATAAATATTATTTGTCTTTTTGTAATCTCTAACCAATTAAAATTCTAAATGTGAAATAAATGTTTTTAGTTCATTATAATCTGCAGTATTTATTAACCCCTTTGTTTCCGTCTCTCTTTCAGGAGCCTGTTTTCCAGGAAAGCCAAAGGCGGCGAGATACTTTCTCGTGCGCTCGAGACACTAACCCGTTATCCCAACTTTTTTCTTCTCTCTCTCTTTTTTTTTTTTTTTTCTCATGTCCCTTTATTTTAGGGGCTCTGTATATTTATTTATTTAATTTATTTAATTTATTTATTTAATTTTTATTTTATTTATTTATTTAATTTTATTTATTTATTTTATTTATTTATTAATTTATTTTATTAATTTATTTTATTTATTTTATTTATTTTATTTATTTTATTTATTTTATTTATTTTTTTATTTTATTTATTTTATTTATTATTTATTTTATTTATTTTAATCTATTTGTATTTATTATATTTCGTGGTCATTGCTTCTCGT
The DNA here is from genome assembly GCA_011823955.1 of Dissostichus mawsoni. Classification (NCBI taxonomy): domain Eukaryota; kingdom Metazoa; phylum Chordata; class Actinopteri; order Perciformes; family Nototheniidae; genus Dissostichus; species Dissostichus mawsoni. Next base: position 53,493 of record JAAKFY010000112.1, read on the forward strand.
CCCCTGATGTTCACACTCCGCACAGTAGGTGGCGGTAACGCACCTTAAACGTTGAGTGCCGCCCGCCATTAAACCAGAAGAAGAAGAGGAGGAGAAGAAGGGTGACGTCATTGTTGGGGTATTTTTCCAAGATGGCGGTGGACTGTGGCTGGAATTCTGCAGCTAAAACAATCGGAGGATTTATAAATAAAGAGGGATAACAAAATATAACTATTGTTATCTTTCAAAGACACGTTAACACAGTGATTGTCAGGGAACGTGGCTGAAATGGTTGCCCAAGAAGAAGCTATGTTTTGGATTTATCTTAAATCTTCCTAATGCATCTTTTTCAGGGTGAATTCGGTGCAAAATAATTAAGGATTTTAGTGTTTTTTGTATTCATTATTTGGGAGAAACCGGGCTTATTTGGAGGTAATGTGGTTAAAATGGTAGCCTCTTCCTCCGGGAACAAGAAAACCTGCTGCTTTTGTTGCGGATCCACCGGACGGGAGGGGTTCTCTGCGGGATTTTACACCCGGGTTTGAGGCTCTTTATTCGGACTGAGTGGTCATGGAAACACCGGTGGAGAACGGAGGTGTCGATCTCAACGAAAACGGAGGGGGATACATTGGAGGTCAGGAAACCGGGAAGGGTCATATTTTTTACGTGACCGGTAACGGGAGGCATGTAAACGGGGAGAAGCCGGCCACACAGAACCGGGAGATCATGTTGGATCTGGAGTATCTTCCCCCGGACAGAGGTGTGATTTCTGGGGTCCTGAACGGATTCACGGAGTCACTGGAGGAGCCGAGGACCGAGGAGGTTGAAGGAGAGGAAGGAGAGGAGGGCCAGGCTTCCTGTCTGGGGGAGAACCGGGACGAAAACCTGGGAGAAGACTCGCATGACATCAGAAATCAGCTTCAATACACCGGGAAACCCCTCGTCCAGGACAGCGGTTCTTCTACCGGTTCTTCCACCGGGTCTTCCTCCCCAAACATGCAAAACGGGGGTGTTGACAGCGGTCATCCTGATGCAGAAATCTCTCACTTTAACCTGGGTTTTTGCAACGTGGACTGTGAGGAGGAAGAGGAGGAGGAGAAGGTAGTTGCTTATGGTGGTTTTTTGCACAACACATGTGATTTGCAGGATGAAAACAGTACTAATATTTGTATTGAACTGGTGGCAGAGCAGGAAAACAGTGCAGGTTTGGGAGTTAGCAGCCAAAGTGAATGCACCGGGACATTAGGCTCTCTTTCCCCAGGGGAGGATGCACCATCTGGGGCAGAACTTCCTCCATCTTCCCCCTCTTTATCCCTGGAAGAGAGTGCACCATCTGAGGCAGAACTTCCTCCATCTTCCCCCTCTTTATCCCTGGAAGAGAGTGCACCATCTGAGGCAAAACTTCCTCCATCTTCCCCCTCTTTATCCCTGGAAGATAGTGCACCATCTGGGGCAGAACTTCCTCCATCTTCCCCCTCTTTATCCCTGGAGGATTTCAGTGAGCTCAGTTTACCCGTCAGGCCGCAGAGTTTGAGGACTAACCCCAACATGGTGGTTTCCCTCAGCTGTGATGCAACACCTTTATCTCCAGATGATGAAGATGATGATGAAGGGGGTTTTTATTTTGGAGATGAGGAAGACATCCGGAGTGTCTTGGACTCGGGTCGCAGGCAGAGTGCCCCGGATAATCTGCCGAATCTGGGCGAGCAGACGGAGATCTCAGAATCCAGGCTGATGCCAAAGAGGTTCGGCATAGCTGAGTTCTTCACCAGGTAAATCAAAGTGTCTGAATCACACACAAACACAAATGTTAGGTAAACAAAAGAGATGACAGCAAGCAAACCTCACCTCATTTACTCATATTCATTTTAAGATTTGAACTAAAGGGCCCATATTCTGCTAATTTCAGATGTATATCAGTACGTAGTGTCTCTACTTTAAAGAGTCCTCTCCTGCTGATGTTCAGGTGTATATCAGTATGTAGTGTCTCTACTTTAAAGAGTCCTCTCCTGCTGATGTTCAGGTGTATATCAGAACGTAGTGTCTCTAATTTAAAGAGTCCTCTCCTGCTGATGTTCAGGTGTATATCAGTATGTAGTGTCTCTACTTTAAAGAGTCCTCTCCTGCTGATGTTCAGGTGTATATCAGAACGTAGTCTCTACTTTAAAGAGTCCTCTCCTGCTGATGTTCAGGTGTATATCAGTATGTAGTGTCTCTGCTTTAAAGAGTCCTCTCCTGCTGATGTTCAGGTGTATATCAGTATGTAGTGTCTCTACTTTAAAGAGTCCTCTCCTGCTGATGTTCAGTGTATATCAGTATGTAGTGTCTCTACTTTAAAGAGTCCTCTCCTGCTGATGTTCAGGTGTATATCAGTATGTAGTGTCTCTACTTTAAAGAGTCCTCTCCTGCTGATGTTCAGGTGTATATCAGTATGTAGTGTCTCTACTTTAAAGAGTCCTCTCCTGCTGATGTTCAGGTGTATATCAGTATGTAGTGTCTCTACTTTAAAGAGTCCTCTCCTGCTGATGTTCAGGTGTATATCAGTATGTAGTGTCTCTACTTTAAAGAGTCCTCTCCTGCTGATGTTCAGGTGTATATCAGTATGTAGTGTCTCTACTGGGACATGTCTCCATCACGTACACAATGTTGGAGCGCTAGCCAATAGAAGCCTGAGTGTTCTATACTGATGTCACTATAGGCGCGTTCACACCGCAGTACTTTTCCCACTTTAGTTCCGATATAGTTCCGAAATGTCGCATTCACACCAAAAAGAGCCGGAACTAAAATTAGTTCATCAGGAGCTTTTTACCCCCTTTTCCGTCCCTGCTAGAGAGCAGGGACTTTCGTGGGAGAAAAAGGTTCCTATGTCTGATTGGCTGGGCGGAATGCAAACCACGCCCCGTAAAACTCCCAAAAAGTTTTGTGAAGCCGCCATTTTATTATCCTCGCATTAGCATTATTAGCATTAGCACTTCTACTGAGGCCAGTCCCCAACTCCGGGACTTCCGGCCGGGGACTTCGGGTGGCAGTATACGCCGTGAAGTTGTTTGCGGCCTGCCAGTAAACCCAAAGCAGAAGAAGAAGAAGTGACGTCAGCGGCTTCATTTGCCTAATCCTCCCTCAGGGACTTATTCCGGTGTGAACGCGATCTGCTCTTAGTTCATGAGAACTAAAGAGTTCTCATGAACTAAGTTCTGATGAACCTTTGTGGGAAAAGTACTGCGGTGTGAAAGCGCCATATGTTGCTGAAGTAAACAAAGGAGTCCATTTAGAGAAACATCAACCTATATAATGCACTGCAGGAAAGGGAACAACACAAACAGAATAATAGGACTCTTTAATAAAAAGTACTGACTGTTAGTAGACTTCACCATTCTGCAAAATACTGAGAAAGGAAATAAGTCAGTGGAAACTTTCCCTGTTCTTCTACCAATCCTGATTCGAGAAAAAGCAGAAACACAACTGAAAGGCAGCATTTCCACTTCTTCATAAACCGCCCCCCCCCCCCCCCCCCTCAAGTGGTTTAGCTTTCATCTTTAATCTAGACTCAAAGGGGGGGGGGCCCTTTGAGTCTAGATTAAAGATGAAAACTAAACCACTTGAGCTGCTAGCCTCCCCAATTCATCCTTTCTGAAACAGTAAAAAGACCCACGATGCAATTGGGGACACAACCAATTTGATCCATGCACACAGTTTGATCATTATAGATTTTAAAATGAGAGAATAACAAATACAAATACTCTTTGGAATTCCCTCAGAGACAGCTGTAAATAAACTAAGGACACTTCAGATGTTGAAATGTTTGAGATGACGAGTACTTATCTTGGGATCCTGTGATTTTGGCTGGTATTGCACCATAGTTTTGTTCTGTGCACTACAATTAGGATCCATTCTTTCATGAAGCAGATTCAGGCAGCAGCCTAACACTGAAACACGAGCACAAACTACAGTTTCAAAAAGCAGGAATCAAATCTGAGCTGACAGAAAATGCTCCGTTTTAGTTTAATACACACAGTTAAGCTCACACAC
>JAAKFY010000112.1:62500-70000 GCA_011823955.1 Dissostichus mawsoni
TTCAGGTGTATATCAGTACGTATGTCTCTACTTTAAAGAGTCCTCTCCTGCTGATGTTCAGGTGTATATCAGTATGACGTGTCTCTACTTTAAAGAGTCCTCTCCTGCTGATGTTCAGGTGTATATCAGTATGTAGTGTCTCTACTTTAAGAGTCCTCTCCTGCTGATGTTTCAGGTGTATATCAGTATGTAGTGTCTCTACTTTAAAGAGTCCTCTCCTGCTGATGTTCAGGTGTATATCAGAACGTAGTGTCTCTGCTTTAAAGAGTCCTCTCCTGCTGATGTTCAGGTGTATATCAGTATGACGTGTCTCTACTTTAAAGAGTCCTCTCCTGCTGATGTTCAGGTGTATATCAGTATGTAGTGTTCTACTTTAAAGAGTCCTCTCCTGCTGATGTCCAGGTGTATATCAGTATGTAGTGTCTCTACTTTAAAGAGTCCTCTCCTGCTGATGTTCAGGGTGTATATCAGTATGTAGTGTCTCTACTTTAAAGAGTCCTCTCTTGCTGATGTTCAGGTGTATATCAGTATGTAGTGTCTCTACTTTAAAGAGTCCTCTCCTGCTGATGTTCAGGTGTATATCAGTATGACGTGTCTCTACTTTAAAGAGTCCTCTCCTGCTGATGTTCAGGTGTATATCAGTATGTAGTGTCTCTACTTTAAAGAGTCCTCTCCTGCTGATGTCCAGGTGTATACAGTATGTAGTGTCTCTACTTTAAAGAGTCCTCTCCTGCTGATGTTCAGTGTATATCAGAACGTAGTTCTCTGCTCTCCCTCTGGAAGTAAACACAGGGATTTTAGTCTTAGCAGACCATTGACATGCACTCAAACCTTGAAGAGAGGGAAACCCAAAAAGAGGACAGGGCCTCTTTAACAGAAGCTCCTCCAGCTGGTTCAACTAAGAGTGAAGAAAACACTTCCTCTTTTCTATTTGAGGTGTCGCTCAACAACTACAAGAAGCAAGAAAACACTTTCTACTTCATGCTTTAGCTACGCTTCAAATATTTTTTGTACCCAAACCAAAAAAGTTCATACATTCTCATGATTTAGTGTGTGTGTTAGTAATTGCAAGTAAACAACACAGTTGACTTATCCACAGAGGTGTATCCACTGCAAAAACACACCTTTTGATTGAAAGGAATACAAATAATCTGAATGTAATCAAGTTCACATAACATATGACCTTGGCTCAGGTCAGAGTGGAAAGCACAGATAACAAAACCAGTTAGCTTCTGAACTTGATTACAGTCTTATTCCTTGTGTTAAAGAGCTACTTTGAAGACACACACACACACACACACACACACCACACACAAACACACACACACACCACACACTTCACAGGGAAGAAAGTGGAGCCTGCAGAGAGGAGAATAATATGTGTGTGTGTGTGTGTGTGTGTGTTTGTGTGTTGTGTGTGTGTGTGGTGTGTTGTGTGTGTGTGTGTGTGTGTGTGTGTGTGTGTGTGTGTTGTGTGTGTGTGTGTGTGTGTGTGTGTGTGTGTGTGTGTGTGTGTGTGTGTGTGTTGTGTGTGTGTGTGTGTGTGTGTGTGTGTGTGTGGTGTGTGTGTGGTGTGTGTGGGTGGTGTGTGGTGTGTGTGTGTGTGTGTGTGTGTGTGTGTGTGTGTGTGTGTGTGGTGTGTGTGTGGTGTGTGTGTGTGTGTGGTCAGGCTGACGATGAGGAGGAGGGACTCCATCATACTTTTTATGGCTTTTCATTAGTTTTTTGAGGAACTGAATAATTTGAATAACTTCACATTTCAGAGGCGAGAGGGAAACATAATAAAAGCTCTGATTGTTACAATAGTCTTTTTGTAATATCTAACCAATTAAATTCTAATGTTTTTAGTTTATTATAATCAGCAGTATTTGTTAACCCCTTTGTTTCTGTCTCTCTTCAGGAGCCTGTTTTCTAGGAAAGCCAAAGAGCCCAAGGCGGCGTCCCACAATGCAACAGGGTGGCGTCTGTTTTGGCAAACCACCAACCAGAGAGGAGGATCCGACTTCAGACCCCGAATCCACACCGCTCACAGGAGGTCAGCACACACACACACACACACTCTCTCTCTCTCTCCTCTCCTCTCTCTCTCATCTTCTCTCTCTCTCTCTCTCCTCTCTCTCTCTCTCTCTCTCTTCTCTCTCTCTCTCTCTCTCTCTCTCTCTCTCTCTCGTCTCTCTCTCTGTCTCTCTGTCTCTCTGTCTCTCTCTCTCTCTCTCTCTCACACTCACACACTCACACATCTGGAGGGTGTTAAGAGACACAAAGTTGAAGCTCTTCAAGTGTTTGGTGGATTTGAAACTCAAATATGTCAGAAAACATCAGTTTTTTTCAATAATATTAAAGGTGTTTCTACTTGGGGGGGCCACCATATGGTTGTGGAGAGAAAAATAAAACAGCTAATAACCTGGGGAATGGCTCTTAAATCCCATTGCCAGCACCAGTCATGAAATGTGGGGTTAACGGTGGAGCTCAGATGCCAGAGGCCAACATGGGTTTAGTCTTAAAATGGCTTCTTAAATCTGGCTTATTTTAAACAATGTATCTGCAGAATTCATGCTGCTTTGAGTTGGAGTGCATCTGTTTGAAGTCGCTTTAGCCTCAGCTCAATGTCATTTAATTTACTGTAATATAGACGCTCTTCTTGGATAAAGACTATGTCATTTCAGGTTGCAGTGCCTGTGTTAAAGGAGCTTTTCTCTCAAACTGCAATGTGCTAACCGCGCTCTACTGTAGGGAAAACCTGATTGTTGTAACCTCATACACCCCCACTTTGAACCATCCAACCTGTCTCTTTAAAGCCTGAACACACTGTGTGTGTGTGTGTGTGTGTGTGGTGTGTGTGTGTGTGTGTGTGTGTGTGTGTGTTGTGTGTGTGTGTGTGTTGTGTGTGTGTGTGTGTGTGTGTGTGTTGTGTGTGTGTGTGTGTGTGTGTGTGTGTGTGTGTGTGTGTGTGTGTGTGTGTGTGTGTGTGTGTGTGTGTGTGTGTGTGTGTGTGTGTGTGTGTGTGTGTGTGTGTTTGTGTGTGTGTGTGTGTGTGGTGTGTGTGTGTGTGTGTGTGTGTGTGTGTTTGTGTGTGTGTGTGTGTCATTAGCTGCAGAGGCTAATGCTGTTAGCCTGCGTCTGTTTACAATATACACAACAATAAGGCTGTAAAATAGATTGTGTTTGTATGTGAGTTTATTTGGTCGCCAGGCAACTTGCAAACACTGCTGCTGCAGCTGAGGACACACACACACACACACCCCACACACACACACACACCCCCCCCACACACACACACAACACTAGTGCTAGACTCCTGGTACTAGGATGGGTTAAATGCAGAGAACAAATGTCGCTGTGTGCTGTGTGCTCTGCATGTGTGACCATTAAAGAGGGTTTCATCCCCCCGATTCTATCTATACACACACACACACACACACACACACACAGACCCACACACACACACACACCACACACATGCAACCCTCTATCCCCCTCTCTTGCTGCGTAGTATAATTTCTCTGCCATCAGTGACACACTTAAACACACACAGCTTTTCCTCTCCTGTCATCTAGAGCAGATTGTATCATTGACACACACACACACACACACACACACACACACACACACACACACACACACACACACACACACACACAGCAGCGTCTTCCCTCTCTCTGTTTGGATTCGAGACAAACAGTGAAATCTCGTTTCTACACATGATGAGGATGAAGAACCACATGATGAAGATCCACACCATCTCCTGATCCTGACCCAGGTTGACCTCTGACCTCTGTGTAGTGTAGAGAGCAGACGATGCTAACAATGCTAAGAGCAGAGCGTCTGATCACATGACAGCAGCCGGATGATTGATGACAGGAGTGGACCAGATGTTGTTCAGCTTTGACACGTCAGACACTAAACGGAGGAGGAGGAGGAGGAGGAGAGGAGGAGGAGGAGAGGAGGAGGAGGAGGAGGAGGAGGAGGAGGAGGAGGAGGAGGAGGAGGAGTAGGAGGAGGAGAGGATGAGGAGGAGGAGGAGGGAGGAGGAGGAGGAGGAGGAGCTGGCTTTCAAACGGTTTCCTTTGAATTCAATGCGTCAGGAAATATCTCTGAGGCGTTCATCCTGACTGTGATGGTGATCATGTGAGATAGAATAACCTTTACGGACCCCTGTAGGCGCTGAAGCAGCAGCAGAGTGAAACACAGGAGAGTATAGATTAGAGTCCACACAAGGATAATAAGAACACAAACATGCAGCAGTCTGAATAAAACATGTGCAATGAGGTCAAACACTGGTCATGTACATATACAGATACGAGTGAAGCTAGTTGTATACATACACAGTGCAGGGTTTTTCACATAGGTTTCACGGTTAATAATAATTCATTACATGCTCAAAGCGTTTTCCATGACATATATCAGACATGTAATACATCAACGCTGCGGACAATATCCTCAGGAGCGAATTAGGGTGAAGTGGCATGTTGACCATGGGGTCTCCAGCCTGATGGCTTCTGGTTCAAAGGAGTGTCCGAGGAGATATGATTCTCTGGCTCTTTGACTCCTCGTCTTCAATATCTTTGCATGAAGAGGGTGAAGATAGAGTCCAGCTTTCTCCTCCAGTTAACTCCAACCACAGAGCTGTCCCTTCTGTTGGTGTTTCCTCCTCAAACTGCTCCGCTGTGATTCAAAGGTGTTATCATCATATGCTCAGCAGCTTCAGTGAAGAAATGGCAACGAAACTCTTCTGTCCTGAGCTCCTCCAACAATGCAACATATATAATACATAGTGCAAGAAGTCTATATACGTACATAGAATATGATATGTACAAGAACAGAATGTGAAATTAAATAATGTACATTAAGACACAATTAAATACGGTTTATTGCGGTGATAAATAAGTAGATTTGGTGATGTGAGGGTTGTTCACATGTGTAGTAATACTTATCGTCAGCCTTCATGACTTCCTTTAAAACTCATTTCTGCAGGTTGCTCTCTCTGCATCTTATTGTGAATACTACACTTCTGCATATTTGAATCTAAATGTAGTACACATGTAGTAGACAGAATGTAAGCCCACTCTTTCTACTCTGTCTCGTCACAGTGAAGCTTTATCTGCTGAGGTTTGGTGTTAAAATCACATGTATTTCACCAGTGCGTCACATGACTTCATCCGGCTGCCTTGTGCTGTCTTCCTTTCAACTTTTCTCCTCCCACTTTGACTATTTACTATTTTTAAAGCATATTGTATAAATGATCACCCAAATCTGAGTTACACCTTTTAAGGCAACTTTATTCCTACTTAGTACCACACGTGTTACTCTTCTTTTTGAAATGTATGGTCAATAGATCTCATTACACAAAATCAAACCTAATATCTGAGTACAAAAAACTGACCAGAATGCTATAAATTAGAATAACACAAAATCAAATGAAAGAGATCTTGATTCTTTTCTCGTGGAAACACGTAGTATACAAGCCAACATGTTGTGTTTCTGGCACCGACATAAAACAAACCTTTATCCTAACATAAAAACGTTTTGGGAGCGGGTCAGATTTGACAGGAGGACAACAGGAAGTTTAACATCGGCACAAAGAGACTCGGCTCTCTGTCGCCCCCTGCTGCTGATCTGTGATCTGAATGAAAGGCTTGTTGTGCTGCAGAGCCACAGCTGTCTGTTGATCCTGTGAATACACTGTCTGTTGTGCATGGTGTCGACCGTTACACACACACAACACACACACACACCACACACACACACAACACACACACACACACACACACAGATGGAGATTTATTCAGATTCTCTCTGCAGAGCTTATCCTCCAACAAACAGACTTGTGCCGCAGCTGACGAACAATAACTCTGTTTATAAGCGTGTGTGTGTGGATTGTGGTTTGGTACAACATCTCAATTGTTTGTATTTACTTCCCACTTTACATGTTCTTTGACAAACATATTTAAATGATTATTCTATTGTGTTTTATTTCCGGTGTATTTGATGCAGGTTTCAGATTAAGATGACTATTATTACCTTTTTGAACATTAAAGCATGGAGACATGTCCCAGTAGAGACACTACATACTGATATACACCTGAACATCAGCAGGAGAGGACTCTTTAAAGTAGAGACACTACATACTGATATACACCTGAACATCAGCAGGAGAGGACTCTTTAAAGTAGAGACACTACATACTGATATACACCTGAACATCAACAGGAGAGGACTCTTTAAAGTAGAGACTCTACATACTGATATACACCTGAACATCAGCAGGAGAGGACTCTTTAAAGTAGAGACACTACATACTGATATACACCTGAACATCAGCAGGAGAGGACTCTTTAAAGTAGAGACACTACATACTGATATACACCTGAACATCAGCAGGAGAGGACTCTTTAAAGTAGAGACACTACATACTGATATACACCTGCACATAGCAGGAGAGGACTCTTTAAAGTAGAGACTACATACTGATATACACCTGAACATCAGCAGGAGAGGACTCTTTAAAGTAGAGACTCTACATACTGATATACACCTGCACATAGCAGGAGAGGACTCTTTAAAGTAGAGACACTATGTACTGATATACACCTGAAACATCAGCAGGAGAGGACTCTTTAAAGTAGAGACTCTACATACTGATATACACCTGAACGTCAGCAGGAGAGGACTCTTTAAAGTAGAGACACTAAATACTGATATACACCTGAACATCAGCAGGAGAGGACTCTTTAAAGTAGAGACACTACACACTGATATACACCTGAAAACATGTCATTTTTAAGGTTATTAACCTTATTAACTTGTTTTGTGTTTCTAATGTCTGCAGGATGACCAGGAGTTGGACCCTTCTTGTCCTCAGCTGCCCTCGGCTGCAGGACGGAGGAAGAACCTGGAGTTTGAGCCTCTCTCCACCACAGCGCTGATCCTGGAGGACCGGCCAGCGTGAGTACAACATCACCTACTGGTTTAATTATATAATTCCCAGTGCCGCAGAAACCTGAGCTGTAAGAGGGTTATTTAGTTTCTTAGTTTCTGATGTTAATGTGTTTTTCTGAATCCTCCGTCCCTGCAGGAACCTACCCGCCAAATCTCTGGAGGAAACTCAGAGACACAAGATGGAGTATGATGAGATGGTGGCAGGAGCCAAGAGGAGAGGTAAACACTCACAAACACACACACACACACACACACACACACACACACACACACACACACACACACACAAATATAGTAAAAAAAACCTAATTACAAACCTGTATCCAAAACTACCTCTTGTCTTCATCTGCTGTTTTTCTGGCCAAACAGTTTCCCACATTTTTCTGCTGCAGAGCGATTGTTCTGCTGTAATTTGATTGGCTCAGACACAGTTATAAAATCTCTCTAAATTTGTGTGTGTGTGTGTGTCGTGCAGAGATGAAGGAAGCGCAGAGGAAGAAGCGTCAGATGAAGGAGAGACACCGCCAGGAGGACAGCATCTCCAACGCCATGATCGTCTGG
>JAAKFY010000112.1:75000-92500 GCA_011823955.1 Dissostichus mawsoni
GAAGAACGCAGACTAAAACAGCAATGAGACGAATCAGATGACTAAACATGAACTTAAAATATAGTTTAACATATATTTTTTTTGCATATTTTTGGAATTATTATTTGCATTACTTTCTGCTGACACTAGGTGGGGCTGTGCCCCTAATGACGAGTCGCCACTGATTATTATTATTATATATTTCGTTTGAATTATATTTGAAATCTGACAAAGATTACAAAATTTGCCAGCATTATTATAATTTAAAATGCATTTTATTATATAGGCGCATTTCAAGGCTTTCAAGGTCGCCGTACAAGATACAAAAACAGAAAACCAGAAACATTGCATGGCACCAGACACCAGACGAGTCATGCTAAATTGATTGTCTGAGAAGTCTACGACCTAAATGAGTATTTAATACATAAAATATGTATTCTAATGATTTTGCAAAGTAACAATACATGCCAAAAAGATCAATAGAGGAAATTAAAGGTCCCCTATTATACTGTTTCTCATCAATATATCCCAGGTCTCAGATATATACAGAGCCTGTCTCTGATTGGCTGAAACACCAAACAGATCATTGCAGCATTACCCATAATCCCCTCTGTTTCAGCCCTGTTTCCAAAGTGCTGATTCTCTGTGTGTTACTTTAGATGAAAATAAGGAGCCCCTCCCCACGCCCCTCTGAGAGAGATTTGGTTACAAAGAACTCAATGGTGCTCTAGGAGGAGATTCAGGTGATAAGGGGGGGGGGGTTACCTTGGTTGCTGATTGGCTAATGGTTACACTAGACAAAACATCGTTATGACATCATCAAGTGGCCAAAATCTGATCAGCTCATTTTCAGACAGGTTTTTATAGAAATGGATCAGGAGAAAAAGAGAGAGAATCTTTGTTCCTGAAACTTTCAGAGTCTCTTTACACAGAGGGGACACATGTTGATGTAGAAGAGACATGAAGAAGAGGGGACACATGTTGATGTAGAAGAGACATGAAGAAGAGGGGACACATGTTGATGTAGAAGAGACATGAAGAAGAGGGGACACATGTTGATGTAGAGGAGACATGTGTCCCCTCTGTGTGAAGAGAGTCTCTTTACACAGAGGGGACACATGTTGATGTAGAAGAGACATGAAGAAGAGGGGACACATGCTGATGTAGAAGAGACATGAAGAAGAGGGGACACATGTTGATGTAGAAGAGACATGAAGAAGAGGGGACACATGTTGATGTAGAAGAGACATGAAGAAGAGGGGACACATGTTGATGTAGAAGAGACATGAAGAAGAGGGGACACATGTTGATGTAGAAGAGACATGGAGAAGAGGGGACACATGTTGATGTAGAAGAGACATGAAGAAGAGGGGACACATGTTGATGTAGAAGAGACAGGAAGAAGAGGGGACACATGTTGATGTAGAGGAGACATGTGTCCCCTCTGTGTGAAGAGAGTCTCTTTACACAGAGGGGACACATGGTGATGTAGAAGAGACATGTGTCCCCTCTGTGTAAAGAGAGAGTCTCTTTACACAGAGGGGACACATGTTGATGTAGAAGAGACATGTGTCCCCTCTGTGTGAAGAGAGAGTCTCTTTACACAGAGGGGACACATGTTGATGTAGAAGAGACATGAAGAAGAGGGGACACATGTTGATGTAGAAGAGACATGTGTCCCCTCTGTGTAAAGAGACATGTTGATGTAGAAGAGACATGAAGAAGTGGATTCTGCATAGTAGGAGACCTTCAAAGTAAGTCCTCAGATGCCACTAAGAAGTGTAGCTTTCATGATAAGAGAGGGAGTCATTTAACCTCCTCCCTCCGTCTCCTCTCAGGTGTTCGCTGCGCTGATGAAGGACGGGAACAGAGAGACGGACAAGAACAGCAGCCCGGCTCTGAGGAGCTAACACTAGCCACCTTCATGCTAACCATCGTTTCTTCAATCTAACCGAGGAGCGGGAGCTGGGAACTCTGGGAAATAAAACCCTGACGCACCTGGAGCTGAACTCTCAGACAGTTTGAGTCGTCAGGAGACGCAGGAAGTGAGATCCGTGTCGTGGTTTATTCCCCAAAATCAGCCGTGAGTCAGTATTTCAGATCTTGGAGGAGCTTTTCCTGGCAGTAGTGTCTCTAATCTACCAGCCTGCTGTTGCTGGGTAATTAAAAACTGACTCTGAGATAAAACTCTGTCTTATTTCGGGGGAAAACTCGTTGGATTTGTGGAGATTCTCGATCACCACTAGCGTCGCCCCCGGCTAATTCTCACATTTTTCGGTGCTAATGATTTTCTAAAAGGCTTGAATAATAACCTCTGTGGTTAAACTATTAATGTAGGTTTCTTTTTATTTCACACCAGTATTAATTTGCTGCATTTTGAGGCTTGAACTCTGGATATATTTAAAAATATATATATACAAATCTGCCCGTTAGCATGGCGGTCGCTACATAGATGCTAAATTAGCCTCCTCGCTTCTGTAGGCAACAAAAACAAACTGCATATGGGATAAAAAAGTTGGAGAAATTGTGTGCAATGTAGTCGATAATAAGGAATCACATAATAGACATGTCATTAGATCATATGCTGCAGAACGCAGGCTGTGATTGTTGTGTTTTTTACACGAAATGTATTATCCCATGGCTTCAATAAGTGTGCTAAATACTTTAAAATCAAACTGTTTGAGGGGGGAAATTCACTCTTTGATGGTGTTTAACAATGCAAGCGTTTAGCTGTTTTGAGTTTTAAAAACAGGACATCTTTGGCGGGGATCGATATCCAAAAGACGCTAAACGAAACACTAGTGTGAGCTTTTAATCATCCATGAAAATCTCGCAGGAGCGTGTCGCCATCGCAGCTTTCACCGGAGGATCCAGATTTCCCCTCAGAGCACTTTATATATGCAGCGCTGACTAAGTAACGGGGCATTCAGTGCCTCTCTGTTTCCTCTGTGGAGATTGAACCACCAAGATCAGATGATAAACCGTGCGTCAGTGCTTTCAGCTCTTACGCTATGAAGCTTTTTGAGTCTTTCTTTTCCATCGTCTGTGGAATCCCAGACGTTTATGTGTCTGAACAACTTGTATTTGTACTTAATTGCGTGTCAGATATGTACTTTAAACACCAGAATACACCATAACTCAACCACTGGTAGTATTGGTCTCTGAATCCAGCTTCTTGAATGTGATATTTTACAGTTTTTTCTTATATAATATTGAGAATTCAGTTTTGTCTTCATTCATCGCTCTGTGAATGACACTCCAAAAAAAATCTAACAATTCTTTCAACCAAAAAGTAAAAAACGACTAACTAAATAAACAAGAAAACCCACTAAATATTCGCATTTGAGAGGTTGGATCCAGCAGTACTTACGATTAATAGATTTTTCCAACAAATATAATAGCTGCAGTTCAATTGTTTTTTAAGATGAAACGAGTAGCTGGTTAACAGATAAATAAATCCATTCATTTATAATAATAAACATCCATATGGTGCGTTCACACCGGGCGTGGAGCTATTTTTTTGGGCGGATAGACTAGACGCAAGTTGTTGTTTCCCGAGAGCCAATCAGCATTGAGAATCCCCGCCTTACGTTATTGATTAAGAAAACAAGCCGTTAGCTGTTAGCACGCAGAGCTCACAGTTCCTCACGTCTGTTCAGAAGTGTGGACGAAGCAGCTACTATGTTAGCTTAGCCTAGCCTGCGGAAACACTCTCCAAAGCCTTAATTCATGCTTTTTTCTAACCAGCATGTAGTTAATTCGGCTTCATTTTGATACGTGTATTACATAAATACACAGTAAAATGTCTTCATGTAGTTGTTGTTGGTATCTACATGGAGATTAAGCCCCGCCTCCTTTACAGCACGTCCAGCTTGAGTGACGTGAGTAAACACAAATGAGTGTTTCTGATTCGGTGTGAACGCACCTTAACGAGGCCGAAGTGTCATTAAAAAGAATTAATAAGATAAACGCGGCGCCAGAGTTACTCCATGCTCCAAGTTCTGGATTATAATCGTACTGTTGAAGTGCTTTACATCACCTCCATCTTTGTTTTAACACTCCTTAAGTTACACAAACTATTATGTATGTGACCTCCATTACCTCTCTGTGACACACACACTCTTTCCATTTTCCCAGCAGCAAGTGAGCCTTAAACACGGACCAAGCAGCTTTTATATTATATATAAATATCTTTTTTTTTTAAGTTCTTCCCCCTGTTTTTTAAGTGAACTAGTTGCTACTTTTATTTTCTGTTCATTTCAGTTATTTATTATTTTATTTTCAAAACAAACCAGAAAGAAAAATGACAGCAAATAATACATTAATTAGAAATAGCAGATGTACTGTATACTATTACAGAGCTGAGAAAAGAGGGTGATGGCAAACAAAAAGTTAAAATGAATTGGATTTAAAAAAAAAAAAACCTTTCAAATAAATTTAATTAAAACCAAAAAAATCTTAAAAATGAAATTGATTAAAAAATTAGGATTAAAGAAAGAAAAAAAACTTTAAAATAAATTCAATTTAAAAAAAAAAAAAACTCTAACAAATAATTTGGATTAAAAAAAAATCATTTAAAAAAAAAAAATCTTAAAAATTGGATACAATTTTTTATTTTTTAATTGTATGGATTCAAAAAATACGTAGAAATATCAGAAATCTCTGGGGTTAAAAAGTCAAGTTTTTCTGCATCGTACCACTGATACACTAAATAACTCCATTAATAAGAATATGTTGTTTTACACAAACAGCCAGGATACATGTCAAAGATTAAATCAGTGTTATATTTAAGGTGAAACTCTATTGTTCAACAGATCGAATGAAGGCCATTCATGTTTTTACCTCAAGGTTAAAACTGTGTTTCTTCAGAAAAATAAGAAACTCAACTCACAACCTCTTCTAAGGGAAGTCAAAATGAAACATGATCAGTTAAACACACATATTAAGCACATGCTGCATGCTAGTTAAATACCCCAAAAATAGCAGTTTTCATTCACATGTAATGAAGTCCTTGATTACAAACAAGACTTTCTGGTTCATTTGGCTCCAAAATCTATCAAATCACCTCCTCTGGACCAACGCACTACTTTGCTAATTAAATATAATACATCGGAGAAGGCAAGACAGATTAATTAGCACTTTTTCTGTGCACATTATTGAGTAATTTACCAGGATAATATGTGTTAACGTTAACAGGTCAAATGTTCTTTAATCTACATTGACCAGCGAAAACCAATGTATTAAAACACTTTTCTATCGTATGTTTTAACACATGTGTGAGTTTGGAGGCGAAGTGTTTTATGATTGGGTTTCAACGGCCGGTTTTGCCATTTTTAGTTTAGTATCAAAGGATTTAGAGGTTTCTCCAATCCGGAAAATATTCAAAACGTTTCAAATGTCTTGAAGAAATGACCAAAATTAGAGTTACAGTGTTTCCGGGCAAAAACACTCAAACTGCATTAAAACATTTTTAATTCAGATTTAAACAGAATTTAACTGAGAAAATTGTAAATTAATTAGTAATTAATAGTTTCAATGTTCATCAGTTTTAAACCACGAGCTGTGTTGAATATAAACATCGTTCTACCTTTATTTGAACTCATGTCCACTCTTCTACACTCCACGTCAAATCAAAGTGCAATATTGTGTTTATAGTCAGTGTATTACCCAGAATCCTCAGCAGGTGTCTCGACGCCCTCACTCCACATTATTGATGAAAAGCTGCCGAGGAAATGAGATGTGATATCTTCCCGTAAATAAGTTCCATATATTCATTTTATTTAAGTTTCATCATCACTCTGTTTTATATTTTCCCGTGAACTCATTTAGCTTTTTATGTTTGTTGTTGTTTTCAGATTTCAATGTTCAGTTTTTTCATAAAGTCTTTCAGTTTCTTCTAACGGCCACTGTTTGATGTGTAAATAAATATCTCCGCAACTGACTCCTGTCTGTCTCTCGTTTTCTCCTGTGTGTGTGTGTGTGTGTGTGTGTGTGTGTGTGTGTGGTGTGTGTGTGTGTGTGTGTGTGTGTGTGGTGTGTGTGTGTGTGTGTGTGTGGTGGTGTGTGTGTGTGTGTGTGTGTGTGTGTGTGTGTGTGTGTGTGTGTGTGTGTGTGTGGTGTTGTGTGTGTGTGTGTGTGTGTGTGTGTGTGTGTGTGTGTGTGTGTGTGTGTGTGTGTGTGTGGTGTGTGTGTGTGTGTGTGTGTGTGTTCTCAGAACCAGAGTGTGTAGTTCACGTGTTCAACACTCTTGAAAGAAGACGGAGGTCATTGGCTTCCTCAATAACTCTGACTCTGTGAACCCTGTCTATAAATAGTAAGGAAACTAGTGTGTACAAAAAAAAGGGTGGAGCGCAATACAGTTTTATTTCTATCTGAAAAAGTGTCCAAATTAAAATAAGTCAAGAAGGACTATCGGGACCTTGTCGGTGTGAGCTGTGAGGGGTTTCCGCGCGGTTTGGCTTTATGAAGCAGGCACGCAAACGGTTACGTCATGACGCAATGACGCAGCACCAGTCGGGCTCTGAGCGTGTGAAAAGAGCCGGAGCTAAACCGAAGAACCGGTTCTGAACCTGAAAGCTCTAGAGGAGCTGGAACCGGAGTTGCGTTGGTGTGAATGAGGTATCTGTGACGCTCTTCCTCCATATCTCAGGATCTGTGTTGGAGCCTCAGTGGTTTTGGCTCCTCTCCTCTCTCTGAAAGATGTCCATGAAACCTCCACAAACTTCCCCTTATAATCCAACTAACCCTTTAGAACCTTTGATATACTGAGGGGTTTCCATCTGGAGGGTTAAACCCCTTTTTATCCACATTTCAGATTCTTCATTTCTTTGATTTAATACTTTTTATCGTCATTTTTGTAAACATTCAGACACACACACACACACAACATAGACCCGCATACGTACTCTAATGTGTGCAGAGTAGTTACTGCGCATATAACATACGCCTCTCCAGGGGGGCAATAATCTGACTTTAATCATGTAGAAAGATATCTATGTTTATCTCAGCTTACATACCAATTCCTTAAATAAAAGAGAGAGAGAAAATTAATAAGAATAATACATTATAATCATAATGGGCTGAAGTGTGGCCTCGTTACAACGAGAAGCATCTGATAGGAGGGAAAGTATTCATAATTCATCGACTTTGTGGACGTTACTTTTGAATATGAGTTAGTCATTTTAAAAGCTCTGTTGTAAATAATAATATTATAATGATCACAAACAGCAAGAAGGGTCTTCCAGGTCTGATTGGTTATTTGTAATCTTTATTATACAGACCCTTGATAACTGATAGATATATATACCAAGGTATGAGAACACATGATATAACACTGACACCATGAGAGATACAGGAGCTATGAAATGCATCAAAGATAACTCACATTCTTTCACATCGAATTAAAAGAAAATCACAATTATTAGATTTGAAATAAAACATCAGAATAAAAACACAGGATTAAAAATAAGGGGATTAAAATCATTGAATGTGAAAGCGATGTTTAAAAGGTTGATAAGTGAACATTTAACAATATATATTAAAACAACACGGAGCAGAGCGGAGCAGGGATCCTAACATCACAAGTCTTTACAAGAAGAGCAAAACACACATATATTTACAATATCAAATAATATATTCATACAAAACTAATTATATGTTTATATTAATAACAATATCTTTGTTTACTTTCAACATTTAAAACCGTTTTTTCTCTGTATTATGGGATATCTATATTTTGGGGTATTTATATATTTTATTTACTTTCGGAAGTTTCACCTTTTCTATATTTAAAATTATCAATTAATTTATCATCCAAAATAAAATTAATAATAATAATTATAACAATAATAATAATGATGTTACATTTTGCCGTTGGTTTTCGAAATCTCTCTCTGTCTTATTTTTTATTTTTTTTAATACATATACAACATAAAACAATATATTTAATAAAATGTATGTTATATTATAGATATATTCATAACAAATTCCAACATTAAAGCCTTTTCTCCAATCATTATTAGGTATTTATATTTTGTATTCCTATCTTTCACCTTTTATCATTTTAAATTGTTAATGAATTCATCAATAATAATAATGATGATGTTACACTTTGCCGTTGGTCTCTGTAACCTCTCTCTCTCTGTCTCTATCTCTTGTGATCAGACTCAGATGTTGTGTTTGCATGAATGTCTAACATCCAGTGTTTAAATCCTGTTTCTGAGCCGCTGTATTAAAGAGGACGAGGACAGAGTGAAGTGAAATGAACAGATGCATATTAAGTGTCCCGTGTTCTGGTCCTCAGGGTCACAGTGACTACAGCAACACAGAGCATCAGCAGCAGAACACTGAGCGCTGAGCATCTCACTGCGTAGAAGGTGGAGTGAACCCCAAAGGGGTCTCTGTACAGGAGGGTTTTGGTTGAAGACAGACACTGAAAATCATCATCGTCACCAACTGCACACCAATACTCTCCTGTGTCTTGCAGAGAGACGTTAGAAATCACAATCTCCCATCAGTGTCCCTGCGCACATTGCTCCTGATCTGATTATAATGTAAACTAAAGGTTCTTCCTTTGGTTCGGTTCGACTTAAAGAACCAATATTGACCTGACCCTTTTCCCAATCTTTGCATCTGAGAGTGACTTCTTCTCCCCCTGAGAAGAGCTCTACAGCAGGGGGGGGAATTTGGGGCACACCACCAGTATAATTTTCACAGTAGTAAGGTTTTACAAGAGTACAGACCTGTGTGATTTAAACGTTACCGATGTTAACACCAGAGAGTAGTTCTGGTCCATTACACCCACAGACAGGTTATGTTGTTCTTGGTGAATGTTGTAGATTCTAGTTTCCAATATGGAGGCTTCTCTTCACTGAGCCAGTGACAGGGCACTGCAACACAGCCATGTCTTCCACTGAGTGATAGATCTCTGTGTCCAGCTCATAGTCTACAGTCTTACCACTAACACACTGCTGTTGGTTCATCAGCAGACAGATGTATTCTCCGAAGGTCAGTTGTTGAGATGTTGGATATACGTAGAGCTGATGTGTTCGTCACCACTTGGTATTTCCTCTATCATTGTCCATCACTGATGCCGTATTGTCCCCAAAAACTCTGGTCCATATTTTCTGTTCATGTCGATAATCCCGTTTGAGCCACTGGACATCCAGGTGGTCAGCTGCTCCACGACAAGGCAGGTCTTTTGTTTCTTTATCTTCAATGAATTCAAGCCAGGCCCAACTATTGAACCACAAACAGTAACTGTGATGTTTTCTCATGAGTCACTTTGCCCTCAGTCCAGCACTCCTCTTGGTACAGGCCGGAGTCTGAACGGGTCAGGTCGTTGATCATGTAGGAAGAAGTATCGGCCATGCTGACGAGTCGTTGTTTCAGGTCTTCAGGTACTGAGGAGTTCTGGGGCCAGAGGTCAGAGGTGTTCCACAGGACCAGCTTCCCCTCACCAACAGATCTGGAGATCAGGCAGGAGCCGGCCTCCTCTGGGAGCTCGAAGGTGAGAGAGTCTCTTTCCTCTCGGATGACGATGAGTTCTTCAGAGTGAATGTTGCTGATGAGAGCAAACAGCAGCACGGAGAGCTCTGAGACTGCAGCCATTCTGCTCGGAGGTTTCCTCGTGAGTGTTGTGCAAACACTGACACCACTCACTTATAAGATCTGTATCAACCCTCAGCAACAGCGTCTCATTGGTGGACCGAAAACATGACATCTTTATCTCAAGTTCAGTGGAAACTCTGAAGGGTTAGAGATATCAGTAATCTTTGGGTTTAGACTTACCTCAAAGCCGCGTCTTCTTGTCTGGACTTCTGATCTGAACATGTTGATATCCTGAGTTTGCTGCACAGGAAGACATTGATCTGATGGTTAGAGTGAGGTGGTCCATATACCAGTTTGGGGGACTGGGGCTGTGATGTAGAGGTTTTCTACCAATGAAGGGTTGGGGGTTTGATCCCAGCTCCTGTATTCAATATATCAATTACTTGAATCAGAATGGAGTTTTTTGGCAGGTACTTTTAAACATACGAGGGATTTGCTTTGGCGTGTGGTGGTGCAAACATAAACAACATAAGCAAATAAGTTGTAAGAGAAGTACAAAAATGGAACAATGTACAGAACAATGAATATATGACAAGGGTTATCATGTAATCTTTGTAGAGAGGTTTTCTACCAATGGAAGGGTTGGGGGTTTGATCCGGATGTAAATTGAACAAGATACTTGACCCCGAGCTGCTCCCGATGGCCGATGTGTGGATGTTAGTTCCTCTGAGCAGTGGGCTCCTTGTATGGCAGCCTCTCTATGAATGGCTGTAAATTGGTAAATGATGCACTAAGAGGGTAAAGAGGTGGTACCCCAAGGATCAGTGCTGGGTCCACTTCTCTTTTCTGTTTACATGCTCCCTCTTGACCACATCATCCGTAAACACAACAGCAGTTTCATGTTTAACTGCCTGCCTCCAGGATATCCACAAATGGATGTCTCAAAACGTTCATCACCAGTAGATTACTGCAATTCACTCCTCCCTGGTATTAGTGAGAATCCCTCTCCCTCCTCCAGCTCATCCAAAACTCTGCTGCAAGGATTCAGGCAGGAAGTGACAAGGGCCAAAAGGCTGGTTGGAGGGGTCTGGAGGAGGGTTCAGGCAGGAAATATGGGGCAAATGGCCGGGGGCAAGTCAGAGGGTAGAGACAGGATCTGGTGTCGGGGACCCCCGACGGAGAAGGAGTCGGGTCAGGAGCAGGGGTCACGTGTTGACATCAATCATCTCTACTGTATAAGTTGTGTATTAACAAAGAAACTGAGGTAATTGTTTTTGGAGCCAAGGAGGAACAAATAAAAGTCAGCGCTGAGCTTCAGTCTGCAATGTTCAAAACAACAGATGAAGCCAGATATCTAGGTGTAGTCATGGACTCTGACCTGAGTTTCAACAGTCACATTAAAACAGTTACTAAGTCAGCCTACTATCACCTTAATAATATATCTAGGATTAAAAGACTAATGTCACAGCAGGATTTGGAAAAACTTGTCCATGCTTTTATCTTCAGTAGACTGGACTACTGTACTGTGAGTGGATCACATCACTCCTGTTCTGAAGTCTTTACACTGGCTTCCTGTGTGTCAAATCATTGATTTCAAAATACTGCTGCTGGTTTATAAAGCATTGAATGGTTAGGGCCCAAATACATTTATGATCTCCTGCTACATTATGAACTATCCAGATCTCTCAGGTCTTCTGGTCTGTTTTCTGCAGTGTTGTAGTCAAGTCACCAATTCACGAGTCCCCACTTTTCGAGTCCGAGTCACCCAAGGAGTGTCCGGGTCGAGTCCGAGTCCGAGTCCAAGTGATTATATTTGTATGCCAATATTTTCCTATGGTAAAGTTTTCATTTTGCACTTTTATTTTGATAGTAATAAGATCGGGACTCTCATTTTGAAGGAACTTTTACCGGAAGTGAATGAACAACGGAGCAGTGTAAACACACATGTATAATGACGGATAGATGACCAATGAATGAACATATACTAAATAGTTACATTGGGTTTTTAGCACCTGGCTGATAAGGGCACAAGCTCTTACGTTGGTAATGATACAAGCAAGGGTGTGCAATAAACAGATAGAGACAGAGTTGGAGAGTCTGACCATCATTCAGCCGGGGACGCTACAATTATTATAGTGAATGTTTAAATGATATCAATAAAGATTAAGCCCCAGAAAGCACATGGCTACTTAGCATGCAACATGACTGAGCCAAGTCTCTGTGAAAACCATCACGTTACAGTTCCCCTTAAGCCCAATTGCCCTCGCCGGCGGGGGCAGACGCAGCATCTTAATAATAATAATAATAAATTCGATGTTTAAAGCACCTTTCATTGCTAACAGCAATCCCAAGGTGCTACAGGAGGCATCATAAAAACAAACTAAAGAAACAAAAGTTTAATTAAAGGCTTTTTTAAAAGAAAGGTTTTTAGGCCTTTCTTGAAGTGGTCTGTGGAGTCCTCAGGTGGTCTGTGGAGTCCTCAGGTGGTCTGGGGAATCCTCAGCTGGTCTGTGGAGTCCTCAGGTGGTCTGTGGAGTCCTCAGGTGGTCTGGGAGTCCTTCACTTCACCCAAATTGCTCCTGTGGGGATTGTCCACAGTATTGAGTATGTAAGTCGCTTTGGATAAAAGCGTCTAACAAGTGACATGTAATGTAAAAAGAGGTAGCATGGAGCAACATGTGCGGGATTTACAATATTAAAAAGTGTATGGGGTTTCTGAGGAACCAACATGTTTAATCTGTTCTTAGGTGTATGAGTTAGTGGTGCAGGGTGCATGTCTGACCACTAGATGGAGCCTGATGACCGTCACTCTGATTTATTCTACTGGTTGTTTTACTGGGAGATCCGTAGGTACAATTAAATATCCATGTATGCTTATATCATTATTTTTTATATTTATTGTTTTATAATTTATTAATGTTGAATTGTATTCTTAATTTATTATTATTTATTAATTTTTACATTTTCTTAGGGTAGAAAATATATTTTTTATAAATCACTTATATTTTTACGTGTTTAAGTTGTGAAATGTTACCCTACTTTATTTGTATTTAATTATATTGATGTTGTACATTTGAATTAAATTCTAACTTAATTTGACTTGTTTAGAGGTGGGGTTAGTAATTCACTTCAGAAACACTCGTTGTTATATTCCATGGAATGCTCTTAACGTCCCGATAGCAATGAATACATTAAATGCTTTGACAATAAATACATAAAGAAATGTAATCAGTGGAAGCCGTGTTGCTGTGAAAAGCACGACCAATCATCTGAGCCGGCTAAAGTAACTGGATGGCCTACCTGCCTGTCAGCCTTCCATCTGTGCACAAACTTATCTCGTGCCCTCATTGGTCATGTGCGCGTTCGTGTGTGTTGGAGGAGGGGCTCTGTGAGGAAGTCTGAAGGAAGAGGCAGATCTTTTTCCGGTTGTGTACTTTCAAATTCTAGCGCACTCGAGCTGGTTTCTCCATTCTTACCTACCCTACCTTTAAGTTGTAAAACATTACCCTAATTTAATTTAATTATAGATTTCTTTTTAGGATGTAAAAGGTTTTCCTATTTTATTTTATAAATCACTTTAAGTGTGTTTAAGATGTACAAATCTCAACCTATTAAATTGTTTAGGTAAGTTGTTAAAAATGTATTGTATTTATTTTCACTAAATTGTCGCTTAATTTCAATCAATCAATCAATCAATCAATCAATCAATCACTGTTTATTTATATAGCTCAATATCACAAATGTTACATTTGTCTCTGTGGACTTCACAGTTTGCACAGAATATGAATACGACACTTTCACTCGTTCAAGTTGTAAAAGTGAATCCTATTTTATTGTTATTTTATTTATTTAAATGTAATTAGATGCACGTGTTGTACCAGTAGTTTAAACCTTAGGATCCACATCTGCACACCTGGTTAAAGCTGATCTGAGTTCAGGTAGAGAGCCCTGAATAAAGTGTCAAGACTCAAAGATTCAAAGGTTTGATTGAATCAAATGAGCGGCCCTCACACTCGGGGGCCCTTCAGGTATTTCCGAGGCGGTGGAAGTGGAGGAGGGGGGGGGGGTGCTGGAGCGTCAGTCTGGGGGCTTTCCTGTGGAGGAGGAGCTGCTGCAGGGGGGTGGGGGGAGAGTCTGGAGACACAGCAGGGGGCCGAGGTCAGATAGGAGGAGAACGAGGAGCTCAGGAAAAAAATCAGAATCGATTATGAGCTTCAGACGGTGAGGAGTTCAATCAGGACCAACAGGTGACTTACCTGTCAACACACACACACACACACACACACACACACACACACACACACACACACACACACACACATGGTCGGCGGGTCTTTCGTGATGTTTCCCAGAACCTTACATGTGGTCGTGCAGCGGCAACACGCAGAGGATTAATGGAGAACTTTGTGACTGACATGCAGGACACAATACACACATTACAATACACACACATTACAATACACACACATTACAACACACACACATTACAATACACACACGTTACAATACACACACATTACAATACACACACATTACAACACACACACATTACAATACACACACATTACAATACACACATTACAATACAAACACATTACAATATCAATCAATCAATCAATCAATGTTTATTTATATAGCCCAATATCACAAATGTTACATTTGTCTCAGTGGACTTCACAGTTTGTACAGAATATCAGTAGACAATACGACACCCTCTGTCCTGAGACCCTCACATCGTACAAGGAAAAACTTCCAGAAAAAGGAAAAACCCCAGTTTAAGGGGGAAAAAATGGAGAAACCTCAGGGAGAGCAACAGAGGAGGGATCCCTCTCCCAGGACGGACAGACGTGCAATAGATGCCGTGTGTAAATTGAGAAGATAATACATTTACAACATAGGTAGTCCAAATGTTTGGAAATGCATGTGTCTATAATAAGAAGATGAATCCACGAGGATATCCATCCAGGACTTATGATCCAGGACCACAGCAACAGGCACAGCACGACTCAAGATCCAGGGCTCGCGATCCAGGACTCAGGACCACAGCAACAGGATCAGCCACGACTCAGGGTCCCGGCGTAGATAGACACCAAAAAGAAATTTGGGGAAGCTGGGTTATTCGGAACATGAGAGTACACAGGTACAGACAGAGAGAAGGAAGAAGTAAAGTAAAGTGTCCCCCGACAAACTAAGCCTATAGCAGCTAAACTAGGGGCTGAATCTAATCAGCCCCTAAGATGTATGCGCCACATCTATACCATGAGCGCATTGCTCCTAAAAGGTGTTTCTGGCACTGACACCAATCAACAGTTGTGTGTCGACTCGGCAGGGATCAAGGCACGTATATGCCTCTCGCTGCTTCCACCGTCTACACACACAACCAAATGACATACGATCAGTAAGGAAAAAGATTAAGAACTGAGATGTATAGGTGAAGAGGCAAAACGTGTCTACGTCAATGCACTCCTATTAGATTCTTTTATCAACTATAAGCTTTATCAAAAAGGAAGGTCTTAAGCGCACTCTTAAAAACGGATAGGGTGTCTGCCGCCCGAACACAAACTGGAAGCAATACACACACATTATAATACACACACATTACAATACACACATTACAATACACACACATTACAACACACACACATTACAACACACACACATTACAATACACACACATTACAACACACACACATTACAATACACACACACATTACAATACACACACATTACAACACACACACATTACAATACACACACACATTATAATACACACACATTATAATACACACATTACAATACACACACATTACAACACACACACATTACAATACACACACACATTACAATACACACACATTACAATACACACACATTACAACACACACACATTACAATACACACACATTACAATACACACACATTACAACACACACACATTACAATACACACACATTACAATACACACACATTACAATACACACACATTACAACACACACACATTACAATACACACACATTACAACACACACACATTACAATACACACACATTACAATACACACACGTTACAATACACACACGTTACAATACACACACATTACAATACACACACATTACAACACACACATTACAATACACACACATTACAATACACACACATTACAACACACACACATTACAATACACACACATTACAATACACACACATTACAATACACACACATTACAACACACACACATTACAATACACACACATTACAATACACACACATTACAACACACACATTACAATACACACACATTACAATACACACACATTACAATACACACACATTCACACACATTAGAATATTAAAGCTGCTGGGAATCTTCAGATTAAACGTCTGGCTTTTTAAAACATTTTTTGTTTAAACTTATTTTATTGGATTTATTTTGTAAATGTCATCCTTTCTAATCAATATTTTATAATTGCTATATTACCAACCATTTGTTGTATTTAAGTTCTTCATTTTTACAGTATTTAATTGTTATTTAAAAAGATGTAATTTAGTGGTTGAATTAGATATCCTAATTTACTGTCGTTTTTATAAAAATCGTTTTCATTCTTTTTTATTTTTATGTTATATATTTTTTTGACTTTTTATTTCATTATATTTAAAGGTCACCTATTATGAAAAATCCTCTTCTTCACGTCTCTTCTACGTCAACATGTGTCCCCTCTGTGGAAAGAGACTCTCTCTCTACACAGAGGGGACACATGTCTCTTCTACATCAACATGTGTCCCCTCTTCTTAATGTCTCTTCTACATCAACATGTGTCCCCTCTTCTTAATGTCTCCTCTACATCAACATGTGTCCCCTCTTCTTCATGTCTCTTCTACATCAACATGTGTCCCCTCTGTGTAAAGAGACTCTCTCTCTACACAGAGGGGACACATGTCTCTTCTACATCAACATGTGTCCCCTCTGTGTAAAGAGACTCTCTCTTTACACAGAGGGGACTCATGTCTCTTCTACATCACCATGTGTCCCCTCTGTGTAAAGAGACTCTCTCTCTACAACGAGGGGACACATGTCTCTTCTACGTCAACATGTGTCCCCTCTGTGTAAAGAGACTCTCTCTCTACACAGAGGGGACACATGTCTCTTCTACATCAACATGTGTCCCCTCTGTGGAAAGAGACTCTCTCTCTACACAGAGGGGACACATGTCTCTTCTCAACATGTGTCCCCTCTTCTTCATGTCTCTTCTACATCAACATGTGTCCCCTCTTCTTCATGTCTCTTCTACATCAACATGTGTCCCCTCTTCTTCATGTCTCTTCTACATCAACATGTGTCCCCTCTTCTTCATATCTCTTCTACATCAACATGTGTCCCCTCTTCTCCATGTCTCTTCTACATCAACATGTGTCCCCTCTTCTTCATGTCTCTCTACATCAACATGTGTCCCCTCTTCTCCATGTCTCTTCTACATCAACATGTGTCCCCTCTTCTTCATGTCTCTTCTACATCAACATGTGTCCCCTCTTCTCCATGTCTCCTCTACATCAACATGTGTCCCCTCTTCTTCATGTCTCTTCTACATCAACATGTGTCCCCTCTGTGTAAAGAGACTCTGAAAGTTTCAGGAACAAAGATTCTCTCTCTTTTCTCCTGATCCATTTCTATAAAAACCTGTCTGAATATGAGCTGATCAGATTTTGGCCACTTGATGATGTCATAACGATGTCTTGTCTTGTGTAACCATTAGCCAATCAGCAACCAAGGTACCCCCCCCCCCCCCCACCTTATCACCTGAATCTCCTCCTAGAGCACCATTGAGTTCTTTGTAACCAAATGTCTCTCAGAGGGGCGTGGGGAGGGGCTCCTTATTTTCATCTAAAGTAACAGACAGAGAATCAGCTCTTTGGAAACAGGGCTGAAACAGAGGGGATTATGGGTAACGCTGCAATGATCTGTTTGGTGTTTCA